>JANAVB010006599.1:3208641-3410051 GCA_029216955.1 Iris pallida
AGGGGGACGAGGGCGCATGCGGCTCCAAGGGTTGGCCTCATGCGTCCAGCGGAAGAGTGGGCTTCATGCGGCTGGGAGGGAGCAAGTTTATGCGGCTGGAAGGGAGCAAGTCCATGCGGCCAGGAAAGGGATCCAGTCCTATGCGGCCAGGAAAGGGATCCAGTCCTATGCGGCTGAGAGTCCCATGCGGCTGAGTCACTTGCCGCATGAATTATCATGCGGCCAAGGGTGCTGATGCATATGCGCTCGGGAGCAAGGCCTTATACGGCCAGATCAGTTCAAGAGCTCATGCGGCTAGTAAGGAGTACAAGTTCCTGCGGCTAGGAGAGGCAAGGGCGCATATGCGGCCAAGTCAAACCCATGCGGCCAGAACTGTCGTATAAAGGCTCATGCGGTTCGGAATCACTTGCCGCATGAAGAATTCATGCGGTCAAGTCTAGCACTGTTCTTCTTCTCCAAGCTTCCGAGAAAAAAATGCCAAGAATTCCATGCTTCTGAGCTCTATGAAACCTTCATCCAAAGTCCAAATTCGAACTTCCATAGGTCAAAATATGGTAGAACGAAATTCTCAACAACATAGAACCATCAAAACTTGGAAATAACAAGATTAAGTAGATCAAAACCCAAGAAATCCAAAAATAATGTAAATATAGATCTACAAGAATCTAGCCATGGAAAGTGAAAATTCTAAGTTCTAAAGTAAGTTAGAATGCTGTAAGAGAATGGAGCAATAAAATTTGAGTTCCTCCATGAAGCAAGTTGTACTTGCCTAGCTCTCTCTCTCTCTCTCTTGGTAGGTGCAGGAGTTAATGGTGGAGAAGAAGAAGATATTAATGAAGAGAGAGAAGGAGAAAGGGTAATAAATACTATGGATGGTGGTAGGTAGGGGGTTCACCCCTTGGTTCTTGATGAACCAAGAGCAAATCCCAAACCGAACCAAGCCAACCCAAACCAAGAATAAACCAAGCCCATGGAGGAAATTAAGCAAGAAAATCATGCAATACAAGAATAAATACGTACACGTATTCCAGAAATACGTACTACGAACCACAGGCATTACAAGTGTGCCCTATCTTTCCGCAATAAGTACAACCTGCTGGGGGTTGCTGGTTCTTCCTCTGTTGCTGTTGCTGTTGCCTGGGTGGTGCTGGCCCTCGCATTGCTACATCGTGAATGCGAATGCCAGGGGACGGTGTTGTTGTACGGGGCGCTGCTCCCCCTCCTCCTTTAATCTGACTGTGGGATCTCTTCTGACCTCCAGTCCTTGCCGTGATCCTCTGAGTGGTGATCTCATGCCTCCGAGTGGCCGTCAATATCTCATCGAAAGTCTGATAATTGTGCCCCTCTATCAATTGCAAGAGTTCAAGATGAAACCCTTGCTGAAACCTCATAGCCCTCTGGCTCTCTGTGGCTACCATCTCCGGGGTGAACCTACTCAATCTGCAGAACTCCGCTGTATAAGCATCTACCGTCTTGCCAGCCTGTCTAAGGTTGATAAACTTCTGTTGTAGCTCAAACTGCGCCACAACTCTATAGTACTTTGTCTTGAATCTTGCTGTAAAATCGTCCCAAGCTACAGGACGTCTGATGCCTACCTCCTCTGATTCCCACCAATCACGTGCGAGATCCTGAAGTAACAACTTCACCTGATCCAGACGTTCTTCTGTCGGCACCTTAGCTGCTGTCAGAATAGCTTCAATATCCTTAAGCCATGCATCTGCTGAAATGGCATCTTCCGTGCCCTCGAAACGACGGGGGTTGTACTTGCAAAACTTGGCTGATGCTCCTGAATCTGTTCTCACTCCTCTTTCCAAAGCCGTCTGCAATCCTTGGTTGAGTAATACGTTCTGCTCTTGCAACTGGGCGTGTATGCGCTGCCGGGCCAACATCTGATGTTGCTGAGTAGCCATCATCCCTCTCATGATCTCCAGAAGAGCCGGTGTGTCCATTTCCACTGGGGTAGGTGGAACTATGGGTGGTGTAGGAACCTCCGGATACTGCGGTCCAGCTGCTGGTTCCACTATCACTTCTTCTTGGATAGTCTCTTGAAGTAGTTCTGACCCTTGTTGCTGACCAACCTGGTCATGTTGCCCTTGTTGCTCTTGTTGCTGCTGTCCAGCCCTGACAGGTACGGACGAGGTGCCCCTAAGAAAAGGGACAAGAGAACAATCAAACGATCGGACAGGAAAGATCAATAAAGTCAAAGGATACCGGAATGTCAAGCTAGAGTCGAGAGTAACGAATCATGAGATCAAGAGGGAACATGTGTGATTGAGACATCCTATAAATTAAAACACCCCACAAGTCTGAAATTAGACCTGCATGGGCCACCACTAAAACCTTGTCACGCCCCAGAACCAGAATACTGGAGAGCGGAGGAATGACTCAGCCAGCTACGTATTACGGGTAGATGAATATCGTATAATACGATCAATTCTGTCTAAAAGACAAGGGGGTACATACTACATGAAAGTCTTGCTATGGTCACTTCACATCTATTGTCTCAATCATTCAAACAAAAAACAATAACAGAGAACATTTAAGATAAAGCAATAAGGCGTTCCAAACGCTTAGTCAAAATGTTCTTGAGATCTGGCTTTACAAAACATAGCCAGATGATATAGCAACATATACACAATTGTTATCAGCTGCAGTCTGACTTAATTACAATTATGTAAAAGTAAGTGCAAGACTATCCGACTAACATGTCGGTGCCAAGCGGCAAAATGTAAAGTAATTAACAAAACGAGCGGGAAAGTAAGGAACCCACTCGAGTCCTCCTGCGATCATTCCTCTAGTATTGACCATCTTGGAGGTAGAAGTAAGCTGAGTTCTCGGGAACCGGCTCTAAATCTGGCCATACAAAACCAGAGAGGTTAGACCTCTAATAGCAAGTACCGCAAGGAAGCACGATATGAGGGGTTAAAACCAGTAATAAGATAATAGGATATATAGATCTCTGCTTGCTACTAGGATTCACATAATGTCACGACACTTCGAACCAACCTCCCAACCAAACAAGGACAGAGGTTGGCCCGTCATGTCTCGACACTCTGATCATCTTAGTTAGTTAATAGAGTAGGTACAGTACACAAACAAATCAACTTAAACGGCCATCCAACTCCTACGGCTTACTACTGTGAGTCCCAAGTTATCCTGGAATTATGCAATAAGGATTTCTCAGTTCTTACTATGGACAAGCAAGGCTAGTCGATCCAATCAATCCATTGCGCCAATCATGAATTAGACGAGTCCCAGCGGGACGCCCGTCATCAATATACAATATACAATAATATAAGCAGATACCGTTCCCTGCCCGTGTGGCAGAATTGCAGTATCTGTGAGAATCAGCCGGCCTGTTGGGCGCTAATAATCCCAAAGAGGGCTGCCATGTAAGAACTCGGAGATCCATTTCCTCCATGCAATCTTTATTTTATTTAACTTAGTAGCCTCTATATTAAGTGAAATCTCATGCCGTGGATCATGGTCATTCAGAATGAGTACTTCCGTACAAGGTACGATATGCCCAACTCTACAACGATACCCGTGCGATTAAGTTGTAGGTCTTACATAGCGTAATGTAACAATTAAAACTAACCACGGAATAATCATGCCTTGACCATAAAGTACACATGCTGCTTTCATAAAATAAATAAATAATTGTAGCTTGCATGTATCTATATGTCAATATTCGGAATTGGCCAATCGATTGCAAATATGAACGTGTCTTATTCCATTTAATTCAATAAGACGACTAGCCAGTCTCTTAGTTCCATCTAGGAACGCATGATCAATAATTAATCAAGATAACAATCAATGTTAATTAATGCCAAATTCGAGAAATAAAAATTGGAAAATAAATAATGATTGGGAAATAAATAATCTCATGCGCTGTGGAAAATGATTGAGAAATAAATAATCTCATGCGTTGTGGGAAATGATTTCGAAATAAACAATCTCATGCGCTGTGGGAAATGATTGGGAAATAAATAATCTCATTCGCCTGAGGAATGATTGGGAAATAAATAATCTCATGCGCTGTGGAAAATGATTGGAAAATAAATAATCTCATGCACCTGAGGAATGATTGGGAAATAAATAATCTCATGCGCTGTGGGAAATGATTGGGAAATAAATAATCTCATGCGCCTGAAGAATGATTGGAAAATAAATAATCTCATGCGCTGTGGGAAATGATTGGGAAATAAATAATCTCATGCGCCTGAGGAATGATTGGGAAATAAATAATCTCATGCGCTGTGGGAAATGATTGGAAAATAAATAATCTCATGCGCCTGAGGAATGAAGATTCATGCGGCTGTGGGAAATGATTGGGAAATAAATAAGCTCATGCGCCTGAGGAATGAAGATTTCATGCGGCTATGGGAAATGATTGGAAAATAAATAATCTCATGCGCTGTGAGAAATGATTGGAAAATAAATAAGCTCATGCGCCTGAGGAATGAAGATTCATGCGACTGTAGGAAATGATTGGGAAATAAATAATCTCATGCGCCTGAGGAATGAAGATTCATGCGGCTGTGGGAAATGATTGGGAAATAAATAATCTCATGCGCCTGAGGAATGAAGATTCATGCGGCTGTGGGAAATGAATATCATGCGCTGTGGGAAAGGAAGATTCATGCGGCTGAGGAATGAAGATGTGGCTGTTCTTCCTCTCCAAATTTTTCTGAGAACAGAACCATGGAAGCCATTGCTTCCAAGCTCCATAAATCCTTCATCCCAAGCCCAAATATGGACTTCCATAGGTCAAAATTGGGTAGAACAAAATTCTCTACAACATGGAACCATCAAAACTTGAAGATAACAAAGTTTACTAGATCAAAACCTAAGAAACCCGAAAATGTATCAAACTTAGATCTACAACAAATAAGCCATGGAAATTGAAAATGCTAAGTACTAAAGAGACTTAGAATCAAATAAGGAAGATGATGGAACAATAATAATGGGGATCCATCAGGAAGCAAGTTGGCACTTGTCTTGCTCTCCTAGGTTGGTGGGAGAGTTAGGAGGAAGAAGAAGAGTAATGAGAAGAAGTAATGAAGAGAGAGAAAGGGTTTGGGGCTTTAAATGGGGTGGTGGTAGGTGGGGGTTTATTTCAGTTCATGATGAACCAACATAATTAAACCAATCTGAGTCGAACCCATAGCAAAGCTAAAGCAGAGTATAAAAGCAGAAAGTAAAGTGCAGAAATAAAATTGCAGAAAATTAACTAACAGAAAATTAAAGGAATTTAAATACAGAACAATACATGATAAATATTGAATAAATACATTCCAGCAGTACATGTATTTAGAATACGTATTCCGGGAACGGGAAGTGACACATTGTATGGTTTGAAGCAAGCTCCCAAGATGTGGCATGAGAAGTTTGACAAAGTTATTAGGTCAAACGGCTACAGAGTCAGCGAGACGGACAAATGTGTTTACACAAAGTTCGCTGATGGAAGAGGAGTCATCGTTTGTCTATACGTAGACGACATGCTAATCCTAGGGACGGATATAGGCTGTGTCACGGAGACAAAGAAGTTCCTCTCAACCAAGTTTAGTATGAAGGACTTGGGGGATGCAGATGTCATCTTGGGCATAAAGATCATCCGGACAGACACTGGAGTAGCGGTGTCACAATCTCACTACATTGAGAAGAAGCTCACACGCTATGGGTATAAGGATCTTCCAGGGATCGATACGATATACAGGTGTGATCAGAAGCTGAAGCCAAACTCGAGGGAAAGCGTCAGGCAGCTGGAGTATTCTAGCATTATCGGAAGTTTAATGTACGCAACAACTGCCACAAGGCCTGATATAGCTTTTGCCGTAGGAATGCTGAGTCGGTTCACAAGCAACCCAGGGGTTGAGCACTAGAAAGCTGTGAAGCGGATGATGAGATATCTCAAGAAGACTCAGACATATACACTGCACTACAACGGGTATCCGACAGTAGTGGAAGGCTTCAGTGATGCTAGCTGGTGTTCAGAGGTGGAAAGCGAGAGATCCACAGGTGGATATTGTCACGCCCCAAAACCAGAATACTGGAGAGCGGGGGCAGACATAGCCAGCTACGTATATAAAATGGGATCCATCTCGCTATACGGTCACGGCTGTCTAGATACATGAGGGTTTACTACAAACCAATAGTCTCTTAAGGTCATGAACAAACCTATTGTCTCAATCACAAGCAAGTAAGTAAAAGTTACAAGAAGTATGATCGTTAGATATACAATAGTAAGGCGTCACAAACATTACATATTCAGCTGATCATGAAGCTAGTCGTTACAAAATGTCAGGACTAGCGAGAGTTTAGTCATACATGATCAACCCTAGGATCTGTCAATCATGTTACAGCCCGTAGGCAGACCGTAAGTAAAGGTGCAATCGAGCTAAAGAGGTGCTCGTCGGCTAAACGCCTCAAAAGAATAATTTTTACAATTGAGTGGAAGAGCCAAAAATAACCCACTCGTTGCCCTGGTTACGCCTGGTGGTCACCATCGGGCTGGAAAGTCGGTAGATCCTCTGGATCTGCTCCGAAATCTGGTCACACAAAACCAGCTGGGTCAGACCCCAGAAAGAGCAAGTGCCACAAAGGAGGCTTCACTTAGGAACTAAAACCAGCAATCAGCACAAGGTTATAAATAAAAGTAAGCACTAGAATTAAAGAAAATACATCAGGATGATATACGACGAGATAACCATGAAACTATTCAGATAACCAGGTTACAACCCGTAAACCAAACAAGGACCGGGGTTGTAATCCTTCGTCTGAACAGAACTTGTAATTCTCACCATTTATCGGTAAAATAAATATAAACATTCTAGTCATGCAGTAATCTTGAACAAAATCAGGGCAATACTAGACAGGTTAGACTTCATCCAATCATTTCACGGCCAAGCGAGAATTACGGCTTGATACTTTAACTAACTAGGGTTGTCACAAGTCTAATTACTAACAAGATACAGTAAGATTATTCCACAGCCACAAGCCCTGCAGACCATCCAGGTTACCCAGGACAAAAGATTAGGGTTGAATTCAGGTGGGTACATCGTCCAGGAAACGTATGTACCCTTAAGTAGCTTGAAGGGTGCAACACATGACAGTGTACTGGAAATGTGCCCTACTCGACGGCAGGCTACAGATCCCAGGCGCGCCCAGGTAACGGGATTGCATGTAGCTGGGAAATCTCTTCATGACTGCTGTGTAATTCTAGTTATTAACCTTAGTCCATTTTAGTAGGTACCCCTGACCGTGGTACTCAGGGGTCCCTGTCCTAGACATGATGCAAGACAATACTGGTTTATTTGTACAAGCACAATCGCCCACGGTGTCCAGGTTGTTCATTCTTGTCAGGTCATGTCATGTCAGGTAGTCGTCGTAACAGCTTATCAAGATAAATTATGTCAGGTATACTTGTCAGGAGTGCGCCACGACGGGCCACTATCATGTCATGTTCAATTATCATGCCCAAACCTATTAAGTAAATTCGTGATTATCAATGCGGCATTATAAATTCGTGATTATACAATAGGGGTTACAAGACATAGACAAATAATAATAAAATAATAGTACACAGGGCTATTGGAGAACCATGCGGCTCAGGCATATGCGGCCAGGAATGATCTCATGCGGCTGGAAAGAGAACAGTCCATGCGGCTAAATAGGGTCAGGCGCGTGCGGCTGAGCTAGGAGGAGGCTCATATGCAGTTAGCGGGGAGGGGTGGACCCTATGCGGCTGAGGATGGTCTTGGCCTCATGCGGCTAGGGATGCGGGCGCATATGCGGCTAGGGAGGCAAGAGCGCATGCGGTCCCAAGAAGTTGGGTCTCATGCGGCCAGCGGAAGAGTGGGCTTCATGCGGCTGACGGGAAGCAAGTCCATGCGGTCAAGGGAGGCAAATCCATGCGGCTGGGAGTGATGGACGCACATGCGGCTGACCGAAGAGTAGTCCCATGCGGCTGGCTGGGTTCGGCCTTATGCGGCTGGGAAGACTGCGGCCTATGCGGACAGCGAGTGTTTAAGTTAATGCGGCTCAGGGTGGGCAGAGTCCCATACGGCCAAGAGGGTGCTGTACATATGCGGCTGAGAGCAATGGATGCATATGCGGTTCGGGAAGAAGGGCCCCCATGTGGCTAGAAGTACAAGGGTCTCATGCGGCCGAGAGGGACTTGCCTCATGAATATTCATGCGGTCAAGCACTGTCATGCGGCCAAAGAACTGTTCTTCTTCTCCAACTTCCGAGAAGAAGAACACCATGAAAACCTAGCTTCCAAGCTCCATGAAACCTTCATCCGGAGTCCAAATCTGAACTTCCATAGGTCAAAATGGTGCAGAACAAAATTCTCTACAACATGGAACCATCAAAACTTAGAAATAACAAGGTTAAGTAGATCAAAATCCAAGAATTTCGAAAACAAAGTAAACTTAGATCTACAAGAATTTAGCCATGGAAAGTGGAAATGCCAAGTACTAAAGTAAGTTAAAATACTGTAAAGAAGAGAATGAAGCAATAAAAATTAGAGTTCCGCCATGAAGCAAGTTGCACTTGCCTAGACCTCACTCTCTCTGGTAGGTGAAGAAGTAAATGGAAGAAGAAGAAGAGGTTAATGAAGAGAGAGAAAGAAGAATGGGTTAATAGATGGAGATGGTGGTAGTAGGTAGGTGGTTCTCTCCTTGGTTCAAAATAAACCAAGAAAACCGAGCCAAGCCGAACCAACCCAAGAAATAACCAAGCCAAGAAGGAAGCTAAGCAAGGAATCATGCAACACAAGATAAAATACGTACACGTATTCCAAAAATACGCAATACGAATCACAGGCATTACAGATATGTCTTTTCCTTGGGTGGAGCTGCTATATCGCGAAAGTCGAAGAAGCAGACTATACTCTCTCGTTCCTCCATGGAATCTGAATTCTATGCACTTGAAACTGCAGCAGATGAAGCAGAATGGCTTCGGAAGCTCATGTATGATCTTCCAGTGGTTGGGGCTCAGATACCGGCGATACCGATATACAGTGAAAACCAGGCGACTGCGGCGGTGGCATCAAATGACCTCTTCAACGGAAAGAAGAGGACTGTGCGGTTGAAGCACAGAGCAGTACACGATCTTATCAAAAGATGCATAATTGCAGTGATTGATGTTCGGAGTCAGGAGAACCTGGCAGATCTGTTCACAAAGGGCCTCAAGCGTCAGTTGGTCGATGACACAGCTTGTAAAATGGGCTTAAAGGCATTCTGATAGTGTGTCTTTGTAATCCTACCATAAAGTTTTGTGCTATTAGTTCAAAGAGAAATCTACTAGGCATCTAACTTTTGGTTTAAAGGAGGTTCACTGACTGGAAAACTATCAGGTAACCATGGGTACTTGTTCTCTGGAACATGGAAGGGATACAGACCCATAACCACTGTTGTCTACTATGTATTTTCTGCAAAAAAAACAGATCCTGTAGAAGGTTGGCTTAAACGCCTTAATGAGTTCTCAGGCAGAGTGAATACCTTGTGTGCTTTACAGGAAGCACGGTAGAGCAGCACTACAAGGAGTGAAACTCCATGCTACAGTGGGGTGACTCCACCATGAGGTTCCCAGGTCTGGGGTAATGCCTCGGCTTTGCAAGCCAAGTCATAGCGGCGTAGCACCGCAAATAGGCAGGTAGCCTAATGCTGTATGACGTAATTAAAGAGTTGTTGACAGCACTACAAAGGGGAGGATGGTCCCATGTTACAGTGGCACGACACCACGATGAGGTACCCAGGTAGGGGTAAAGCCTCGGCCTTGCAAACCATGTCGTTGTGGCGTAACACCGCAAGGAAGCCTTAGGCTTCATGCTGAGTAGATTGGCACTACAAAGAGGGTGACCCTTCGGATGGGCGTTTTCTTTATTTTAATTTTTTGTTTTTGATAATTTCTCCTCCTCGTTATCTCGCTAACGGTCGTCAAAATTAATTCATATTTAAATGAAAACGCCCTTCGGATGGACGTTCTTATGCTCCGTATGTAATTATTGAAAATATTGTGCTTTGCGTGTAAATTTATAATTTTTTTATGCTTTCAGTGAAAATTTCCGTTTCTATTTGGGTTCACACTAGTGGAAGTGACAGTGACGGTGAGAGGGGCCGGTACTTGCACGCATGAGGTGTCACTCTATAAGATTTTGAAGCTTGGGGGGACAAGCTATTAATTAAGATCCCCATTATATTCTTCGATGCCTATATAATACTCTCTTCTCTTCACTTGCTCGAGTCGAGCCCCTCTTAACACACACACACACACTCTCTCTCTCTCTCTCTCTCTCTCTCTCTCTCTAAAAAGCTTAAGTTGTGTGTGCATGTCAACATACCAGAAGGTTCCGAGCAGCAGCAGCAGCAGCAGCCGGAAGAAAGGAACCGGCAACCCTCTTCCGAGACGGGGCCAGGTCAAGAAGAGGATCCTCAGCGAATTCCTCTCTCTCCTCGTCGCAGGGACCGCCGCCGGCAAGGCCGGGAAACAAGCCGCCAGCCCCGGCAGCTCCGGCGCCGGGGAATCCGCTTCCGCCAGCCCTTCCCCCTCTCCTCCTCCTCCTCCGACTGCCTCTGCAATATCATGATCGATCACTATATCCATCCATCTTGTACTTATCTACTTTTTTTTATTTCATAAA
The DNA here is from genome assembly GCA_029216955.1 of Iris pallida. Lineage (NCBI taxonomy): Eukaryota > Viridiplantae > Streptophyta > Magnoliopsida > Asparagales > Iridaceae > Iris > Iris pallida. The sequence continues at coordinate 3,219,290 of JANAVB010006599.1, forward strand.
TCTACAGAGTCTGCTGTTGGTGTCGGTGTCAGAGCAGAAGGAGGTTATATTATTATATGTAGAAGTCTATGTTTATAATAATTGATCACCTGTTTTTTCTTTTTCTTTTTTTGTAGGTACAGAACTTAGTGCATATTGTATTATTATATATAAAAGTCTATGTTTATAATAAATAGAAGAAATAATACACTTCCGTTACTCGATCCACTGATTTTCTGTCATCCAGTCGGAATTTTTTTTTTTTTTTTTCTTGATGGTGTTTTTTTTTCAAGATTCTGTTCAGATAGGTGTGCTTGGTTGGTTGCTTTTTTGTTTTATAATATAATTAGTTATATTCTCTCTAATTTTTTTAATCCAAATAATAATGTTGTAGCGATAAAAAATTTAACGAAATGGGATGTACGGTAAGAAATTTGAAATACGATCGATTCCCCTAAACAGAACAGATGGACGGAAATTGAACATGTTTTTCGTCGGTCCATCTTAAAGTTGGACAAGACGTCCAGTTAAAATTTGAGTCATATCCGGTTAAAATTTGAGTCGTATCCGGGTTGTGTCGACCAACAAAAATATATTCATAATACTTTAGGATCAGTTAGACCCAAAGTCTCAGATATATACGTGCCCTTATTGAATTCTGATTCTTTGGATGGTCAATACGGATCAATCGTTATAACCCAAACACTAAACTGAATATCTTTAGAATCCAAACAGTAATTAGACCCAAAGTCTAATTAATTAACACGAACAAATATCAAATGTTGCGCCAACCAGGCGGGTCTATTGCTGCTAAAAGAGCAAATCGACTATTTGTCATTATCAACACTATTTTATGTAATGGATGGGACGACAAACAAATAGCAAGATCTTCCAGATAAATAAACCCCCAATTTTCTTGTATTATGGAAACAAACAGAAATTTCAATGCCACCAGGAATCTTATTTGCTAGTGGGACTATTAGTTACTAAAGCATCAAGTTGTCCATACAGTGAAACAAAAATAAAAAAAATTCAGAAACCAGAGCTTAGGTTGATCTCAACATGCTACATATGTATTAATTTTTGGAATCTATTTTTGTGCATTGAATATATTTTTGTGAACATCTACACTAGTTTTGATTACTAATTTAGCACGGGACAACTTTTGAGTAAAATGATGAACATTCATCCGTAGTTTTGGTGGATGAACAATAATATACATTTTATCTTTCTGGTTTCTTGTTTACAACTAAAAATATGGAGTTCTGCAAAAGCTCGAGCTCGACTTCGAATGATGAATCAAACCCTTATACAAGCCCTGCTGCATATATGATTGGACAATCAATTACAACATCTGTATTGACGTGTCCTAACGAATTTTGGAGTGTCTGGATTTGTGTCCATGCAAGCTACTGTTAAATCAGTTTTTCCTACTGGAACGGAGAACTACATACACATCTTGGATTTGTGTCCAACATCTTTGCCATCAAGATTGTAACAATGATGCTGGTAAGAATGAAGTCACCAAAACCGGAAAGCATCCCCAAATCTAAATTTCTTTAGGAAAAAACATACCACTTTCTAATTTTATTTTTGGTGGTATCTTGACTTTTGTGTATAACTTCTCTAATCTCTATTTCCTCCAACTCTTTATATGGAAAATTTGGATGCAAGAGGGTTGACAATTGGTAGAAAACTCTGGTCATGCATCCATGTCAATGTAGAGCAATTATATATGGTTCACAAGTCTCTCTCTATATAATTGACTTCAATTGTCAACGTTGGATGACAATTCCATATTAAAAGGTTTTATGATAAGTAGTTTCAAATAATTGTCAACCCCTAGGTATCAAGAGAATGCACATAGACTGTAGTGTCCCGTCCCGCAAAGTTGATCGGAGGAATCGAACGCCGACGGCGTTCGGACTTAGCCTTGCAACGGCTGCTCAAAGGCTCGCTCGGTCAAGGCGACTCCTCGTTCAGGTGGGATGGTTTCGGTGAACTTGCCTCATCTTAGCCTTCACTTAATAACTCGCATGTTTTCAACTGCACAAGTAGGCTAATATAAAAGCTACGAACGCACATAGCTAAGGGAATAATTTCGACCCGTCGGAATGTCTTAGAACATGGAAAATGGTCCCACGGTCTGCTTAGAAGTCGGCTCAGCGTGCTTTCAAATGACACTCGGTCCTTCGTTCCCGTGGCTTGGGAGAAGGAAGTTGGCCTAACGTGCTAAGTTGTCCGACACTCGAATTAGCCTAAATCATAGGCGTCGCCCGCGTAAATGCTTGAAAATGCATGCACGGTCCCGCCGTCCAAGGCTTGGCATAGCCTTCGCACGTCCCGTGAGTAAGTCGTCTTGCACGGCTTGTTGGCTTAAGTCTAGGCACCAAAGAGTTGGTTGTTCAAGTCGACCCCGTGCATGGCCCGTCCTCTCGATGCGAAGCTCGGCGTAGCCTTTGCTCGTCGAGTCGTTGTCCGAATAAGTTAGACAAGTGTTGTGTTGGGCTATCGAAGCCATTTCTAGCACTGTCCCGCTCTATCTGCAGTTGTCAAGTCACGTAGTCCCTCGAGAACAAGGCTCGTCATATAAAGTATATGACTTGAGCGATAGCGTCGCCTAGAAAACCAGGTCTGTCTAAGGCACGAGCCACGGTCGGTTTAGCGAATAGCATGCCACAGACAAAGGAAGTCCATGCGACTGGTTGTCGCCGAGATCGGTCCCGCTACTTGGGAGTCTCGCTAAGTCTTGATATGTCCCACACACGAGATCGGTTCCGCGGCTTGGGAGTCTCGTTAAGTCTCGACAGATAGAAGGAGAGCATGGTCATGTTAAGGAAGGACTGGATAGATCGAGTTGAGACTTGCATGGTCATTGGACAACTTGTCGACAAGGTGTAGTCTTCTCGAATGATCACCAGGGCGCCGGGATCATTCGGCCCGGGGGAAGCGAGTGCGGCTTAAAGAAGGATGCTGGATAACTGCATGGGAGTATCGGCGCTTCCGGGGCTAGCTACCCAAGGAAGGGCGGTCCGATACCCCCGTCTAGCCGAGTCCAAGATAGCTTGACATTGCTAGTGACCACCTCATGTAGATGGGTCGGCAAGAGCGGCAATCCGCGTGTTTGCCTTTGGATAGCTCAAGTACTAGCACGACGTCGGTCGAATCATGAGACAGTCTAGCACGACGTGTATCAAGTCAGCAAGATATAATCCCGTTAGTGCTAGCCTTGTATCAGCACGGAAGGAATGAGTTATAGCTTATGTCAGCAAGACACGTGCTTCGGTACTAAGCACGGCTTTCGCGTATCAATATTGGCATTCGCGTATTGGCTTTCGCGTATCGGCATTGTTGGCCTAAGTTTGCATAAGTTAAGTCGAGTGCCATCACTTTAAGTCGAAAGGACCTATAAGTTGGCTAAGTCAGGGAGTCGTTAGGCACGACCTGCACGAGTCGTTCCCCCTTAACGTCGTTGGCACGAGATTAATCAAGTTAAAGTCACGGTACGACCCTGCCGTCCCGAATTAAAGTTTAATCGAGTACAAAGCGATGAGGCACCACCTCGATCGAAATACACGTTGGCATGGCACGACCCCGTCGTTGCACGACCCTGTCGTTGCATTGTTAAGTATAGGTCGAGACGTCTTATTCTAAAATGGATCCTAAGGCAAGATTAGAAAGACAATCGTAAAGGGACTTGTAAGCTGCACAAAGTAAATGAACGTATCGGTTTTGTATGGGTGGGCGAGGAGCTCACTCCACCAGTACAGTTGAGTATTGACACCCACACAGTTTCCATGTGCAGGCACAGGTAGAAGCTCGTGGCACGGAGCTTGTCACGACCCGATCCTAACTTGTTGGGTCGAACCGGATCATGTCCAGCCTGTACCGTTGTGAGACGGCGGCAGTAAGCTATTTTATTGCAGGTAATCACAACAACATCTAAACATTTGTCACAACATTTATATACGGGAACTTTAAAACTTTTATTGATCAACAAAATGGAATACATCTGAAATTGAAAGTGCTGAAAGGAAATACTGAATTCAAGTCTACAAAAATTCTAATAAAAGAAACTCGAATTAAAATAACCACTAGCTAGAATGGCTGTCTCGTCAGCCTCAGGATCTGCGTCCTCCAAGGGGTCTCCGGTAACACAGCAGAATATGGTACTGGATCATAGTAGCTATTGTGCTATAGCTCAGCAATCATCAGTGACACCTAAAATATTGGGTCTCCAGTCATGAGGGAGCAAGTACGAGTATATATCCAACATTTCAAATAATAATAGAAATTTACAATTTTAAACAATTTGAAATACAATATTTTCCTACAATTCTATACGGTAGAAAATAATATGATTTGAGTAGATAATGACTATGACCGGCTTGGGTTGTACGCTTGTATCCTAGCGATACGATATGGCTTATCCCCGTGTGTAAGAGGGGTAAGCTAATACATTCATTAATTATTTGGGGTATTGGTCATAGACACTACACTACTTCCCCAATATCTCGCAGTCAATCAATCAATACTCTAGGAGAGAGTTCCGTGTAACAATGTGGTTTAAACATGCAAGATAACAATTACTAATTAAAATACAGAATAATATAACCGTAACTTGCCTCGATTTGTAAGACTGGAGTAGGGGCAAGTTGGTACCGAGGAGGAAATCAAGTTCGTCTTCGAGATCCTACAGTTGAGAACTTGACTTAGAACTATTGTGAAACCAAGCTAGGTGTGCTAGTTGTAATTTCTAGTAGCAGGTCCTAGTCAAGTTTTAAGTTTGTTTATTTAATCTACTGCTAACAGTTTACGACGCGTACTACGTTGGTTCTCATTTAGTTGGATAGCCAGTTTCTGGTTTACTTGGAAAAATTGTCGTTACCGGTTAATTCGCAAAACTTTGTATTTTTAATATCATACGTATAAAACTACATTTTCTTTCAATGATAAAACGTGGGTTTTGTTAACTATCAATACTTTATTCAAGTTATCTTATCGTAAAAAATCCTTATTAATTTATACAAAATATTTATTAGCCATTTTGTCACGAAGCGCCTAATTACGAAAACGATAAAACCATCCAGAAAATAAAGGAAAAAATCCTAATCTACACAATACAAGTCCACAGCAAAATAAAGTAGAAAACTGGGTTTATGCCCTTACAAACTTACATAAATGAATTTAATATTAATAAGGCGAGCTCTGAATGCCGCAAATGGTCCAAACAGTAGGCCGAAGCCCTGCACCGAAAATACTAACAGCAGTACCCATTCTAATAAAATAATATATCATTAAACTATAGTTTAAAATGCGTCTCAGACTTGGTCTTCTAAAATCATGTTGCTGGCTAACGCCTCAACGTACAGGGATACCCTGTAGCGTTTACGTTTCGCCAAGGTTCATCCAACCGGTACGGTCGTCGCCTGACCGAGGATACGAAACAGCAAGAACGAAAAAACCGACAAAACCAGTTTTGGAAATACTTTTACGAAACCGAGTTTGAAAGTAGTTTCACGTTATTTGAAATCGCTTTTAAAATACAAATACTTTGGAAAAGAGTTTCTGAAGAATCGGACAACACCTCCTCTGTAACTGGGAACCCAGCCACAAAGGCGATACTAACCCTGCATAAGAAAAAGTCCCAAATCAGGGAATACCAAACCACAGAATAAACCGTCCCAAAATCCATAAAATATATCCATCCAGCCCAAATAACCAAAACCAATCCATGCCAACACCATTCACTGTAACACCCAGTTTTCCAGATGAGGGTAATTTTGTAATTATAATTATTATTTATTGATATTTATTTCACATTATGATTTTTGGTGATTTTTAATAATTTTTAAACTATTTAAAAACTGCTTTAAGTCATGACTTGTGATTTTGACGTTTTACTAGTGTAACCCTAGAGACTGCATGACCTAGAGCCTAACCATGTTATTAGGATGATTTATTTTACTTTTAAGCATGAGGGTGTTTTGGTCATGTGGCCTCTTTGAATTATTTTATGATTTGTTGCATTGATGGTTGTTAATTTTGACTTTTGGCTAGTGTGACTTAAGAGAATGTCCTAGACTTTGACCTTGACCTTGGTGACTTAGTCAACTTGGCATGGGACCCTAATCAAGCTTAAGTTGGTCTTGGTTGACTTAAGTTGGCTAAGTTTCATGGTTAGAGTAGGAGGATTTTTGCAGTGGACCAAAGGCTAAGGACTTGAGCTTGTGGGCTAGCACACTTGGCCCAAGGCCCAATATAAGAAACCCTAACCCTAGCTCTTCATTTTAGGCAGCCACAATAGCCCAAACAAGACCTAACTTCAGCCTATAAAGTGTCTCTTCAAGACCACTTGCCTATTTTAGAACATCCCTTTGTAGGAAACCCTAATTTCTTTTCCAAATTGTCTAACTCCTCCATTTCTCCACCAAATTGATCCCAACCTCTTGCAATTGGATCTAAATCTGGAGGAGAGATTGAAGGAGGCTTGCTTGCAAGAAGTGGAGCTCTTTAGGACACAATTTGAGGAAGAGGGATTCTCTAAATTGGGGCTTTTCATTGAGACTTGCTCTCAATCGGTAAAACCTATCAAAACCCTTCCATTTCCCAATTTCTTTGCATGGTTGTATTCATTTAGGTTAACCCTAGCTGTCCCTCAAGTTTGGTAGGATTTCGTGTCCGTTTGGTGTCCGTATCGGACACGTATCAATGTATGTACATAGGTGTTCGACGAAATGCCTCTAAGGATTTTATTTTCGATTTTTGTAAAACTAATTATATGAATTTGTAGATCTGTCACGCCCCAGACCCGAAATACCGGGTGACGTAGACGGACTTGGCCAGCTACGTATTACGGGTAGAAGAAATACCGAATAATACGATCAATGCTGTAAACTAGACAAGGGGGTGCATACTATATACAAGTCTCGCTAGGGTCACATGACATCTATTGTCTCAATCAATGAATCAAGAAGCAGTAAATAAAGAGCATATATGATAAAGCAGTAAGGCGTCCCAAACGCTTGGTCAAAATATTCTTGAGATCTGGTTTTTACAAAATATAGCCAGATGATATGATAAGGTATACACAATCGCCATCAGCTGCAGTCTGAATTAATTACAATTATGTAAAAGCAAGTGCTAGACAGTCCGACTAACAGGTCGGTGCCAAAACGGCAAAAGTAAAGTAAAGAACAAGACGAGTAGGGAGTCAAGGAACCCACTCGTGGCCTCCTGCGATCATCCTTCTAGTATTGACCATCTTGAGGGTAGAAGTAAGTTGAGTCCTCGGGAGCTGGCTCTAGATCTGGCCATGCAAAACCAGAGAGGTTAGGCCTCCAATAGCAAGCATCACAAAGGAAGCACGACATGAAGAATTAAACCAGTAATAAGAGTCAAGGATATAAATAAGATAAATAGATCTTTGCCTCTTACTAAGGTACGCCTAGCGTCTTGACACTCCGAACCAACTCTCCAACCAAACAAGGACAGAAGTTGGCCCATCATGTCAGGACGTTCAGCTTACCTCAATAATTGGCAAAGTAGGATACAACCCACAATCAAATCAGTTCAAGCGGCCATGCAATTATTACGGCTTACTACTAGTGAGCTCCAAGTTACCCTGGAGCATTAGGGAATTTCTCAGTTCTTACTATAGACAAACAAGGCTGGTCGATCCAATAATCAGTTGTGCCATGCGGGAAAACGAGTCCCAGCGGGACGCTCGTCGATCGGGAAAAAGTAAACCGGATACCACTCCCTGCCCGTGTGGTAGATATGCAGTATCCGTGGAAACCAGCCGGCGTGTCGGGATACTATTTGTCCCAAGGACGGCCGTCATGTAAGAACTCGGAAATCCATTCTCTCTATGCAGTAATTATTTTATTTAGCTTAGTTGGCCCTATGTTAATTGAAATCTCATGCCGTGGATCATGAGTATCTCGCATGAGTACTTTCGTACAAGGTACGATATGCGTAACTCTACAACGATGCCAGTACGGTTAGGTTGTAGGTCCTGCATAGCGTAATGCAACAATCAAACCTACCCACGGGATAATCATGCCTTGACAGTAGGATACACGTGCTGCTTTTGTAATACGAAATTAATTATCGGTGCCATAGCACCTACTCAAATTCATGTACATAATTATAAGTTGGAGGTCAGCACGGTTACATTGTCAATGATCGGGATCAGCCAGTCGTTCTCAATGGTTCATACATGAACGTGTCACATTCAGTACAATAAGACGACTAGCCAGTCTCTAAGTTCCAGACATAGGAACGCATGATCAATATTAAGTCAGGATAATAATCATTGTCAATTCGTGACAAGGCATGGTCGTCAAAAGTTCTATATCAAGAATAAGAGAAACTTGCATAAAATAGTTGGTAACATATTCTTGAAGCCACGGAAAAGATCTACAACTTTTATGTTGAAAGCTAGGAGAAATTCGGGCCAGAAAACCGTCAAAAAGAGCATCAAACAATCAAAATCAGCCAAAAATCAGCCTCATGCGGCCAGGAATTCTTGTGCGGCTAAAAAATGCTCATGCGGCCAGAAATGGTCATGCGGCCAGAAATTCTTATGCGGCTCAAAAATGCTCATGCGGCCAAAAATTCTTATGCGGCTCAAAAATGCTCATGCGGCCAGAAATGGTCATGCGGCCAGAAATTCTTATGCGGCTCAAAAATGCTCACGCGGCTAGAAATGGTCATGCGGCCAGAAATTCTTATGCGGCTCAAAAATGCTCATGCGGCCAGAAATGGTCATGCGGCCAAAAATTCTTATGCGGCTCAAAGATGCCCATGCGGCCAGAAATGCTTATGCACTATTCATCGTCCCTGCCAAATTCAGGACAGATGAACATAGAAGTTTGCCCAAAATTATTTTGGCCATAACTTCCACAAATCAAGTCAAAATCTAACTTTTCAAAAGCCAAAATTGGATAGAATTGAATTCTCTACAACATAGAACAATCAAAACATGGAAATAATGAAATTTGATAGATCAAAACCCAAGAAAACCGAAAAGGGGAAAAACTTAGATCTACACAAAACTATCCATGGAAAATAAAAACTACAAGACCTAAACATGTAGAGAAAGAAGAGACAAACACAATGGACTAAAAATAAATGAGGATGCATGAAATCCTCCATGATGTGCAAGATGTACTTGCCTCTCACAAGTGGGTTAGGGTTTGGTGGAGGAGTAAATGTGAATGAATGAAGAGAGAGAATGAAAGAAGAAGTTTTATATCAAGGTCAAGTGGATCTCCACCATTCATTCTCTCCATCAAATCCAAGCCATCCATTCCTTTCCATGTTGAACCAAATCGAACCAAGATGGTTTACCATGAACCAAAATGAACCAAGAGCCAAGAAAAAACAGAAAATAAAGTACAAAAAAATAATTAGCATGAAATTAAAAAATTAAATACAAAATAAATGCATGACAGATACTAATTAAATTTGGATAAGCGATATACGTATAAAAATACGTATTCCGGGAACGGGGAGTGACATCTCTACCCACCTTAGATAAATTCCGTCCTCGGAATTTCAAATCCAAGCAGGTTAGAAATATCAGGGCTAGGCACAAGCAATATAGCAAGCAATCAATCATCCTATGATACCAATTAGCCACTAATCTGCAACTATACTATCAATCCATGAAACCAAGCTACTAATCATACGGGGATATGCATGTGGAATCAAGACAATCAAGGCATATGGAAATGAAATATACCTTGTGAGTCAAACAAGTGCGGGTACCGCGATCGGATATCATCCTCCCGCTCCCACGTTGACTCTCCTAAGGAGTGATGTCCCCAAGCAACACGAACAAGGTTAATTGTTCGGTTCTTGAGTATCTTCTCCCTTCGGTCCAAAATGGACACAAGCTGCTCCTCATAAGACAGGTTGGTACCCACAACCAGCTCAGAATGATCGAGGATATGACTTGGGTCCAATACATGCCTACGTAACTGAGATACATAAAATACATCATGCACCTCTCTTAACGAAGGCGGAAGGGATAAACGATAAGCAACATCGCCTACCCTATCAAGGATAACAAATAGGCCCACGTACCGCGGACTCATCTTCTCGCGAACACCAAATCTAATGACTCCTCGGGTAGGCGAAATCCGCAAGAACACGTGGTCCCTAACAGAAAATTCCAACGGCCTGCGATGCTGGTCTGCCCAATGACGATGCCGATCCTGTGCAACTCGAAGTCGCTCTCTAATTCCTTTAACAATCTCAACTGTCTGGACAATCATATCTGGTCCCAACATCTTTATTTCTCCAATATCATCCCATGCCAACGGCGATCTACACTTCTTACCGTACAGTGCCTCGAACGGAGCCATTTGAATACTGGCCTGGTAACTATTATTTTATAAAAATTCTACTAAGTGCAGGTGACTCTCCCAGGATCCTCCAAAATCTAAAGTGTAGGCTCGTAACATATCTTCTAAGGTCTGAATGGTTCTTTCTGATTGTCCGTCCGTCTGCGGGTGGTAAGCCGTACTGAATCTTAACTTGGTACCTAGGCTCTGATGTAAACTCTTCCAGAAATGTGACGTAAAATGGGTATCTCTATCCGATACAATACTGACAGAAACTCCATGTTGCCTGACGATCTGCTGCATGTACATCTCTGCTAGCTTTTCTGTAGTCTGCCCTACTCTATAGGGAAGAAAATGTGCTACCTTTGTAAGTCGATCCACTATAACCCAGATGGCATCCTTACCACTAGATAGGAAGTGGCTGCAATAATCCTGCTGGCCTCTGCTGTTCTGCCTTCACTTGCTGACATATCAAGCAACGGAAGACGAATCTAGCTATCTTCCTCTTCATTTCGTTCCACCAAAAATGTTGTTTAATATCCCTGTACATTTTGGTACCTCCCGGGTGAATAGAATACTGAGAACTATGGGCCTCTGCCATAACCTCCTGTCTGATATCTCCACTAGGCACACATAGACGCGATCCATACCTAAGTGTTCCATCCTCATGAATTCTCATCTCCTTCCGGAGTCCTGACTCACATTCTGTCCTGAGCTTCTGAATCCTTGGGTCCTGTGTCTGAGCTACTTTGATCCTGTCTACCAAGTCAGATTGAACTTGTAGACTAGCCAAGATCCCTACATCTCCAGGAAGTATAACCTCAATGCCCATCTCTCGAAGATCCTCTAAAATCTGCTTCTGTGATAACATGAATGCACTGCCCCTCCTACTGAGGGCATCCGCTACTACATTAGCATTGCCTGGGTGATACTGAAGCTCTACTTCGTAATCCTTGATCAATTCCAACCATCTCCTCTGTCTCATATTCAACTCCTTCTGAGTAAAAATATACTTTAAACTCTTGTGGTCGGTGAATATATCTACTCGATCGCCGTACAGGTAATGTCTCCAAAGCTTCAAGGAAAATACTACAGCCGCCAACTCCAAATCATGAGTCGGATAATTCTTCTCGTGGTCCCGAAGTTGTCTAAATGCATACGCTATCACCTTCCCATGTTGCATGAGGACACATCCAAGTCCCTTACCTGACGCATCACAATATACAGTAAAACCTCTGGGTCCAACGGGCAATGTAAGTATAGGCGCCGAGATCAATTTCTCCTTCAAACTCTCAAAGGATGCCTGACACTCTGCCGACCAGACAAATGGCACATCCTTGCGTGTCAAACGGGTCATGGGTGCTGAAATTCATGTAAAATCTGACACGAACCTTCGGTAATTTCCTGCCAATCCTAAGAAACTCTGCACATCTGCTACTGTCTTAGGTACTGGCCAACCTTCCACGGCCTCCACTTTCTTAGGATCTACTGATACTCCGGCCCCTGATATGATATGCCCCAGGAATGAAATTCGATCCGACCAAAACTCACATTTACTGAGCTTGGCGTACAACTATTTTTCTCTCAAAACCTGCAATACCTTCCTGAGGTGACCTTCATGCTCTTCTTCGCTGGCTGAGTAAACGAGAATGTCGTCGAGGAACACAATGACAAATTGATCCAAGTATGGCTTAAAGATGCGGTTCATCAAATCTATAAATATTGTTGGAGCATTGGTCAATCCAAACGGCATAACTAAAAATTCGTAATGTCCGTACTTCGACCTGAATGCTGTCTTGGGAATATCCTCCTCCCGAACTCTAACTTGATGATATCCTGACCGAAGATCTATCTTGGAAAATACTCTGGCTCTGCTCAACTGATCAAACAAGTCGTCGATCCTCGGTAGTGGGTACTTGTTCTTTACTGTTGCCGCATTGAGTTTTCTATAGTCAATGCACAATCGGGATGACCCATCATTCTTTCCTACAAGTACTACTGGTGCTCCCCATGGTGATTCACTGTTCCGAATGAACTTCTTCGCCTTCAATTCTTCTATGTGCTGGTACACCTTGGCCTGCTCTGAATCTGGCATTCTGTAAACTCGATCCGACACCGGTTCGGTCTCTGGCACCAATTCTATACTGAACTCGACATCTCTCTTCGGTGGTAAACCTGGTAGTTCTTTCGGAAATACATCAAGAAACTCTCCCACTACCCTCGGGACTTGAACTTCTTCCAATGCTGCTACGACTCCGCCTGCCAACTGTTCTGTTCTCGGCCTGACCAAAGCGAACTGTCCCATGCCTGGAATATGAAAAGATACGCTCCCTCTTTGGCAATCTATTGTAGCATGACTGTCTTTCAGCCAGTCCATGCCCAAGATAACATCAAAATTTCCCATAGGAAATTCTATCAACCTAGCGGGTAAGAAATGCCCGCACACTACGACTCTACATGCTGGAATAATTCTACTAACTCCTACAAGCCCATTACCAGTGAGTATATTCAACCTCTCTGGCAATGCCTCAAATTCTAATCCTAGTCGTGTTGCAAATCGTATAGATACAAATGAATGTGATGCTCCTGAATCAAATAATGCTACTGCGGGAGATGAGGAGACGAGAACGTTACCTGCCACAACGTTCCCCGATGCCAATGCCTCCTCCAAGGACAGATTGAACGCCTGCCCTTGGCCTCCATGCTGATTTCCCTGCTGCGGCCCTACTTGGTGTTGCTGCTGGCCCTTGCCTCGATGATGCTGGGGTGGTCTCTGGTGTTGCTGCTGTATCGACGGTCCCTGCTGCCGAAACATCTGAGCTTGTGTCAATAACGGGCGTTGAGCCAACAGTTTTACTGCTACTGCTGGCCCTCGATACTAGCCTGCCCCTGGTGCTGGCAGGGCAGGAAATGGTTGCACTGGCCCTCCTGGCCTCGAACTCATGGGGCAAGTCCGGTGATCCGGACTCCCACATACCAAGCATAACCCATTAAATGCCCGGCATATATTCTTAGTGTGCCCTGCCTTTCCACAATAAGTGCAACCTGCAGGTGGCTGCTGATTCTTCCTCTGCTGCTGTTGCTGTCTGGCTGGTGGTGCTGGCCCTCGTACCGCCACATCATGAATGCGGACGCCAGGAGACGGTGCTGTCGATCGGGGTGCTGCTCCCCCTCCTCCTTCCATCTGGTTGTGAGACCTCTTCTGGCCCCCAGCCCTAGTCGCCATCCTCTGGATAGTGATCTCATGCCTCCGGGCCGTCGTCAGTACCTCATCAAAAGTCTGGTAGTTATCTCCCTCTACCAGTTGCAGGAGTTCAAGATGAAACCCTTGTTGAAACCTCATGGCCCTCTGGCTCTCCGTGGCTACCATCTCTGGGGAAAACCTACTCAATCTGCAGAACTCCGCTGCATAAGCATCTACGGTCTTCCCAGCCTGCTTGAGGCTGATGAACTTCTGCTGTAGCTCGAATTGAGCTACCACTCCATAGTACTTGGTCTTAAATCTGGTAGAAAAATCGTCCCATGCAATAGGACGCCTGGCACCTACTTCCTCTGATTCCCACCAATCACGGGCGAGATCCTGGAGTAACAACTTTACTTGGTCCACTTGCTCCTCCGCTGGAACTTTGGCTGCCTATAAAATGGCCTCAATATCCTTGAGCCATGCATCTGATGTGATAGCATCTTCTGTACCTTCGAAACGTCAGGGGTTGTACTTGCAGAATCGGGTCGACGCTCCTGAATCAGTCCTCACTCCTCTTTCTAATGCCGTCTGCAAGCCTTGATTAAGTAACACATTCTGCTCTTGTTGCTGGGTATGCATCTGTTGCTGGACCAACATCTGATGTTGTTGCATGGCCATCATCCCTCTGATGATCTCTAGAAGAGCTGGTGTATCTACTGCCCCCGGAGTGGGCAGAATCATCGGTGAGATCGGAACCTCCGGATATTGCGGCCCAACGGCTGGCTCTACTATCACCTCTGCTTGGACGTGCTCTTGGGGAAGCACTGGCCCTTGCTGCTGACCAGCATGGTCCTGCTGCTCCGGTTGTTGCTGCTCTGACGCGGACGAGGAGCCCCTAATACAAGGGACAAAAGAACAATCAAATGACCGGACAGAAAAGATCAACGAAGTCAAGGGATACCGGGATAGCAAGATGGGATCGAGAGCAACGAATCATGAGATCAAAGGAAGAATCATGTGTGATTGAGACCTCCTATAAAATAAAAGCACCCCACAAGTCTGAAAACAGACCTGCATGGGCCACCACTAAAACCTTGTCACGCCCCAGACCCGAAATACCGGGGGACGGAGACGGACTTGGCCAGCTACGTATTACGGGTAGAAGAAATACCGAATAATACGATCAATGCTGTAAACTAGACAAGGGGGTGCATACTATATACAAGTCTCGCTAGGGTCACATGACATCTATTGTCTCAATCAATGAATCAAGAAGCAGTAAATAAAGAGCATATATGATAAAGCAGTAAGGCGTCCCAAACGCTTGGTCAAAATGTTCTTGAGATCTGGCTTTTACAAAACATAGCCAGATGATATGATAAGGTATACACAATCGCCATCAGCTGCAGTCTGAATTAATTACAATTATGTAAAAGCAAGTGCTAGACAGTCCGACTAACAGGTCGGTGCCAAAACGGCAAAAGTAAAGTAAAGAACAAGACGAGTAGGGAGTCAAGGAACCCACTCGTGGCCTCCTGCGGTCATCCTTCTAGTATTGACCATCTTGAGGGTAGAAGTAAGTTGAGTCCTCGGGAGCAGGCTCTAGATCTGGCCATGCAAAACCAGAGAGGTTAGACCTCCAATAGCAAGCACCACAAAGGAAGCACGACATGAAGAATTAAAACCAGTAATAAGAGTCAAGAATATAAATAAGATAAATAGATCTTTGCCTCTTACTAAGATACGCCTAGCGTCTTGACACTCCGAACCAACTCTCCAACCAAACAAGGACAGAAGTTGGCCCATCATGTCAGGACGTTCAGCTTACCTCAATAATTGGCAAAGTAAGATACAACCCACAATCAAATCAGTTTAAGCGGCCAGGCAATTATTACGGCTTACTACTAGTGAGCTCCAAGTTACCCTGGAACCATGCATTAGGGAATTTTTCAGTTCTTACTATAGACAAACAAGGCTGGTCGATCCAATAATCAGTTGCGCCATGCGGGCAAACGAGTCCCAGCGGGACGCTCGTCGATCGGGAAAAAGTAAACCGGATACCACTCCATGCCCGTGTGGTAGATATGCAGTATCCGTGGGAACCAGCCGGCGTGTCGGGACACTATTTGTCCCAAGGACGGCCGTCATGTAAGAACTCAAAAATCCATTCTCTCTATGCAGTAATTATTTTATTTAGCTTAGTTGGCCCTATGTTAATTGAAATCTCATGCCGTGGATCATGAGTATCTCGCATGAGTACTTTCGTACAAGGTACGATATGCGTAACTCTACAACGATGCCAGTGTGGTTAGGTTGTAGGTCCTGCATAGCGTAATACAACAATCAAACCTATTCACGGGATAATCATGCCTTGACAGTAGGATACACGTGCTGCTTTTGTAATACAAAATTAATTATCGGTGCCATAGCACCTACTCAAATTCATGTACATAATTATAAGTTGGAGGTCAGCACGGTTACATTGTCAATGATCGGGATCAGCCAGTCGTTCTCAATGGTTCATACATGAATGTGTCCCATTCAGTACAATAAGATGACTAGCCAGTCTCTAAGTTCCAGACATAGGAACGCATGATCAATATTAAGTCAGGATAATAATCATTGTCAATTCGTGACAAGGCATGGTAGTCAAAAGTTCTATATCAAGAATAAGAGAAACTTGCATAAAATAGTTGGTAACATATTCTTGAAGCCACAGAAAAGATCTACAACTTTCATGTTGGAAGCTAGGAGAAATTCGGGCCAGAAAACCGTCAAAAAGAGCATCAAATAATTAAAATCAGCCAAAAACAGCCTCATGCGGCCAAAAATTCTTATGCGGCTCAAAAATGCTCATGCGGCCAGAAATTCTTATGTGGCTCAAAAATGCTCATGCGGCCAGAAATGGTCATACGGCCAGAAATTTTTATGCGGCTCAAAAATGGTCACGCGGCCAGAAATGGTCATGCGGCCAGAAATTCTTATGCGGCTCAAAAATGGTCATGCGGCCAGAAATGGTCATGCGGCCAAAAATTCTTATGAGGCTCAAAAATGCCCATGCGGCCAGAAATGCTTATGCACTATTCATCGTCCCTGCAAAATCAGGACAGATGAACATAGAAGTTTGACCAAAATTGTTTTGGCCATAACTTCCTCAAATCAAGTCGAAATCTAACTTTTTAAAAGCCAAAATTGGGTAGAATTGAATTCTCTACAACATAGAATAATCAAAACATGGAAATAATGAAGTTTGATAGATCAAAACCCCAAAAAACCAAAAAGAGGAAAAACTTAGATCTACACAAAACTATCCATGGAAAACAAAAACTACAAGACCTAAACTTGTAGAGAAAGAAGAGACAAACACAATGGACTAAAAATAAATGAGGATGCATGAAATCCTCCATGATGTACAAGATGTACTTGCCTCTCACAAGTGGGTTAGGGTTTGGTGGAGGAGTAAATATGAATGAATGAAGAGAGAGAATGAAAGAAGAAGTTTTATATCAAGGTCAAGTGGATCTCCACCATTCATTCTCTCCATCAAATCCAAGCCATCTATTCCTTTCCATGTTGAACCAAACCGAACCAAGATGGTTTACCATGAACCAAAATGAACCAAGAGCCAAGAAAAAGCAGAAAATAAAGTACAAAAAAATAATTAGCATAAAATTAAAGAATTAAATACAAAATAAATGCATGACAGATACTAATTAAATTCGGATAAGCGATATACGTATAAAAATACGCATTCCGGGAACGGGGAGTGACAAGATCTATATAAGTATAATAACTTTTGTGAACACTGAGTACGATTCGGTGCACATTTTATGTCCAAATCGGACATGCACCGCACGCACGACACCGCGCACAGGCCTCGTACAGTCCCCTGCTGTTCGAGTGTCCTAGCAGACACGATATGACACAGGAAGGGTTGAAACTTGGTGGAGACATAGGTCTATCGACTGACAAGGGGCTGACCAAGTTTCGTAGGATTTTGTTGAGTAAATCACGAGAAATCCCTCGCGTACTGGTCACTCACTGTCACTGTGACACTGGGTTTTCTTCCCTGACACGTTTCGTTTAACACAACACGATGACACTTGGACACGGGGCAAGGTGTTCAGTCCCTAGCCCTATGTTTCCTCGACACTAGTGCAAGAGCACGTGGTGCCTCGAGCAATGTGTCGAGCCCACGAAGGCTTGACATGGCTGCACGAGGAATAGATTTTCTGTTTTTCTGAGGCTTTTCAAAATTGGGTTTTTGGACACTTCGTGTCCCAATTTCTAGACACATTGGGACACATGGGTGTGCATGACATGTCCCTATGTCTGTACACACCTGACATACTACGATTTTGGATTTTTGGTTTTCGAATTTGGACTTTTCAGAGTATCAGCCGTTTGTTGGGTTAATGAACTGAGTTAATTTGAAATCTGTTTTTCTGAGATTTGAATGTATTTTTAAAACCGAAATTAATGATTATTTGATTGTTGGTTCACCAGTACATGTCTGGGATTAACCTTCATGTTAACCTTTCATTTTGGCATGGTTTTGGAGTTTTCGAACACTGTTTCTGATATTGGATTTCGAACATAGATGTGATATTATTTTCTCAGTTATCCTTGTTTTCTTTTATGTTCATTTAGTTCAGGATTTATTTGTCTATGTTGAATCATAGTTTCAGTTAGAGAAATGAGTTTTAGGTTTTGAAATAGGTTTTTGGGTGATAGATTGATATGCAATAATGTAGACTGATACATGCTTTTAGATTTTCAAATTCTGATTTACTTGGATATTAGTTGAAGTAGATTGTCTTGCATTTGAATCAAACCATTAGATTATGATCACTCTACAAGTAGAGGTGACCATATCATTGGTCCTGCCCCATCTTAATGTTTAGCTATATACATACATAAATGATCTGTTTTCCTGCATCAAGTGATGTTCTGACCATTCACTACATTATCCTCCAATTGCTGTGGCCTCATTTCATATGATGTAATCCACCTTCACTCGTAGTTGTCCCATGTTCCCCGAATGCGCTGTCCCTGCAGGTTGCCTTGCTTAATGTGTTGTTTAGTTGGTTGTTCTGTCCTTAGAAGGACATTAGGATTCATTTTAGATCTATCCTAAGCTCAGATACTAAATTCTAAGTTCTGTCCCATTAGTGAACATAATGGTGCTGTCCAGTTTACCCCGTAGGGTTCAGTTGAGCTACAAATTGGCATGTCCACTGCACATGACTTGTCTTGCAGACTTAGTTAGTTTTTCTTTCCTTTTCATTGTATTGCCCTGCATATTATAGATTCGTTTCCTTTCACTCTTTGGTTCAGCCTAGCTTTTCCTCAAAGACTTAGATCAACACATTCCTAAATGCCATAATCCAGATGCAGTCCATTAACTGTCCTATTTTCCTTTACCACTGCTGTTACTAATTCCAGGTTACACTCACACATTGAACTTCCTGAAATCTACAATGTTCCTAACCACACACACACACACATATGAGAATTTCCTGTCACATGTATTTACCCACACACACACACAAGTACACACACTCCTAAATACCCTGTGCACACACTCTTGACACCCTAAAACTTGTGAACACTGACACATGAACACTGTTTACTGATTTTTGGAATTTCCTGTAATTTCAAACCCATTTCCATGATTCAAATGCAAGAGAAGTTCACACACATGTGTTAGACACTTCATGGACACTCTTCACATCACTTGACACTAGTGATTGGGTTTTGTGTTTGAAATCAATTGATTTGGGTTTATGAGGATATTTATATGTATAGGTGATATGTTGAGTTGGGGTAAGGTAGTATTAGATAAGGGGTAGTATCATTGTATATATAAATGTGATATATCTTAAGGTGTGATATGGTATGGGTTAGAATTTAGGATATTAGTTTTAATGTGGAATTGACTAGATAGTTGACCCTTTAACTATGTTTGACTAGATAGATTGATGCAAATATATATATAGTAAGGTAAGGTATTAGGGTTAAGTATTAGGGTTATGACTAGAGTTGGTTTAGAGGAGTTCATTGACTTGAGTTTATGTTGAGGTGATATATATGTATATATATGTATGGTAGAATATGTATAGATGTCTTGCTATATGGGATTACCTAGATAGTTAACCCTTGATCAAGTGACCACATAGTCTAAGCTTAACCCTATTTGACAAATGGTTGACCAATTGACTCTTGACCTAGTGTAAGCCCCTGTTTTTCAAATTTCAGTTAATTAAGTGTTAATTAATTTTTAATGTCATTTATAGCCTTAAAATAATTATTAGGATTTTTAGGAATTTTTTTAGAATTTTTAAATAGTTTTTAAATGAGTTTTAAAATACAAAAATATTAATTTGTAATTTTCTAAATTGTTTTAATATCTGTTTATAATTTTCTAAATTGTTTTGTAGTCAGTTTGTAATTAATTATTTGCTATTAGTTACGGAATGCAAATTCTAATTTACATTTAGAGCTGGGAGGACCTAACTGTAAATCCTAAATCTAGGAGGACCCTATTGCTAAACTGCAGACACCCCCCCCCCCCCACGAACTCTCTCTCTCTCTCCTCTGGCGAACCTACCCCCGACGACTGCCACGCCGACGACGACCCGATCTTTTCCGTCTTCTTCGACCAGCTCGACGCCCCCAACCGACCTAAGTCCTCTATTTAAACCCCCCTCTCTCCCCTGACCAAACCCTAACCCTAAATTCTCCCCACGACCACCACAACCGCCCCATCTTCCACTCTCACCCCTACCGTAACCCTAGCTCCGGCTAAACCCGAGCGCCGCCCCTACGACGAACGCCACCCCCTACCACCGCCACCAAAGGGTTCGCCGTGACAAGGCGAACACGTCGCCACCCGAGCGCCGCCGTCCCGACCGCTCCTCCGCCCGCCAGCACCCTCGAAATCCCCCTTCGACGACTGGACACGTGAGTAGCAGTATTTTTTCATGTCGTGCGTGTCTCGTGTTGGTCCTATATTGTTCGCCGTGTCCTGGCGAGCACGAGTGTGGAACTGGACACGTGAAACTCGTGTCGTGCGTGTCGAATCGACCCAGACACGTAAATACCTGTGTCCCTAACTGTCAGGACACAGGACTGTATTATATATATTTTTTATCATTTAACACTTAAAACCTAAATAAATTAAACCTAAACCTAACCCCTAACACAGAGCTCGGGCTGACCCCCTGGCCAGCCCGACCCGACTAAACCCCCCCCCCAGCGCTTTGGCTCGAGTTCGTGCCCCCCCTTTCACTGCTGTTATTTCTTTTCCTTTTCTTTTTTCTTTTTCTTTTTCTTTTTTGTTTTATATATATATATATATATATGTATACATATATTTGTATATAAATATATGTATTATTATATATACTATATTATGTATATATATATATGCTATTTTTCTTATATATATATATATATATATACTTCATTTTTAGTACTTTATATATATAAATATATATATATATATATATATATATATATATATATATATATATATATATATATATATATATATATATATATATATATATATATGTATTGTGTACAAAAAAAAAATATGTATGTATTGTGTACACATATGTACATATGTATATATATGTATATATTTTCTTGTGTATATATATATTATTATTATTATATATATATATATATATATATATATATATATATATATATATATATATATATATATATATATATATATATATATACACTATTATATGTATACATTATTTGTATATATATATATATATATATATATATATATATATATATATATATATATATATATATATATATATATATATATATATATATATATATAATAAAAAAAAATATATATATATATATATATTTTATGGTTAAGTATTTTCTTACACACACACACACACACACACACATATATATATATATTTTTTTTATTATATATATATATATATATATATATATATATATATATATATATATATATATATATATATATGTAATATTTTAACATATATATATCCATTATGTAAATATCCATATACTTATGTATATATATATATTATTATATATGTATACCATTTTACATATGTATTTCACTATACTTAGTGTAAGTTATTTTTCTATGTAAATATACTTATCATATTTTTATAATTTTGTCTTATTAAAATATTAATATTTATTTTGCACTTTTTACCAATTTGTATTTTAGTGTATTTAAATTACTGCAACCATTTGGTGTCCAAGCCTAGCATGGGTTTTTGGGCCCAAATATGTTTTCACACATTCAAGACCTGTACAAGTCATATTGGACTTGATTCATGGCCTTGGGTCCTTTATTTGAACTTTGGTTCAAATTATATACATGGACAAAATACGCAGATAATTAATTATTTAATTTCAATTGTGTGCAATGCTATTTTTTTGGATTTCTAAAAATACTTAAAGTACTGCTAAAATTCTGGAAAAATAGTATTTAGATACTATGTTAATTTAGCTAATTTAGTATAATTTTTGTAGTATTTAAATTACAGTTTTGCCACTAGTTTGGCTTATGGAACCAAAACTCATTTTCTGTATACTTAGGAAAACTGATTTTTATAAAATACTTGTACTGGTTAGTAAATTCCATAAAAATTATAATAAATTTCTATAATTAGCAAGGATCTTTTTGGTACTTTACTTTAAGTAAAACTAGGCTTTTTGTCTATCTCAAAATTTGTTAGAACACAATGATCATTTGATTTATTTATTGATTAATTACGACTTGTAGCTTTTTGTGTTATTTTGAGTTTTAGCCGTGTTGAACCCCACCCCTCACTAGTGTAAAGATCCTAGAAAGTTAGTTAAAGTAGTGTGTCACCCCACATTGGTCTCCTATGCCAGAATCATCATTTTTGCTAGGTGCCCAGTCACAAGTCGTGTTTCACAGATTAGTGTCTTAGTGTTTTAGCTTAGTGTAAAAACTAAGTTATTGCATTTACTTCTACAGTGACGAGTTACCGGACATCCATAGCACTTTTATCGCAGCTTGTTTTGCTTTGCTTTGCTAGAGGCAAGTACTTTCTACGAACTTTACATACTGCTATAACAATAAACCGCGATTTACCAACCATATTAAATGCTGATCCTTGGGATAGCAAGTTAGAACTTTACATGTTGTATTACTTTTAGTCTCTACCATGTTTAGACAGTATCTCATATCTCTCACATGTTTAAATAACGGGTTAAGGGAAAACTGTTAGTATTGTACGTGAACATGATCCCCTTCTCCGTATGTATTTACCACGCTCGGTGACATTCTATATGTGACCTTGCCGTATGTTCTGATCCCGCGTTTGTGTATGGATATACACCGATGCCGTTCGTGCACGTATGTACATGCCAGAAAAACTTGAAATGTACCGCTGTACATCCTATTCACCTATTGACCGATTCACGTACATGCTACGGTTTTAAACTTTTAAACTACATGTTGTTAATTTCTAAAAAGAACTAATTAACCCATGATATGCCATGATTCCAGTTTATTACATTCTTGTTCATGTTTAGTATATTTAGTTTGCTAGAACCACTACTTGCTCCCGTCCTGACAGGATAACATTGTAGGTGTCCTTACTGAGGAGGAGTTACTCTGCGACACATACTATGGAGATACTGCCGAGGACCCGGCTTTGCTTTACGAGGATGTTCCTACGGGAAACCTCGCCTAGTTGTCTTTTGCTTTAGACTTTTGAGAGTAGTCATGTATTAGGCTACATATTTTATAACTGGACATGTATCCGGTTTTATATTTCAGATCACTTGTACTTTGGACATTTTACTATATGAGACGACTTTTATGTTTGGAGCATTTATGACTTTTATTTACGTATAGAACTGTTAGCACATTTAGTCTTATTCTGTTGTCTTTAGAACAGCTTACTACGTTTTATCTCAACGTAGGCTGGGCATGACTCGGCCTGGCCCAACAATTTGGGTAGCGGGTCGTGACACCTAGAAATATCCTAGCTGACCTTGTTTGACTAGATAGAAGCCCAAACCCTAAATGTTGACTTAGGTTGACCCAGAGTTGACCAAGTTTGACTTGGACCTAGTTTGACCTAGACAGTTGACCAGGTTTGACTTAGAGTTGACTCTGACCTAGAATTGACTTAGAATCATGTAGATTGCATCATAAATTCTATTTATCTTATTTTAAACATATTATAACCTGTACTGCTCTATTTAGGACATTGTGACTTCGGTGCAGACATCTGATATTAAACTACTCTTTTCAGAGTAGCAGGCGAGTACATTCTCTGATAGTTCTCTCATTTACTTGTCAATTACTGTACTTCAGTTCTAGTTAGCTGTATGTGATTCTCTGTTACAAACACGTATTGTTATTACTGAATCCATGTATACGACACACTTACTTACTTGTCTTACCTCTATTATTCGAATCACCATACGAATCACTATTCGAACCACCTATTCGTATCTTCATATACTGGTTGGACTGGTATTCGTCTTATGTGTTGGATTATGGATTTATTTGTATTAGAATGGGTGGAGAAATACTTGATTAGACATGTGAACATTCCCACTATTCGAACCACCCCCGGTGAATGATATTCGAACGATAGCCATTCCACACCCGGCCAGGTGTGTGATGTGCCGGATTTACCTTTAGCCGTTTACATGTCTATCTAAGTATTTTAAAACACACTTAGAGAAATTATTCGAATCATTGTTGATTATTATTCGAATCACTATTCGTATCACCTTATTCATATCACCTTATTCGAATCACCTTATCAGAACAATGATTAGAATCACATTCGACTCATCTTGTATTAGACTCACATTGGGATTACATTCGACTTATATTGTACCATCTGGACTTATCATGTTACTCTAGTTCAGCTAGATTTTATTTTACAGTCTTTACTGCTATGATTTCTTCTCTTGATTAGTTACTTACTTTCCTTATACTTTATCTGTCTCTCTATACCATCACCTGAATATAAACTGCCATTTTTATCAATACAACTGTCTTTAACTGTTTTATAGTTCTCTGTCATTTACTTGGATTTTCTAGATGAGATGTGCTCGTTCCTGTCCTGACTGGACCTGTTGAAAATATTACAGATACTTGCGCTGAGGATACATGCCCTACATATTATGGACCCGGAGATGGGACGACTACCTTTGGCCCCGACACTCAGATGTGTTCGGGATTTAGTTAGTAGACTTGCATCTGTTTTCATGTAGAGCTTGTTGTATAGAATTGAGACTTGAGATGTATTTGAGATTGTTTGAGATAGTCGTTATTATTTCTGTAGTTATTGTTGTCTTCAATTTCTTAGTTATATTTTGGTGTTATCTTATCGTGCTTAGACTGTGATTGAGTTACACCATATCTTATACTTGTCCTCCGTTCGGAGTTGATCATGATGAGTACATTATATACTGCATGAGTTGATGGTTAGTTAGAGACTTAGAACAGCGTTCTACCGCCGACACTGCGGCGTAGGCTGGGCGCTGTTACGTACTCGTACCCTCACAGTGGGTGCGGGTCGTGACATTCACTCACTATAACCGATTTATAGGTAAATACCAAAGTACAAAACCGAACTAACCGGGACGTACGTATTCCGCATAACGGTCCGAACTAACGTTATTGAATAACCGCAGCAACGTAACCGTTGCGCGTATCCCCAAAGCAACGTATCTAATGTCCGACCCCCGGAACGGGGTTGGGACCGCGTCATCATAGACGTACTATAGAAAAGGACAAGAAGGGCAAAGTTATACCTCACGTGCTCGGCTAGAGCTCTCAGATGATAATAAAGAAAGAAAAGGAACTCGCGGACAGTGGATCGGCTCGGGACAGCGCCTCGCCGGGGTACGGCTGCGCTGGACAGCGGGATCCACAGATCGGGGCACGAAAAAGCACGGACAGCGGGTTTCGGAAACCCTGGGACAGCGCTGGACAGCGCTTGTCGGATCAGCGGGGCACGGGAGGCTCGCGGGAACCGGGGCAGAGGGGAGCGGGCCGACAGGAGCGCGGGACAGCACCGAAGGAGGTCGGCGGGGCTGGCGCTGAACGCTGGAGGCGGGGCCGAGAGGGGGCGCACGGGGAGGTCCGGCGGAGGCCGGAGGCGGGCGCCGGCGTGGGGAAACCGGCGGGCGCGGGCGGCGCGGAGGCCGGAGGGAGAGCGGCCCGGAGGTAGGCAGACGCGGGTCCGGCAGAGGGAAGCAGGGGGAACTCGCTGGACGGGCGCGGGGTCGCGGCTGGGCGGCCGGAGGTGAGCTCGGAAGTTTGGGGGAAAGGGTTAGCTCAGGAGGAAATAGAGAGGTGAGGAAAGAGTGAGAGAGAGGGAAGTTATGGGGGCTGGTGGTGGTGGTGTGTGTTTTAATATGGGAGAGTGGAAGAGCAATATGTGGAGAGGAGGAGAAGTTGGTGTGGAGAAATAAGGGGCTGGGCCAGGTCGTGGGGAGAGTTGTGGAGTTTGTGTGGAGGATAATAGTAAGTGCTGGAGAGAAGGGTGGGGGAGTGGGTCGTGGGAGAGAGTCTCCAGGAGGGGGAAAAATGGGTCGGGTACGGGTTGGGTTCGGGTAGTTCTAGGATTAAGCCCACGATAAAATCATTATGAATAATTAACCAAAAACATTAATTTCAAAACCTAATTGAGTTCGGTTCGAACTGGTCCAGGCTCGGGTCTCGCAAACAAAAATCCCAGTTTATTATTTTGAAAATAATTTTGAACCCACAGTATAATAATAATATTATATAATAATAATAAATTACAAATCCATTAAATCTAAATTTTGGGTTTCACAATCTTCCCTCCTTAGGAAATTTTCTCCTCGAAATTCAGAGGGTACTTGTAACACCCAGTTTTCCAGAAGAGGTAATTTTAAAATTTTGTAATTATAATTATTATTTAATGGTATTTATTTCATATTATGATTTTTAGTGATTTTTAATTATTTTTAAACTATTTAAATTCATGACTTGAGATTTTAGGTGTTTTGCTAGTGAACCGTAGAGACTGTCTACCCTAGAGCCTAGCCATGTGATTAGGGTATTTAGACATTTTGGTGTTATTTGATTTATTAGAGTTTATTTGAATTTATGGAAATTTTTAGGAATTATTTTGGAATTGTTTAGATTAGGTTGACTTTGACTAGTCTTGACCCTTGTAGACAAACCTAGGAGCTAACCCTAGTTAGTTGGACTTGGTTAGGTCAAGTGACTCTAGTCTAACCTAGCATGACTTAAGTTAGTGGGTTTTGATTCATTAGAAATTGACTTAAGGAATTAGGAATTAAATTGGTTGAGAAATGACTTGTGGTTTCACAAGTCATTTTGTGACTTAACCTAATAGGACTAGCCAACCTAGTTCAAACCCTAACCTAGCCCATCATGGCCAGCCACCACTAGTTAACCTAGGGATTCCCTACTATAAAACCCCTCCTAAAATCTAGGGCTAGCCTCCCTTCCTTAGGAAATTTATTTCAAGAAGAAAGAGGTGAGTTCCTATCTTTAGAAATTTATTATAAATCCATTTTAGGTCCTTTTTCCCCCAAACTAGTTGCATTAGATCCTAATATCATTATTCTTGCTGTTGGTATTGATTGTTTGCAGGAAGGAAACAATTTGTGGGATTTTGGTGGTTTGAGGAAATCATTCCACTTGGGGGTTTTTCACCCATTGTTCATCAATAGGTAACTTTCCCATTTCTCCATGGATTTTCGATTACCCTTCATCAATAGGAAGCCCTAAGGGTCCCCTAAGAGTCTGGATAGGATTCGTGTCGGGTGTCATAGATTTCGTGTCCGTTCTGGACACGTATCAGTCCATGTACATGACTGTTTGTCGAAATACCTCAAAGGACATTTTGACCTAATTTTAGGATTCTATTTGAATAGGAATTAGGGTTTTAGTCTCGCTTACGTGTTTCCTGTGTTCTGAGCGTGTATTAGTGTCGTGTCGAGTCCCCACAGACACGCGGACACGCAATTGTACGCGTGCGCGCGCGGGCAGGAAACTTGCCCTGCTACTCGGGGCTGTTTTCTCCTTGCACACGCCACTTTGGCCATTGAAACTTGACATACACGTTGTGTCCATGACTGACATGAGGCTCCTCGAGTTGCATGAGTCCTCGTGTCGTGTCGGACACGCAATTCCGTGTGCATGGGGAATACACTGTGTAGTCGAGTGTTCTGGATTTGTATTCTGATGTTAATCATTTTTAAATGTTTTTAAATTATGTTTTAATGATTGTTTGGATCCTAAATATCATGTTTAATCCCTGTTATTATAGGGTTACATATTTGTTTGGGTTTAAGGTGGTGTTTTGGCTCGAAATGGGTTCAAATGACTGTTCCCTGATACATAGCTCTGATACTGCATTTCCAGTTTTTCCAATACTTTTAATTCCCTTTTGGTATTATGTTTTAAATTGATTTTGATCCCCACATGTCACAAACCATGTTAGCTAAGTATGTTCTTTCGAGATTTGAAATTATATGGTGTGTTATGGGAATTGGCATGTGGAGTAGTTGATTTCAAGTTAACAGTTGATCCATGGGTTCCTGTTTTATGTTGTACTGTGTGATTCTCTGTTGAAACCTGGAAGTTAATTTCCTTTACATTCATGTGCTAAACCTGAGAATTTCATTAGGACTTGCTAATTGGCCTTTTATGTGTTTCATGATTTTTATTAAACAGAATTATGGGCTTTTGCTAACTGTTAAACTGATCCCTGTGTTCCTTATGGACTGAATCATATGAAAACCATGTTGTGTTGACCTGGGCATAAGTTAAGAGCTGCTTGGACTAAATTCTGGGTTGGTTGGTATGGGGTGTCCATTACCTGAGTTCATTGCAATGAACATACTGAAATTCTTACCTGAAATTGAATGTGAACCTGAGTTTTCCCTTATATTGATTTCAATGCTCCTTTAAACCTGATATAGTGTATGTTTAACTGTGATTTAGGTTCAACAAAAAACTGAGATTGTCTCTTTAGTTCAATACCCTAACTAGTTTCTATTCCCTCTTCTTAACTGTTGTACATTCCCTTCATTTGGTTTTATGAAAACTGAATTCATTTCATGATAATTACTCTTCATAACCTGGGATATCAGTTCCTGTTTTGGACTGTCACTTAAATGATTCATTTCATTGTTTACCTATATTGTATTAACTTGGCTTAGAATGATTGTTTCCAGTCTCCTATTTTTTTGAACTGTGAACTGAATTTGTATTGATAACTGAATTTATTTCCAGTTTTCCCATTCCTGAAAATGGCTTTCAACCTGAGATTGGTTCTTAATTATCACTTGAATTGATTTCATTTCTGTTTCACTCCAACTTAGAGTATTCCCATGCCTGAGATTGGGAATGTAGGTATTGATTGATTGTAAATTGATTTCCTTTCTTGAATTGACTGTCCACTAATTTTCTGTGCAAGTATACACTGTTTTCTGGATTCTGAACACACCCTCACTCCCCCTCCACACACACATACACTAGTACACCTTGTGTCTCTCTTCACTCGCTCACTCTTTGTACACACATACATATTTGCATTTTCTCACACAAACACTCACATATACACTCTCTCCCTTTCACTGTTTTGTTTTCCTGCAATGTTACCTTTCCACACACCATTTCATGTTGCCTACACACTGAGAATAATTCCTATTTTTCCTGAGTTTATGATTCTTATAACCTGAGATTATTTCTAGACTTCATGTAGATTGATTAGCTCACTATAATGGTTTCACTGATTTGTTATTTAACTATTGTATGATTCTTCTTTCCTTTTTAAACTGAGTTTTCCTTTTTAATACACTGTGGACATTGTGTATTGATTTCCTTCTTTTCCTGTTTCTGTCTAAAATTCTGAACTGAAATGCTAAGTTGGTTTCCCTTCCTATTTTTTTCTGTGAAATCTGAACTGGTTGGGGGCTTCTAATAACTGTTTTCATGTGCACAATAGTGACTCCTCTCACACACTGTTTTATGACACTCTTCATATTTCCCCCTCACTCACACCCTAACACACATGCCTATGTCTAACCCTCTTCACACACATTTCATGCCACACTTGACACCACACACATGTTACTCTCACACCACTCTCACTAGTACACACTTGAGACACAACCTCACACTCACATGTTTCCGCTCACATGTTCACTTTACTAGTACACACATACACATATGCACATGTACTTGAGTGCCCCCTCTCTACATATGCACATATTTGTATACTAACATATAGTTGTATTGTTTTCATATGGATAACCTATAGGTGATAAATTCCTATATTAGAATATATTGATATAGTAATATGTGTACTATTTAAGTATAGGTATAATCTTGTAGATGTGATTTATGGTTGTGTGATTTCCTATATTAGAGTTTATAGTCATATTGTACCTATGTATTGTTTAGATATAGAATTATATGTGATATTGGCCTATGTGTGTCTATTAGACTAGTGGGAGCCTAGTTAGACTTGTTAGACCTAGATAGTTGAGTCTAGACTATTTTGACCATAGTTGACCTAGTTTGACTAGTATAGTTGACTGAAGTTGACCAAGAGTTGACTTTGGTCTAGATCGACCTAGAATCATGTAGAATGTATAGTAGAACTTCATTATATCATTTTAGACTTGTTGTGACTTGTGCTGTTCTGATTAGGAGCCAGACACCACTCCTCGGACAGTACGTTTCATATTGGACACTCAGATACAGGCGAGTACATTTTCTGATCATTTCATATCCTGCTTAGAATTACTTTCCTGCATTAAATTACTTTAATTGATACTGGCACGTTGGTCACACGGATTAGTACAATATGGATCGCATCCTAAGATGTTATCCCTTCAGGGAGCATCGGGTACTCTATGTTCTGTGCGTTTCACTTACATAGCGTATCATATGCTTCTTTGGTTCTTTGATTACTTGTGACATATACCCTTATGATCACAGAGTCTCCTAGAATCTCTTATCCCATTTACTGGGTATCCTAGAGTCTCCTAGAATCCCCATTTTTTGGACTACTATGTACCATCCTTCGGGGGTTATTACATAGAATCATAACATAAACTGGTTGGATCCTTATGTATTAATTGGGGGTACGGAGGAGTATAAATAGCCATGTGAACAATTCCAAAGTAGAATAGCCATGTACGCCTCTTTAGTATAGCCATGTACAATCAAGCCGTTCATATGTCGACTTTGTGCTCTAAATCACTAGTCACTGGTAGCTCTTTACTTATAGTAGATATTTCTATTACAGTTCTCCCTCTCTGTTTACCTACTGCATTTCTTCAGTATCTATATCTTACTTTACTGCATGATTATATTTCTAACCTGCTATGAACTGTTGAGATGTACTGTACTCGCTCATGTCCTGACTGGACCTGTTTAAAATATTACAGAGGACGAGGAGGAGGCCTGGGAGGATGTCTTCCACGGGACAGCTCTAGCTGAGGACATCACCCCACTGCCTAGACTAGTTTAGTCAGGCCTTATCTTATTTTCATGTTGTCTTGAGACTGTTTAGCTAGACTTACTTCTGTTCAGAGATGTTGAGTTGTGTATATTCTTTCATATTCAGTAGCTGAGATATGTACTCTGGATATTTGCTGGGATATTATCTTAGTTTATTCTATCTTCTGTATTTTCTTGAGTTCTATATCTTATCGTGCTTTCTTCTTCCTTAGTTGTGATTGAGTTCATTTACTGCTTTGTTTTATATTGAGAGATGTATACTGACCTAGGACAGCGTTCTACCGCCGACACTGCGGCGTAGGCTGGGCGTTGTGACGTTCTCGTACCCTCACAGTGGGTGCGGGTCGTGACACGTTTTAGTGGTGGCCCTTGCAGGTCGAGTTTATGAAGTGGTATTCGAACTAGAGTATCACTACAGCCTGCAGTAGGAATAGGATATATATTTTGAAGGTACTCAATCACAGTTAGGATTCCTTGAAAGATTCCTGGGACGACCCTTGAGAATCTTATTTAAACTTCAATTTAAATCATTTTCCTTGCTTTGTTGCTCTCACTCCTTGATTATTGAATTTGATTTTGTTGGATCGTTGTTGATTTGATTTTTCCTATCGAGATGAATTTTTATGGCCTGAGTTACGATATTTTTCTGATAACATATGTCGACGGGAATACAGGGATGGTAAAACGTCTACTTGGTTATGGGACCTAGAGTTTATCGCAGCTATATTTGCTAGCGTGGCAGAAACATAGAGACCTGACTTCGGATATACGTATCTTGGTTATGAGATTTGGAATTCCTCGCAGCTATACTAGTCGGCATAGCAAGAATTTTAGACGACATGATTATAGAGGTTCATGCCCCTGTTATGGACTCTACCGTTTATCGCAGCCTTGCTTACTAGCGTGGCGAGGACTCTGAGTATCATGATTTTTGGACAGACGCATATGATTATCAGATTATATCTTGGAAAGGTTTTTAAATATATCGTCTCTATCTTCATTCCAGTTATTATAAATTATTTTCATCATCAAATAATTTAGGAGTAGAGACCTTTTTAGCTTTATAGAGCTTATGCATATGTAGTTCTTTCTTAGTGTGATAATTTGATGACTTATGATTAGGCCCTTGTCTTAGGAATGATAGTATAGTCTGGTTTTAAATAGTGATTCTTGTAGCTAGTTCTTCTTTGTTGATATTTACTAGTTTTCAGCCGTGATGATTGATTTATTTTTTCTTTTCTTTTCTTTTTCTTTCAGTATGGCACCCATGACCCGAGCCCGTCGCCTGAGAGCAGCTGCAGCTACTGAGAGTGTGCCTCCACCTCCTACTGTTCAGGAGGTAGTTATCCCTCTATCTGATCAGGGGGTGGTGGCACCTCCTGCCATTGAGGAGATGGTGGTAGCCTCGCCAGGGAGTCTTCCTTCATCTCCTGTCATTCAGGAGAGAGCTGCAGATTTTTCTGAGACCGAGAGCCCTTCCCTACCCTCTGTACTCCATACTGTACCACCCGGAGGTTTGCTACTTGACGTAGCCCAGGTGTTTGCATTTTTCCAAGAAAGGTTGATGGAGTCACAGAGAGTTCATGAGGAGGCCATGAGGGAGAAAATTCAGAGGTTGCTACGTCAGCGGGACTCTGTGCTTCTGGGAGGAGAGCCTAGCCCCAAGAGGGCGAGGAGCAGTACCCAGTCCTACCCAGAGTTTGAGGAGTACCCATTTATCCAGCCTATATCATCATACCCAGCCCAGTCTCCTGTCCAGCAGAGGCCAGTTGAGCCAGAGCCTATCTGTGCCTACTGCAAGAAGTCTGGACACAAGTGGAGCAACTGTAGAAAGAGACTAGGATTGTGCCTAATCTGTGGGTCAGCTGCATACTGGATGTAGCACTGTCCTGATAGATCTGCCCCAACCAGGGCCCTGCTTCCAGGAGGGAGTTCTGGTTCTCAGACCTAGCTGGAGGTGAGTTTTGACCTAACCTTAGTTTTCCTTTTTTGAATTTTGATGCATCCCTTGCTTGTATGTTTTAATACCTTGTGATTTCCTGGTACAGTAGCATGTTGGTATAACTAGATGAGACCCAGGACTGATATTGTATGCCATGACCCCATAGGTTACACTTTCCAACTGTATGTTTTAAGATAGATTTCTGAGACTATGATTGCTGGGAGCTTAACCTAGAAAAGGGTGCGACCATCTTAATTTCGAGGACAAAATTTTTATAAGGTGGGTAGGATTGTAACACCCAGTTTTCCAGAAGAGGGTAATTTTAAAATTTTGTAATTATAATTATTATTTAATGGTATTTATTTCATATTATAATTTTTAGTGATTTTTAATTATTTTTAAACTATTTAAATTCATGACTTGAGATTTTAGGTGTTTTGCTAGTGAATCGTAGAGACTGTCTACCCTAGATCCTAGCCATGTGATTAGGATATTTAGATATTTTGGTGTTATTTGATTTATTAGAGTTTATTTGAATTTATGGGAATTTTTAGGAATTATTTTGGAATTGTTTAGATTAGGTTGACTTTGACTAGTCTTGACCCTTGTAGACAAACCTAGGAGCTAACCCTAGTTAGTTGGACTTGGTTAGGTCAAGTGACTCTAGTCTAACCTAGCATGACTTAAGTTAGTGGGTTTTGATTTATTAGAAATTGACTTAAGGAATTAGGAATTAAATTGGTTGAGAAATGACTTGTGGTTTCACAAGTCATTTTGTGATTTAACCTAATAGGACTAGCCAACCTAGTTCAAACCCTAACCTAGCCCATCATGTCCAGCCACTACTAGTTAACCTAGGGATTCCCCACTATAAAACCCCTCCTAAAATCTAGGGCTAGCCTCCCTTCCTTAGGAAATTTATTTCAAGAAGAAAGAGGTGAGTTCCTATCTTTAGAAATTTATTATAAATCCATTTTAGGTCCTTTTTCCCCCAAACTAGTTGCATTAGATCCTAATATTATTATTCTTGCTGTTGGTATTGATTGTTTGCAGGAAGAAAACAATTTGTGGGATTTTTGTGGTTTGAGAAAATTATTCCACTTGGGGCTTTTTCACCCATTGTTCATCAATAGGTAACTTTCCCATTTCTCCATGGATTTTCGATTTCCCTTCATCAATAGGAAGTCCTATGAACACCCGAAATCACTTCAACTTTAGAGTCTTTTGCCTCGCCAGTACGCAATTGGCTGCAGTAAACTCGCAGTTTCCATAATTCAGACAATTGACTATAACGCAATGTGTGAAGTCATATTAGGTCACGGAATATTTTCCCAAACCTTGTCCATAAGAATTTCAAAGGAGTTTTCGAAAAATTCAAACGAGTTCTAAGGTTCTAGTCAAGATAGAAAAAGATGTTGATGCATGTTCTTCTGGTTTCAAGAAAATTTATCAGGATAAATATGTGTTCCAGTAGCTCTTGAGATTTAAGAGATTTGATTTTTTGAAGAGATTGATCAAACTTGAGTATGACAGGATAAGGTAGAAGGATCAGAGCTTTGAGTTGAGTTGAAGAAGCCAATGAGAATATTCCCGACAAATCACTTAAAGGATACAGATGTTTACCAAAATTATTTGAAGAAATAATTTCTTATCCAAGGAAAGTTTTGAGAATGTGATGGGTAAGTAGGGTTGACACAAAAGAAGTATGTCTTTATGGATTCAAAAAAGTCAGGTTAAAATGGTTTAGTAAAGCCAACAAGGGGATGGTTCAACAATTTAAAAGTTTTTCAATGATTTAAAGAAGATTTAATAACAGGATGGAATCAATTCTCTGACCGTTCGTACTTCACGATACTCAAGCATTGAGTTTAAAAGCTGGCTAGGCCTTGAATTGATCAAGAAGTTGCATAGAGAGAGTAGGGTTTCAGGTTGAGTGGAGGGGATCAAAATAAAATATTTGGAATAACCTAGGAGATAACAATCAGTATTGAAAGTATTTTTGAAAATATCTTTTAGGAAAATCATGAACTAACTAAGCTGAACCAATTCTTTTGGTAATAATTAACCTTGAGGATTTATAGTTCTAGAAGAATTTGGTTCAGGATTAGTTCCGAAAAAGTCAATTAAAATGAGGTTAAGGCGAATGGTTGGATACGCTAGTCGTAGAAGTACTCGGATAGATAAGGGTTTATTAGAATTAGAAACTCTAGATAGCGAACGAGTCTGGATTCCAAATAAAGATAGAGAAATAATATTTGATCGACTAGTGGAGAAGTTTGAAAAATAGGTTTGCTGACGAAGGAAATTGAAGAGTTCCAATATTGGTCCATAAATAGCGAAAAAAATATAGATCCTAAGGGATGCTAAAAATTTGTTAAAGATATGGGAAGGAAATAATTCCCGAAAATCATGGGACGCTAAAAGATACAAAAATCTAGGAAATAAAATATGTAGTAACATATACCATCGTACAGTCGGCCTAAACTGGTTAAGGTCAAAATTTACTCCTTATGTCATTATCACTCCCAAATGTTATAAGTACCAACTAATATCTGGGTATTCCAAAATTCTATTCTTCCAATTCTTAATCACCAATATATCCTTGATAAATACCGCCTTACATACCTTCTCATTAAGATTACAATTTTCAGAAATTGTATCGTAAGGGAAAGACTTTGGGAAAGGTATCTACCATAAAGGTGTAACCAAGAATTTTATTCATATTGGAGAATTACAGCAAGACTCTCATGATTATTCTAAGGACATCCTGTTACAACTTCTTATAACAATAGATAATGCTACTCAGCAGTTCTAGGTACTAGTCTTCATGGCACTAGCTCTTGCACGAGCAGTCTCTAACTGCTTCATCTTCTTCTATGATCCTCGAGTCTGCATCATGCCTTTCTGCAATGGGTGTAGGAGGCAAAGTCTGCTCGATAGGAAGAGAGTCCCTAGGTTGCGGCGTAGCAGGTGTTGCTGGGATAGGTGCTCTTGTACGATAGAAAGATAAGGGGCAGTCCTTTACCCGATGTTCAGCGGATCCACATGCCAAACATCGTCCCAATCTCTTGCGACAACTATTGGCTAGGTGACCAGGCCTCTTGCAGTAGGCACAAGCCAATAGCTTCTTACGACATGTCTGCCGGGAAGTAGAGTACTTGATGGGACCCAAATATCTTCTAGATTCAGGGGTATCCCTCCTAGGGTGAGGTTCCGCACCAACTCGGTTTAAGATAGCTAAGGCTACGTCATTGACATCCTTCATAACATCTCTCGTGATATCAATCTGTTTCTGCTGGGCCTCGGCTTAGGCCTTATGGGACTCCAAGATTCCTTGAAATAGGGCAACCATTTGGGAGGTGTCTGCTGGTACTGGTGGGGCGACATGAGTAACTATCATAACAGGAGATGGTGAAATTGCCGTAGGCAGAATAGGTTCGGCTATAGTATGAGCTGTGCTGGGGACTTGTGCATCAAAGGGGGGATTGATGAGCTGCAAAGGAGAAGGGTTGGAACGGGCCTGAGAAAGAGGGGTATGATCAGGAGATAACACCTTGTCATCAGCAGGACTAGAACGGGTTGTCTTTCCTCTAGTCATAGTCTGAAAGGTTAAGGAGGCAAACATAAGCAAGGTAGCCTACCAGTCTATAACAACCAAAATTATTTATTTATAATATAATTAGGTCCTATGTTGTGACAAATTAATGTTCTAGTGTTCTAAATGTTCTAGAGGTGTTCTCCTAAGTTGTTGTTGAGAGAAGGAGCTGCATGGGCCACCACTAAAAACATGTCACGACCCGATCCTAACTTGTTGGGTCGAACCGGATCATGCCCATCATGTACCGTTATGAGACGGCGGCAGTAAGCTGTTTTATTGTAGGTAATCACAACAACATCTAAACATTTGTCACAACATTTATATACGGGAACTTTAAAACTTTTATTGATCAACAAAATAGAATACATCTGAAATTGAAGTGCTGAAAGGAAATACTGAATTCAAGTCTACAAAAATTCTAATAAAAGAAACTCGAATTAAAACGACCACTAGCTAGAATGGCTGTCTCGTCAGCCTCAGGATCTGCGTCCTCCAAGGGGTCTCTGGTAACACAGTAGAATATGGTACTGGGTCATAGTAGCTATTGTGCTATAGCTCAGCAATCATCAGTGACACCTAAAATATTGGGTCTCCAGTCAGGAGGGAGCAAGTACGAGTATATATCCAACATTTTAAATAATAATAGAAATTTATAATTTTAAACAATTTGAAATACAATATTTTCCTACAATTCTACACGGTAGAAAACAATATGATTTGAGTAGATAATGACTATGACCGGCTTGGGTTGTACACTTGTATCCTAGCGATACGATATGGCTTATCCCCGTGTGTAAGAGGGGTAAGCTAATACATTCATTAATTATTTTGGGTATTGGTCATAGACACTACACTACTTTCCCAATATCCCGCAGTCAATCAATCAATACTCTAGGAGAGAGTTCCGTGTAACAATGTGGTTTAAACATGCAAGATAACAATTACTAATTAAAATGCAGAATAATATAACCGTAACTTGCCTCGATTTGTAAGACTGGAGTAGGGGCAAGTTGGTACCAAGGAGGAAATCAAGTTCGTCTTCGAGATCCTACAGTTGAGAACTTGACTTAGAACTATTGTGAAACCAAGCTAGGTGTGCTAGTTGCAATTTCTAGTAGCAGGTCCTAGTCAAGTTTTAAGTTTGTTTATTTAATCTACTGCTAACAGTTTATGACGCGTACTACGTTGGTTCTCATTTAGTTGGATAGCCAGTTTCTGGTTTACTTGAAAAAATTGTCGTTACCGGTTAATTCGCAAAACTTTGTATTTTTAATATCATACGTATAAAACTACATTTTCTTTCAATGATAAAACGTGAGTTTTGTTAACTATCAATACTTTATTCAAGTTATCTTATCGTGAAAAATCTTTATTAATTTATACAAAATATTTATTAGCCATTTTGTCACGAAGCGCCTAATTACGAAAACGATAAAACCATCCAGAAAATAAAGAAAAAATCCTAATCTACATAATACAAGTCCACGGCGAAATAAAGTAGAAAACTGGGCTTATGCCCTTACAAACTTACATAAATAAATTTAATATTAATAAGGTGAGCTCTGAATGCCGCGAACGGTCCAAACAGTAGGCCGAAGCCCTGCACCAAAAATACTAACAGCAGTACCCATTCTAATAAAATAATATATCATTAAACTATAATTTAAAATACGTCTCAGACTTGGTCTTATAAAATCATGTTGCTGGCTAACGCCTCAACGTACAGGGATACCCTTGTAACGCCCCAGAACTAGAATACTGAAGAGCGGGGCGTACATAGCCAGGTACGTATATTGAAATGGAATCCAGCTCGCTATACGGTCACGGCTGTCTAGATATGACGGTTTACTACACGCCAACAGTCTCTCAAAGTCAAGCCTATTGTCTCAATCTCAAGCAAGTAATATAGTTACAAGATGTTAGACCACTAAATACACAATAAAAGGCGTCCCAAATGTTACATATTCAGTTGATCATGAAGCTAGTCGTACAAAATACGAGGACTAGCAAGAGTTTAGTCAAACATGATCAACCCTAGGATTTGTTAATCATGTTTACCACCCGTAGGCAGATAGTAAGTAAATATACATCGAGCTAACAGGTGCTCGTCGGCTAAATGCCTCAAAAGAATAATTTTACAATGTAGTGAGCGAATCAAAATGGAAAACCCACTCGTGGCCCGGGTTCCGTCTAGTTGTCACCATTGGGCTGGAGGTTCGGTAGATCCTCGGGAGCTGCTCCGAAATCTGGCCACACAAAACCAGCTGGATCAAATCCCAGAAGAGCAAGTGCCACAAAGGAGGCCACGAAATAAGAACGAAAGCCAGCATATCAGATCATAAGGAATAGAAGAAAAGTACAAGTAATAAAGTGTAACACCCACTTTTCAAAAATAAGGGTCATTTTGAACTTTTGTAAAAGTTTATTATTTAATAATAGAATTTATGATTTATGGGAATTTTTAATTAATTTAATACTATTTAAAATTGGTGAATTATAATTTTAATGTGTTAGCTAGTGAACTCTAGAACTGTTGAGCCTAGAGACTAACCATGACCATGGGGACCTAACCATGTGATTGGAATGACTATTTACAACTTTTTAGGCTAAGGATATTTTGGTCATTTTGTGACTTTTGAATTATTTAGGACTTTATTTAATTGGTGAATTTTAGATTATTTTAATAATATTTAAATTGATGTATTATGATTTTGGTCATTTTTTATATTTTAATATTTTGGAAATTTTTTATATTTTTAATATTGTTTTTATTGGATTTGTTTAGTCGGATTTGAGTTTCGTCTCGTTCCGACTTGTATTGTGATCCGGGTAGCTTAAACTCTAGAAGGGACCCAATATTAAGTTAAGCATGGCTCACAAGATCCAACATTTAAGTTAGTTAATTAAACTAATTTTTATCATGTTAGAATGGTTAAGTTAGAGACTCAAAACTAGATCATTTTGACCCCAAACTTGAACCTAGTCTAGACTTAACCATATGAGACTAGAGTGGGGCAATTAGAACATTTTCTATTAGCCCTAATGGACACTTTATGGCAGCCACCTTTAGGGGAGAATGATTCATTTCATTCATTACAATCTTGCCTCTTTTATTTTCCTTTTGTTCTTCCCTAATTTTAGAGAGCCTTCTCATTGATTTGATCTCCAAATCAAATCATTCCTTCACCAAACCTTTCCTCAATCATTCCCATTCTCCAAGGGAAGGGTGCTACCAAGGATTGGAAGAGGAGTGTCTACTTTGAGGGATCTTCGTATCGGAGCCGTGTCCTAAAGGATTTTATTGGGATTCCACTCCCAATAGGTAAAACCCATCATCTAAATCGATTTCCTTTGCATATAAATTAGTTTTGAATTCGTAGGATCCATCCTCATGCATGTGTCCCATTTAGATTCAAATTTGAGGCCATTTGGAGCTCTCTTGAGGATTTTAGATATGTGTCTTGTGTCATACTTGATAGATCCCAAATTAGGACACCCCATGTGTATGTATGTATGATAATAATTTAAATAGATATTTAAATTCAGTTTTAGAATGGTTAGAGAGTGGATTGATCTTAGTTAGGATGGTTAGAATGAGTTTCATTTGGATACATGTGTTTGTATCCAAGTATCTTGGCCTATATGTGTTCTTTTGTCCAAAACAACTCAAATTCGTCATAATATTCATCCACGTTTTTATTAACCAAAGCAACTTAGAAATATCATAACTTTTAGCTTAGAACTCCGATTTATCTCCCATTTTTTTTTTAAAAGAACCGTATCGAAGTTAGATTTCCAAAGATATATTTTAATAAGCTAAATTCTTTCTATAACTTTCTGTAGAATTATTTGAGTATCAGCTATACAAAAGACAAATGTGTTTCGGTATTTTCGCAATTTCGGGAGCTTCCGGACACGAAAATGCGATCCGTTTGAAGTTTCGGAAAGATAACACGAAGGGCTACAACATACTTTAATCCTAGAATTTAGTAGAGGCCCAATTGGTACAGTATTAGTTTTAAGTAGAAGAGTGACTATACGATATATGCATTTTGTGTAACCTATGAGCCTATATAGTATGGGTATTAAATGAATATGTATGTAATACATGATATGTTAGATGAATGAAATGATATATATATATATATATGATATATATCCTCTTTACATTAATGTATATATATGGTTGAATGCAAGCATGTAGGAATACAATTAATATAATGTATGTAAGCAATGCATAAATGTATGAATGAAAGAATGATATACAATGTATGCATGAAAGTATATAATGAATGCTAGATATGAATGCAAGGTATACATGTAATGATAGATATGAATGCATAATATATAAATAATATAATGCAATATATAATGATAGCTTGTATGGTAATGTAGAATATATGATGCAAGCATGTATATGTCCACTGTTTTCCCTTTTCCTTACATTTTCCTTTTCTTCCCTTTCCATTTCAGTTTTTTCCCTTTTTTTTTTCCTCTTCTATTTTTACATGTTATATTCAATGTATATAATGTATAGATGCATGTAAGTATGTAATATGCATGAATGAATGTCATATATGAATGAATCAATCAATCAAAGGTATAAGTAAAATATAATGCATTGTAATGAATGTTAACATATATAATGTATAAAAGTATGTATGTAAATGTGCATGAATGTATATATCTATGTAACTATGTAAATATGCATGATGTAACATATGCCTATATATATAAATATGTATGTAATGTGGATATGCATGTATGTATGAAGGTATGTATTTATATATATTATCTATTTTATATTATGCATTATTGTGGTTTACATTGTCTTGTGATTGTGTGAGTGCTAGCCTAGGCTTGGTTAGGCCTAGTAAGACTTGTTAGACTTGTTTGGGCTAGGACTTGACCTAGTTGACCTAATTTGACTAGTGTGGTTGACTAGAGTTGACCAAGTGTTGACTTTAGTCTAGTTTGACCTAGACAGCATGCAGATGCATTGTACATTTCATTTATCATCTCTCGTATACATCTTGACCTGTGTTGCTCTAAATAGGACTCTGTGACTTCAGTTTGGACCTCTATACCTATCAGCTGTTCAGGTTATCAGGCGAGTACATTCTCTGATCATTTCATATCTTGTTTAGGATTATATTTCCTGCTTTAGATTATTCTACTTGATGCTGACACGTTGGTAACACGAATTAGTACTATATGGATCCCTTCATGAGATGTTATCCCTCTCGGGAGCATCAGATACTCTTATCTCGTGTGTTTCACTTACATCACGTATCTCA
Organism: Iris pallida; assembly: GCA_029216955.1. Lineage (NCBI taxonomy): Eukaryota > Viridiplantae > Streptophyta > Magnoliopsida > Asparagales > Iridaceae > Iris > Iris pallida. The sequence goes on from JANAVB010006599.1 coordinate 3,261,187, forward strand.
TGCTTCTATTATCATGAATCTTCGGAAATCAGCTAGTGACTCATGTACTCTCATGATCACCAAGCCTTCACGAATCAATTCATGAATCACCCTATACGGGTCAAGTAGTTTAGTCATGAATCTTAACGTAACTTGACTGGATCCTTGTGTATTGATTGGGGTACGGGGGAGTATGAATGGTCATGTGAATAAATATCCAAAGTAGTATAGTCATGAATCACTCTTAGTGTAGTCATGAATCAGTCCTAAGCCATTCACATGTTCATCTTGTACTCTGAATCACTAGCACTGTCTCTCTTTTATATACCATAGATATTTACTTACATTCTCTCTTTTATATTATGCTATTCTTCAGTTTCCTATATTTATTCTCTAGCATGATTATATTTCCTTTCCTGCTATGACTTGTTGAGATGTATTGTGCTCGCTCCTGTCCTGACTGGACCTGTTGATAAATTTTACAGATAGCTTGGAGGTTGCCTGCTAGCCTAGAGGAGACACAGTAGAGGTTGTATAGATAGTTATTTTAGTTATCTTGAGTTGTATTTACTTTATGGATTACTGTATTTGAGATATTTTCTGGGTTTGTGTATCTTAGACACTTAGACTTCTATCTGCGGTATCTCTTTGTGGATTTCATATTTTATCTATCTTTTATCATGCTCTACCTTAGATGTGATTGAGACTGTATTTGCTATGTCACCTCCATTCGGAGTGTATATACTATACAGGTACCTTTATATTGTTAGATGTTTGACCTAGGACAGCGTTCTACCGCCGACACTGCGGCATAGGCTGGACGTACCCACTTCTCGTGCCCTTACTCTAGGGTGCGGGTCGTGACACATTTTTAGTGGTGGCCCATGCAGGTCGAGTTTGTGTAGTGGTATTCGAACTAGAGTACCACTACAGCCTGCAGTAGGATTAGAATATATTTTTGAAGGTACTCAATCACAGTTAGGATCCCTTGAGAGATTCCTGGGATGATCCTTGAGAATCTCATTATAAAATATCTTGAAATTTGATTCTAATAGTTTATATTTATCTTTCTTGGTTAGTTAATGAATTTGATTTTTGGGTATCCATTGTTGATTTAATTTAATTTTTGTTAAGATGAAATTATATGGGCTAGGTCATCTAAGTTATGGAATCTAGTCTTCTACAGTCACATTAGCCAGCATGGTGAGGACATATAGTCTGACTTTGGATATATTTCTCGGGTGTGAGAATTTAAGGTTTTCGCAGCCAAGCTAGCGGCATCGCAAAATTTTAAATACCATGATTCTAGAGGTATGTGCCTAAGTCGAGGACTTTGTGATTATCGTAGCCTTGCTTACTAGTATGACGAGGATTTAGAGTACCATAATTTTGGATAGACGCATATGATTATCAGATTGTACCTTAAATGTTCTTGAACATGTTTCTCTACTTTTGTTTCAGTCATTCTAAAAAAAAAGAATTATTGTTTGTTTTGTTTGTTTTGCTTCTCATTATTTAACTTAGGAGTAGCTTTAGCTGTATTATAAACCTTGTGTAACTTCTTACTATGAATTTCTTCTTAATACAATAAATTGATAATTTTGCTAGACCTTATCTGGATTTGATATTATAGCTCTGGTTTCAAAATGGTTCTTCTTTTAAACAGATAAGCAGAACAGATTTTATCGTTATTTTCTTCTTTCTATTATTCTTGTATTAAATAATAATAATAATAATAAAACTGTCTTGATTACATCAATCACCTACTTGCAATCTTGGTAAAAATCTAAATGTTGGTCTTGATATGGAATTTGATTTTTATATTGGGATATGAGAATATATATATAGCGGACACAGACACCTTGTCTGACACGTATACATGCTACACTTTGATTACCAACCTATCTAAATGCACATTAATATGTTTTTGATTTTAAATTCTCAAAAACTCCAATATCTCTGACACAATACAGTATCAGAGACTAGTTCTCTGTTTTTTTTCCAGTTTAAATTCATAATTTAAATATAAATTTCATATTATTAGTTGTTGTTTACATCACTGCACATGTATGTTATATACAGGATTTCAATTCTTAAAGAAATTGGTTAAGTTTTGTGTTTGAATTTGTCAAATCTGAGACTGTGTGCATATTAACCCTTTAACACTGGATTCTAAGTGATTAGTTCAATTTGCAGTTTTTAAATGTAATGTTTTGAGCCATATACATTGTTGTATGTAGGGATATAATGTTAGGTTTCATACTCTTACATGTTAGGTTGTGGTTGTGGTGAACATTGGGTTGGTTTTGATGTTCGAATTTCTCCAAAATCCTGAAACTGAATACATGTTAACATTTTTCACATTGATTGTAAATATTTAGTTCAATTTCAGATTTAATATGTAATGTTAAACTGAACTGAATGATTGAACCCTTCATTTTAAGTTATAACCCATGTACTCTTGACACTCTACACTAATGTACACTAATGTTCACAACTGCCAAGTAAACCTAACCCTTCATCTCTATGTTATGTTCATATATCTATATAGGTATATATATATATTGTTTATGCATACATGTTATAATGTATATAGATACATAACTAAATCTCTACCTCTCTATACATATAGATATATGTATATATATGGTTAGCCATGCATGTTATGAGTAAATGGGTTGTGCATTGTAGAATGTTTAACCAATATGCCATGAGTAGTGTAACTTGATAGCTATTGTTTTGAAACCCAAATCCTTCTATACACTTTCATGTATATTTCACACACACACACACACACACACATGTCTACTATCTAACCCTATGAACATGTCCACATACACCCATACACACACAAACCATATAACCTTTACATAATGCTAGCTTTTCCCCTTCTAACACTCTATATATATATATATATATATATATATATATATATATATATATATATATATATATATATATATTGTGATTGGATTTTAATACTCGACATTTGTGCTTTAAATTTTGATTTTGATTATGCCTAAAAGCTTTGATGATTTGTTATTTCTGTATCTTTTCCAGTTTAACACCCCTGATTGCTTGTAAGTTTTGATACCCTATGATTGTTTTGGTCTAGTGTAACTAGTATACCTAGATGAGACTTACACTACCACCGTATGCCATGACCCTGTATGTCATTCTTTTAAATTGTATGATTTAGGTAAGTTCTGAGACTTTGATTGTTGGGGACGAGACTCTAAAAGAAGTACGACCATCTTAATTTCGAGGACAAAATTTTCTAAGGAGAGTAGACTTGTAACATCCACTTTTCTAAAATGAGGTTAATTTTGAACTTTTGTAAAAGTTTATTATTTAATAATAGGATTTATGATTTATGGGAATTTTTAATTAATTTAATACTATTTAAAATTGGTGAATTATAATTTTGATGTGTTAGCTAGTGAACTCTAGAACTGTTGAGCCTAGAGACTAACCATGACCATGGGGACCTAACCATGTGATTAGAATGACTATTTACAACTTTTTAGGCTAAGGGTATTTTGGTCATTTTGTGACTTTGAATTATTTAGGATTTTGATTAATTGGTGAATTTTAGATTATTTTAATAATATTTAAATTGATGTATTATGATTTTGATCATTTTTTATATTTTAATATTTTGAATTTTTTTATATTTTTAATATTGTTTTTATTGGATTTGTTTAGTCGGGTTTGAGTTTCGTCTCGTTCTGACTTGTATTGTGACCCGGGTAGATTAAACTCTAGAAGGGACCCAATATTAAGTTAAGCATGGCTCACAAGACCCAACATTTAAGTTAGTTAATTAAACTAATTTTTATCATGTTAGAATGGTTAAGTTAGAGACTCAAAACTAGATCATTTTGACCCCAAACTTGAACCTAGTCTAGACTTAACCATATGAGACTAGAGAGGGGCAATTAGGACATTTCCATTAGCCCTAATGGACACTTTATGGCAGCCACCTTTAGGGGACAATGATTCATTTCATTCATTACAATCTTGCCTCTTTTATTTTCCTTTTGTTCTTCCCTAATTTTAGAGAGCCTTCCCATTGATTTGATCTCCAAATCAAATCATTCCTTCACCAAACCTTCCCTCAATCATTCCTATTCTCCAAGGGAAGGGTGCTACAAAGGATTGGAAGAGGAGTGTCCACTTTGAGGGATCTTCGTATCGGAGCCGTGTCCTAAAGGATTTCATTAGGATTCCACTCCCAATAGGTAAAACTCATCATCTAAATCGATTTCCTTTGCATATAAATTAGTTTTGAATCCGTAGGATCCATCCTCATGCATGTGTCCCATTTAGATTCAAATTTGAGGCCATTTGGAGCTCTCTTGAGGATTTTAGATATGTGTCTTGTGTCCTACTTGATAGATCCCAAATTAGGACACCCCATGTGTATGTATGTATGATAATAATTTAAATAGATATTTAAATTCAGTTTTAGAATGGTTAGAGAGTGGATTGATCTTAGTTAGGATGGTTAGAATGAGTTTCATTTGGATACCTATGTTTGTATTCAAGTATCTTGGCCTATATGTGTTCTTATGTCCAAAACAACTCAAATTCGTCATAATATTCATCCACGTTTTTATTAACCAAAGCAACTTAGAAATGTCATTACTTTTAGCTTAGAACTCCGATTTATCTTTCGTTTTTTTAAAAGAACCGTATCGAAGTTAGCTTTCCAAAAATATATTTAATAAGCCAAATTCTTTCTGTAACTTTCTGTAGAATTATTTGAGTGTCAGCTGTACAAAAGACGAACGTGTTTCGGTATTTTCGCGATTTCGGAAGCTTCCAGACACGAAAATGCGATCCATTTGAAGTTTCGGAAAGCTAACACGAAGGGCTACAACATACTTTTATCCTAGAATTTAGTAGAGGCCCAATTGGTACAGTATTGGTTTTAAGTAGAAGAGTGACTATACGATATATGCATTTTGTGTAACCTATGAGCCTATGTAGTAAGGGTATTAAATGAATATAGAGTATGTAATACATGATATGTTAGATGAATGAAATGATATATATATATGATATATATCTTCTTTACATTAATGTATATATATGGTTGAATGCAAGCATGTAGGAATGCAATTAATATAATGTATGTAAGCAATGCATAAATGCATGAATGAAAGAATGATATACAATGTATGCATGAAAGTATATAATGAATGCTAGATATGAATGCAAGGTATACATGTAATGATAGATATGGCATAATATATAAATAATATAATGCAATATATAATGATAGCATGTATGGTAATGTAGAATATATGATGCAAGCATGTATATGTCCACTGTTTTCCCTTTTCCTTACATTTTTCTTTCCTTCCCTTTCCATTTCAGTTTTTTCCCTTTTTTTTCCTCTTCTATTTTTACATGTTATATACAATGTATATAATGTATAGATGCATGTAAGTATGTAATATGCATGAATGAATGTCATATATGAATGAATGAATCAATCAAAGGTATAAGTAAAATATAATGCATTGTAATGAATGTTAACATATATAATGTATAAAAGTATGTATGTAAATGTGCATGAATGTATATATCTATGTAACTATGTAAATATGCATGATGTAACATATGCCTATATATATAAATATGTATGTAATGTGGATATGCATGTATGTATGAAGGTATGTATTTATATATATTTTCTATTTTATATTATACATTGTTGTGGTTCACATTGTCTTGTGATTGTGTGAGTGCTAGCCTAGGCTTGGTTAGGCCTAGTGAGACTTGTTAGACTTGTTTGGGCTAGGACTTGACCTAGTTGACCTAATTTGACTAGTGTGGTTGACTAGAGTTGACCAAGTGTTGACTTTAGTCTAGTTTGACCTAGACAGCATGCAGATGCATTGTACATTTCATTTATCATCTCTCGTATACATCTTGACCTGTGTTGCTCTAAATAGGACTCTGTGACTTCAGTTTGGACCTCTATACCTATCAGCTGTTCAGGTTATCAGGCGAGTATATTCTCTGATCATTTCATATCTTGTTTAGGATTATATTTCCTGCTTTAGATTATTCTACTTGATGCTGACACGTTGGTAACACGGATTAGTACTATATGGATCCCTTCATGAGATGTTATCCCTCTCGGGAGCATCAGATACTCTTGTCTCGTGTGTTTCACTTACATCACGTATCTCATGCTTCTATTATCATGAATCTTCGGGAATCAGCTAGTGACTCATGTACTCTCATGATCACCGAGCCTTCACGAATCAATTCATGAATCACCCTATACGGGTCAAGTAGTTTAGTCATGAATCTTAACGTAACTTGACTGGATCCTTGTGTATTGATTGGGGTACGGGGGAGTATGAATGGTCATGTGAATAAATATCCAAAGTAGTATAGTCATGAATCACTCTTAGTGTAGTCATGAATCGGTCCTAAGCCATTCACATGTTCATCTTGTACTCTGAATCACTAGCACTGTCTCTCTTTTATATACCATAGATATTTACTTACAGTCTCTCTTTTACATTATGCTATTCTTCAGTTTCCTGTATTTTATTCTCTAGCATGATTATATTTTCTTTCCTGCTATGACTTGTTGAGATGTATTGTGCTCGCTCCTGTCCTGACTGGACCTGTTGATAAATTTTACAGATAGCTTGGAGGTTGCCTGCTAGCCTAGAGGAGACACAGTAGAGGTTGTATAGATAGTTATTTTAGTTGTCTTGAGTTGTATTTACTTTATGGATTACTGTATTTGAGATTTGAGATATTTTCTGGGTTTGTGTATCTTAGACACTTAGACTTCTATCTGCGGTATCTCTTTGTGGATTTCATATTTTATCTATCTTTTATCATGCTCTACCTTAGATGTGATTGAGACTGTATTTGCTATGTCACCTCCATTCGGAGTGTATATACTATACAGGTACCTTTATATTGTTAGATGTTTGACCTAGGACAGCGTTCTACCGCCGACACTGCGGCGTAGGCTGGACGTACCCACTTCTCGTGCCCTTACTCTAGGGTACGGGTCGTGATATAAAGAGTACAATAGGACAATAAATGACTAGGGACGTGGAACCATTCCGGGAGCCAGGTTACAACCCTTAAACCAAACAAGGACCGGGTTTGTACCCTTCGCCTGAATAGCACCTTGTCCCTACCCATTTATTATTAAAGATAAGTAAAAAAACAAACATGTTCAGGAGAAACCAGGTACTGGGACTAGACGAGACTTAGACAGGGCTGGACACCATCCATTCACAAGCGGCCAAGCAAATACTACGGCTTACTACTTAACTAACTAGGGTTATCATAAGCCTAATTACGTAACAAGATGCAAATGAGAATTTCTCAGTCCCAACCCTGCAGACTATCCAGTTATCCTTCCGCGGGGTTAGAGTATGGTTTGGTACATCGCCCGGGAGACAAAGTACCCTTAGGTGACTTAGAGAGTGCAACACATGACAGTGTGCTGGAAATGTGCCCTACTCGTCGGCAGGCTACAAGTCCATTAAAGCGCCCAGATTACGAGATCGCCTGTGACTGGGAATTCTCCATGAACTATAGTTTGATCTAGTCATTAACCTAATCCATATTCAGTGCGAATCCCTGACCGTAGTAACCAGGGAGTCACGCCCTAGACATGATGCAAGATAAGACAAGACAAGTGGATTGCACGAAGCAGCAAGAATGAACACCCACAGTGTCAGAGTTGGTTATATGAGTCAAGTTAGCTATCGCAACAGCATCAAATTATCAAGTCAAGTTACAAGTCAGGAGTGCGTCGCCACGGGCCACTATCAAGTTATCCAGTTCCAGAGATTAATTATGAATCACAGGTTACAAGTTAAGAGTGCATCCCATCGGGTCACTACTAAGAAGATCAGAAAATACTAGGATCATAAATCACAGAAATCACGAAAACCGTACTAGTCATAAGCAAAACACCGAAAATCGTGCCAGGACGTGTTGGGTCAAGACAGTTGTGTTGTGTGGAACAAGATCTCAGAATTCCAATCAACAAAAGAGAAGCCAAGCCCAAGAAAAATAAAACCAAACCACCATGGGCAAGTAGGTTGCGCCAGCCAACCTAAGGTCAAGGGCTCAAGCCACCCCTGGTCAGGTTGCGCCAGCAACCCAGGCCAGGTGGCGCCAAGAGCGGAGGGGTACTGAGGGTGCCAGCCCCAGTAATGGGCGCCAGGCAAAATGGGGATTAGGTTGCGCTGGGGTTCCTGGGGGTCGGGTTGCGCCAGCCACGGCCACGCCAAGAGGCGTTGGCCCAAGAAGCGCTGGGTGGACCAGGTCAAGTGGGGTCGAAGGGTGCCAAGCAAACCGAGCCAAGGTGCGCCGAGCAAGTGAGCGGCGACTGGCGCTGGCCAAGTTGCGCCGGCCAGGCCGCGCCAAGGGAGGGGAGGCGCTGGAGCTAAAGAGCGCCAGCGAAGAAGGGGGTGCGGTTCGCCAAGGACGTCGGCAGCGAGCGCGGGTCAGCCCAGCGCTAAAGAGCGCTGGCCGAGGAAGTTGGCGCGGGTCAGCCCAGCGCTAAAGAGCGCTGGCCGAGGGGACTGGCGCGGTTCAGCCCAGCGCTAAAGAGCGCTGGCCGAGGGGACTAGCGTGGTTCAGCCCAACGCTAAAAAGCGCTGGCCGAGGGGACTGGCGCGGTTCAGCCCAGCGCTAAAGAGCGCTGGCCGAGGGGACTGGCGCGGTTCGCCAAAGGGCGCCGGCCACAGGTCATCTTCTCCAGCAAGCTGAGAGGAGAACCCAAGAACACCAAAAACTCCAAACCTCATAACTTAGCCAAAATAAAACAAAATTTAGATTTTCAAAGTTCTATCTTGGGTAAAATTGAATTCTCTACCACATGGAAGCATCAAAACAAGCAAAAATAAAAGTTTAATAGATCAAAACCAAGAAATCCGAAAATGGGTAAAACTTAGATCTAGAAAAATAGAAACTCCAAATCACAAAATGACAAGTTCTAATATGGTTCACCATGGCCTAATCTAACTAATGTATAAATAAAATAGGGTTCCTATTTGGTGGCAAGGTGCACTTGCCTATGGAGGTTGGGTGTTGTGTAGAGGAAGGAAGAAGAAGATGGAGAAAATAAATGGAAGAGTAATAAGGAGAGAGAAAAGTTAGGTGGGGTTTAATGAGGGAGGGTGTGTTGTGTTGAGGGTGGAGGTTAACTAAGGGTAGTCCAATACAAACCAAACCAAATCCTTCTCCACAAAGAATAAAACAACGCCAGGTCAAAAACCCAATTTACGAGAAAACCAAAATCCGCAAGTCGAGCCAAAATACAATTACAGGCCAAAATCCGAGAAAATAAAATACAGGTCCGAAATACATATAAGCCAAATCAAAATACGTATTCCGAAATACGGGCGTTACAACTCTACCCACCTTAAAAGAATTCCGTCCTCGGAATTTAAATCAAGATGCTTAGAGATGTAAGAGCCAGCTATACTATCCAGAAATAAGCTACACTAAGCAAACAATCAAACAATCATACATGCAAGCAAGGGATGGAAAGCATAAGGCATAAGGAAGACATTATACCTTACGAGTCAAACAAGTCAGGATATCACGATCGGATGTCGTCCTCACGCTCCCACGTTGACTCACCTAGAGAGTGATGACCCCAAGCAACACGGACTAAGCTAATAGTCTTGTTCTTGAGTATCTTTTCTCTCCGGTCCAATATAGACACGGGTCTCTCCTCATACGAAAGGTTGGTACCAACAACCAATTCCGAATGGTCCAGGATATGGCTCGGGTCCGGGATGTACCATCGTAATTGGGACACATGGAATACATCATGCACCTCACTTAGCGACGACGGAAGAACGAGACGATAGGATACATCTCCTACTCACTCCAGGATATCGAACGGCCCTATATACCTAGGACTAAGCTTTCCCCGTACGCCAAAGCGAATGACGTCGTGGTTAGGCGAGATCCTAAGGAATAAATGGTCGCCGATAGCAAACTCTAAGGGACGTCGATGAGCATCGGCCCAATGGCGCTGGCGATCTTGGGCCACTCGAAGGCGATCTCTGACTTCCCTGGCCACCTCGACAGTCTGGGAAATTATCTCTGGGCCAAGCATCTGCCTCTCTCCGATGTCGTCCCATGCTAGCGGAGTTCTGCACTTCCTGCCATATAAGGCCTCGAAAGGTGCCATCTGGATACTGGCCTGGTAACTATTGTTATAGGAGAATTCTACCAGGTGTAGGTGATCCTCCCATGAACCCCCGAAGTCAAGGGTACAAGATCTCAACATTTCTTCCAAGGTCCGAATTTTACGCTCTGACTGACCAACTGTCTGCGGATGGTAAGCTGAGCTAAACTGAAGGTGAGTCCCCAAACTTTCGTGAAGACTGCGCCAAAAGTGTGATATGAATATTGAATCCCTGTCCGAGGTGATACTGACCGGCACCCCATGAAGCCTGACGATCCGCCTGAGATATATTTCTGCCAACTGCGCCGTAGACTGCCCAACTCTGAACGGGAGAAAGTGAGCCACCTTCGTGAGCCGATCTATTATAACCCATACCGCATCCTTGCCAGTCGGAGATCTTGGTAACCCAGTTACGAAATCCATGGTTATGTGTTCCCATTTCCATTCTGGGATCGGTAAGGGTTGAAAAAGTCCAGCTGGCCTCTGATGTTCAGCCTTGACTTGTTGACAAACCAAACACCGAGAGACAAATCGGGCTATCTCCCTCTTCGTGCTATTCCACCAAAAATGCTGACGAATGTCTCTATACATCTTCGTGCCACCGGGATGAATAGAATATTGTGAACTGTGAGCTTCAGCCATGACCTCCTGTCTGATATCTCCACTGGGTACACAAAGACGAGTGTCGTGTCGAAGTATACCATCTTCATGAATGCACAACTCTGGCCTTCTTTCTGCCTCACATTCTGCTCTGAGGTGCTGAATCTTGGAATCCGTAGACTGCGCCATCCGGATCCTCTCAACTATGTTGGACTGAACCTGTAGACTGGCCATCAATGCCACGTTAGTAGGAAGAACCACTTCAATTCCCATCTTCTGAAGATCTGCCAATAACTCTGGTTGCGCTGTTAGGAAGTAAACTCCGGCTCTCCTGCTCAACGCATCTGCTACAACGTTAGCCTTCCCTGGGTGATACTGCAAGTCCACATCATAGTCCACCAGTAGCTCGAGCCATCTTCTCTGCCGCATGTTAAGGTCCTTCTGGGTGAAAACATACTTCAGGCTCTTATGACCGGGGATACGAAACAGCGCAACCAGGTATGGTCGTCGCCTGACCGGGGATACGAAACAGCAAGAACGAGAAAACCGACAAAACCAGTTTTGGAAATACTTTTACGAAACCGAGTTTGAAAGTAGTTTCACGTTATTTGAAATCGTTTTTAAAATACAAATACTTTGGAAAATAGTTTCTGAAGAATCGGACAGCACCTCCTCTGTAACTGGGAACCCAGCCACAAAGGCGATACTAATCCTGCATAAAAAAAGTCCCAAATCAGGGAATACCAAACCACAGAATAAACCATCCCAAAATCCACAGAATATATCCATCCAGCCCAAATAACCAAAACCAATCCATGCCAACACCATTCACTCACTATAACCGATTTATAGGTAAATACCAAAGCACAAAACCGAACTAACTGGGACGTACGCATTCCGCGTAATGGTCCGAACTAACGTTATTGAATAACCGCAGCAACGTAACCGTTGCACATATCTCCAAAGCAATATATCTAATGTCCGACCCCCGAAACGGGGGTCGGAACCGCGTCATCATAAACGTACTATGGAAAGGGACAAGAAGGGCAAAGTTATACCTCACGTGCTCAGCTAGAGCTCTCAGATGATAATAAAGAAAGAAAAGGAACTCGCGGACAGTGGATCGGCTCGGGACAGCACCTCGTCGGGGTACGGCTGCGCTGGACAGCGGGATCCGAAGATCGGGGCACGAAAAAGCACAGACATCGAGTTTCGGAAACCCCGGGACAGTGCTGGACAGCGCTTGTCGGATCAGCGGGGCACGGGAGGCCCGCGGGAACCGGGGCAGAGGGAAGCGGGCCGACCGGAGCGCGGGACAGCGCCGGAGGAGGCCGGCGGGGCTGGCGCTGAACGATGGAGGCGGGGCCGAGAGGGGGCGCGCGGGGAGGTCCGGCGGAGGCCGGAGGCGGGCGCCGGCGTGGGGAAAACGGCGGGCGCAGGAGGCGCGGAGGCCGGAGGGGGAGCGGCCCGGAGGTGGGCGGCCGCGGGCGCAGGTCCGGCAGAGGGAGGCTGGGGGAACTCGCTGGACGAGCGCGGGGTCGCGGCTGGGCGGCCGGAGGTGAGCTCGAAAGTTTGGAGGAAAGGGTTAGCTCAGGAGGAAATAGAGAGGTGAGGAAAGAGTGAGAGAGAGGGAAGTTATGGGGGCTGGTGGTGGTGGTGTGTGTTTTAATATGGGAGAGTGGAAGAGCAATATGTGGAGAGGAGGAGAAGTTGGTGTGGAGAAATAAGGGGCTGGGCCAGGTCGTGGGGAGAGTTGTGGAGTTTGTGTGGAGGATAGAAGTAAGTGCTGGAGAGAAGGGTGGGGGAGTGGGTCGTGGGAGAGAGTCTCCAGGAGGGGGAAAAACGGGTCGGGTGCGGGTTGGGTTCGGGTAGTTCTAGGATTAAGCCCACGATAAAATCATTATGAATAATTAACCAAAAACATTAATTTAAAAACCTAATTGAGTTCGGTTCGAACTGGTCCAGGCTCGGGTCTCGCAAACAAAAATTCCAGTTTATTATTTTGAAAATAATTACGAACCCACAGTATAATAATATTATTATATAATAATAATAATAAATTACAAATCCATTAAATCTAAATTTTGGGTTTCACAGAGCTCGTTTGGATGCATCGAGGCACGGAGTTCCTTGGCGACTCGAAGCGTGCGGTCGCGTGGAGTCAAAGACTTATACAAGACATAATGTATGGACATCGCCTTTCGAAGCTTTCGCTGGCTCAAGCATTTGTAAATCGAGAGATGAGAGAGAGAAGAGTGACTTGTAAAATGAGAGAAAAGTGAGCACGAGAGACTTGTAATTTGGCCTTGCGCCCACAAATGTAATCTTGTACTCAATATCAATAAAGTGCTTCTTTTGAATGACTTGTGTTCATGTGTTCTTGTTCAAATTTCTGCTGCATGTTCAATATTTCTGCTTGGGACTTCTGTGCGACGACCCCGTCGCCGCCGATGTAATCAGCCGTTATGGAACTGCCTTGCACGAGCGCAATCTAGCCTCGTACGGCATCACGCCTTAGCGAGGACGATCGCTCCTACGGGAGCGGGGCGTGACATAGACGGGCTCATATAGAGAAAAAAGAAAAAGAGAATAATTTAGCAAATATTACTATTCCAAATGTTGAAAATAGTATATACTTTTACTATTTTTTATCTAGCAAATACCTTCACTCCTATGTAAAACAGAATAAAAAATAAAAACAAAAAGTAGGGGTATATCTTAGTTTTTTTACTATTCCATACTAAAAATGGGGGCATTTACTAGTTTAAAAAATATATTGGAGGTAGATGCTAGTTTCAACATTTGGAATGAGATATTTGCTAAATTATCCCAAAAAAAATGTTGGCTACCCACCTCAGTTCCAATGTGGTTCCACCGGTGGAAGAAGAATATATTTCGGTCTCGTTTGGTACGCGAAATCATCGGGTTGGAAAAGAAAAGTGATTATTTTTCTATGTTCGGGTCAGGGTGTTAATCGGGCTAAACCCGACCGGCCCGAGCCCAGGAAAAGACGGTCCGACCGGGCCTGGTCTGGGCCCAGCCCGGACCGGTTCATCTAGCGGGTCGGGCCTGGCCCGGCCCGGTTCGTGTTCAGGGGACCCAGCCCGGCCTAGTGACCCTGTTTGGGTAGGGCTGGGCCGGTCCGGTCCGGGTCGTGGGCGGGCTAGGGCGGGCCGGGTTCGGGCCGGTCCAGCGGGCCGGTCCGGTTTAGTTGGTTTATTTTATTTTATTTTTTTTAATTTTCTTTTAACTTTTATATTTTTAAACATTTATATTCTTTTAACTTTTAATTTTAACCTTTTTAATATTTTTGCGTTTTTGTGTTTTTTTGTTTTTTTTAAAGTCTATGTTTTTCTTATTTTTGTTATTTTTTAATATTTTAATCTCAAGTCTAAGTTTTTATGTTTTTTTAATATTTTTTTAAGTTTTTGTGTTTTTAATTAAATTAATTTTAATTTTTCCCTCCTCTTTTATCTCGGCTTGGGACCGGCAAGACAAGCTTTGCTTGTCATAGGCAGAGTTAAAAAAAATTGTTTTTAAGTTTTTGTGTTTTTTTTATAAATTTTTTAAGTTTTTTTTTAAAGTTGTACTTTTAAAGTTATATGTTAAGTTTTAAAGTTAAATTTTAAGTTTAAAGTTTTTATTTTTAAGTTTAAAGTTTTAAAGTTTTTTTTAAAGTTTAAAGTATTTTTTGAAAGTTTTTTAAGTTTAAAGTTGTTGAAGTATTTAATAAAGTTTTAATAATTTTTTAAAGTTTTAAAGTTTTAAAGTTTTTAAAGTTTAAAAGTTTTTAAATTTTTTGAATATTTGAAAGTTTGAAAATTTGAAGTTTGAAGTTTGAAAGTTTGAATATTTTTTTGAAGTTTGAAAGTTTGTGTTTTTTTTAAGTTTGAAAGTTTGTATATTTTTTTTGGAGGGTCATACCTTAGACTTGAGTCATTCTTCCTGCTCCTCCTCCTCGGTTGTTGAAGCTTCACCCAATCCAAGTGATCCGAGGTCCAGCTCATTGATGTCATAAGCTTCATCCATCTTGTTTTGGGTTCTTTTTTCTGCTAAAATCCAATCTTGAACGCAAACACAAGCTTCCAAGATATCCGGCTTCAACCGGCTCCTCTTTAGGCTCAACATCCTTGATCCTGCACTAAAACAAGACTCCGATGCTACCGTGGACACCGGCACCATTAGTAGATCACGTGCAATTATAGAAAGTATAGGATATCTTTTGTCGCATTTTTTCCACCATTCTAAAATGGTGAAGTGATTTGAAGATTCCTCTTCTTCTTCATAAGAACTTAAATACAAAGACAACTCTTGAGTGGGTTGGGAAAATTGTCTTTGTTTCTTCCTTCTTAATAAACGAAGGGCGTGGTCCTCTACGCCAGAGCTACTACTTGTACCAACTTGAGTGGGTCGGGTCGGCCCAACATTATCTTCATAAAGTAGTACTAATCTTTCTAAAACTACCTTTACTTCTAATTTCAAATCCATAAGGTTAAGTTTCATGTTATCAGCATAGCCATCTAACAAAACTTCTACACCATCTAATTTGATGGTAGGATCAAAAATTGCAGACAAACAGTATAAAAGAGGTACATCACCCCAATATTTAGTAAATTTAGCTTCCATTCTCTTGACAACATAGTCAAAATTTGGAACATTTCCATATTTAGAAAACAAGCAAGACTTGTTAAAAAGTTCTCGTAAAGCTAAACAAGAAGTAGGATAATATACACCAAAAAGAGTGCATGTAGCCTTGTAAAAAATTTCCAAAAATTCACATATAGAAGATGCAACTATCCAATCATCTTCAGTTACTTTATATTCAAAATTAAGATCCATGTTACAAAAATATGTAATAGCACCCTGTAGGTCCTAAAAATCAAGTTGCACCCATCAACAAAGTCATAAAGATCAAGAAAAGCATCCTTCAAATGAACTGCGCAGACATCAGATTGCGCATCATACAGATTGCGCATACTGGACTGCGCTTCCTCTCAACTGCGCATGCTGACGTGGCAAAAGTCATCATTACCTGACACATTCAAATCTTCTGACAACTGACAGCGTGTTTTACGAGGAGACTGTTCGTTTAATGCGCCGTACAACGCTCGAGGACGTGTAGTCAGCTGTACATGCAGCACAATCTGCCAGCCTGTCTGCTGCGCAATCCAGCCCAGCGCAATCCGAAGTCAGCACAACTCATGTTGCGCACTCCATCATGATAACTGACAAAAGTACACGTGGCACTCATGCCATCAATTGCTCATTACGTGGCAACCGTCTATGCACGATCATGCACATTTCAATCAAAATATTGCCATGTGTCCAAGACAGTTGGCCCACGATCCTACAACTGCCTGCGCAGTCCACAAATGCGCAATCCAATCCATGCGCAATCCAACTTGCGCCATCCAGAATAACTAAAAGTTAGTTATTTCCAGAACTCTATAAATAGAGTTTCAAGTCTTCATTCAAGGGGATCAGACATTAAAAGTTCAGAATTATTAGAGAGTTCAGGAGTTCTTGCCCAAGTGCTGCTGCATTCTTCCGAGGCTTTTGCCTTCAAATTTTCCGAGACTTTTGCCTTCAAGTCAACTTCCGAGGCTACCGTCTTCAAAGTTCACATCGTCCAAGTGATAAAGCAATCGTCTTCTAGATTGGATTCCTACAGTTGTACCTTTCCCAGAATTCTTGTAATCTTTACAAAGTTTGTATCAATAAAGTTTTATACTTTTGTTTTTGCAAACAAAATGGCGACTCTGCTGGAGACGACTTTCTCCTCCGACGAGGAAGTGACAACTCAATATGACATGGCGTCTATCGGGAAGACGCAGAAGACTCTGGTTGTGAAGGTCAACCAGACGGCCTACGAAGCCATGATCAACTCCAAGACCACCCCCCCTCCCCCCCCGCACTGCAACAACTTCTGCCACAAGCAAAGTGCGCCCAGTATGGGTCCCCAAGACTGCTGCACAGTCTGGCAGTTCTGCCACCAAGGCTGCTGCGCAATCTGTGGCGCAGTCTGCTTCAAAGACTGTTGCACAGTCTGCCAGCAAGACTGTTGCGCAGTCTGTCCATTCTGCCACCAAGCTTGGTGCGCAATCTGCTGTTTCAACTGCTGCACAATCTGTCTCAACTACTCATGCGCAGTCTGCTACTTCTTATGCTGCCTTGTCAAAGTATAAGACTCTTATGCCCCTGGCGCAGTTAGCAGTAATTCTTCCTGCACAAACTAACATTCCAGCAACTAGAGTGCATCCTAAACACTCTAAGACGAGAACTTCTGATGCGCAAACCAAAATCTCTGTGGCCAGAACCAGTACACCCTCTGCCAGAGTTACTCATGCGCAAGTGGCCAGTGCGCCATCAACCCATGCGCAAACCATGCCTGCGCAATCCAAAAGAGACAGCCCTTTGGCTAATCTCTCTTCCTCTCATAACAAAGGCAAAGGCTCAGTTCCTCCTCTCAAGCACTCTGCTGCTCCAGCACAATCCACTGGGGGTAGTCTTTTGGCTATTCCTCCTCCTCAGAACAAAGGAAAAGGCGCTTTGGTCTTTTCTCAAACTTCTTTGTCTCATGACTTAGAAGACAACAGAGGGAAACGCTCTTTAGCTAACCCTTATTTCCAAAACAAAGGAAAAGGCCCTTTGGTCTTTTCTCAATCTTCCTCGATTTTTACCGTAGAAGATCAACCTGAATGTGCCTTGGCACCAGTCAGTACAAGAACTCCTTCAAACAAGGGTTCTTCTTCCCTTCATATCAAGAGAACTTGTACTGATCAAAGAGGTTTTCTGCCTACCCCAGTAGCAGAATTTCAAGATCTCCCGACTCTCAAGATATCCCGGTCGAAACAGAGAAAATTGTTGGTGTCTCAAACAGAAACCCCTGGGGGTGAATTTGCTGATCTAAGAACTTATCTCAACAGACCAACTTCGACGAAACGCAAACAGCCAATGCCGAAGACCAAACATCATCAGAAGCAAACTTCCACGGTCAAGAACCCCGACACCTACGCCAATGAAGTGAGCACTTCCCTATATACTCAAGGGACAAAACATTTGAAAAACCGGAACCATGTTCCGAATATTGTCAAAGAACAGATCCCTCAATCTTTTGATCTCCGAGAACATCTCAGGCAAAAGCGGGATAATGTCTCGACACCTTCAGTTCAATCATCTGATCATCATTGCAATCATAAAGTCATAATCCAGTATTGTTGTCAAACAACAAAACGATCTGTCTTTGATCGTCTGAACTTTGCAAACCCTGGACCTAAGTCAGAGGATGAAGACGAAGTGTTATACGCTTCTGTCAACATGACCTCTCGAGACACTGGGGGTAGGAAGTGCTCTAAGCACGGCAAGCCTCGCCGTCCTAATCAACGATATTTAGATTTACTCCAGGAATCTTCTGAAGGAGTATTTCGATATACCCGATCCCGAAGCCGAGATATAATCGGTCAAAGGAATCTTCAAGATCCTTCAGGTCATTTTCTTCCTTCTCAGTCAGGAGATGACTCTTTCTCCGACAATAATGCATACAATGAAAGCTCGGAACAGACAGTGTCTTCCACTGTACCAAGAGAAGTGACAGCTTATGTTGTCAATGAAGATCCAGATGCTTCAACTTCTGCAAATCAGGAACAGCGAATTGCTGTACTAGAAGACAAGCTGAAGACCATGGCTGAAATGGTCGCCAGTATGCATTTTATTATTGTGGCACAACATACTACACCACCGACTGTACCTGCTGTAACTCCGGAGATCATAGCATCATCGGTGCCTGTTAATGCAGGGCTGGGGGTAGCAGCTCCTCAAGTACCCCTTGTACCAGTTCAACCTACACCCAGTCAGTCAGGGGCTGGGGGTAGTACTTACAATGCTATTCCTCCTCCTACCGCTCTGACTCAACCTGCTCCTTCTATATCAGTGGAAGATGCTACTGAAGCTGTCAAGTTATTACGCACTCAGTTCGAGGCTTTCAAGGAGAAAGACAACTTGTAAAGGTTAGGGATCAAGCAACCATACCCAGTTGAATGGAAGGAAGTCCCATTTCCTCCTAAGTATAAGATCCCAACAATCTCTCTGTTTGATGGCAGTACCTCTCTAAGCCAGTTCATCAATCACTTTGAGGTAATGACTGTCCAACTTCAACCAAATGACGCTCTTCTTACCAGAGTGTTCGTCGGTTGTTTAGCCGGCGTAGCATACAACTGGTACAGAAGTTTGCCCGATGGTTGTATCACTTCCTTCTCAAGGCTTAAACAAATCTTCCTGGAACGGTTCTATGAGGGATTCAACGACATGACTATGTCGGCTCTTAACAAAATCAAACAGAAACACAATGAAACCGCTGAGAGTTTCATCGAACGGTTCTGCCGAGAAGCCTTGAAGATGCCTCCCGGAACTCCAATTGCTTACACTATTGATACTTGCAAGGCAAATCTTTTGCCTATCATCAGTATGTGGACAGGATCAACTCAGTTCCAAGATTGGCCATCCTTCATTGTCAATGCTAAAGCTGCTGAAGTTAGCGCTGACAAGTTTAAGCAACTGGGGGTACAAATGTCTAACCCCGACCGTGATGAACACCAGACATCAGGTGGTGGCAACCGCCAGAACAACCGCAAAGCAAAAGAAACTTTGAACATCAATTTGAACAAGAATAAAGAATCTCTGGCGGTCAATGTAGCTCCTCCTACGTCCACTTCTACTCCTTCAGCACCTCTATCGAGGGAACTTCATCCTAAAGTAGAATACTCTTTTGACGAGAATGACACTGCAAGCATCTTTGATTGTTTAATCAAAAGCAACAAGATCCAACTCCCAGACCCAAAGAAGCCTGATGAAGTCGGTAAGACTGATCATCCCAAATATTGTGTCTATCACAGGTTCATTGGGCATCCTACTCGAGCATGCTACGTGCTCAAAGGCAAGATACAAGAGCTGGTCAATGCTGGTGTTGTCACTCTGCAGCAAGACGAAGACTGTGACTGCAAATATGGTCTCAGTTCAATTCGATGACTTTCCTCCGCAGATGGTGCAGCATGGCGTCATTCCTATCCCTAAAGCTACTCTTGAGATTGAGAATCTCCCTCCTCCACCAAATGAAGGTCTCGTTCCTTTGTCTCTTGACAATGGCGAGATTATGTGGATTCATCCGGATCTTGCTTCAGAGTTCGAGCTTCCCTTTTTATCCAAGAAGAAAGACCGCTCTAAGGATAAGATAAAGACTTGTAACATGGTGTCTTTTGACCCCCATAGTTGACAAAAAAATCTTATTGGGCACCAGATCAGGGAAATCCTATCTGAAGGATTACCCTGAAACTCAAGAGAATCATGCTTCTTCTTCCGTGCCTGCTCCAGTGCAACCTGCTTCTACTGAAGATATTCCTACTACACCCTCACCGGTTGTGGTACCCATTCCTCCCAAGCCGACAGCTGACAAAGGCAAACAACAAGTCCGCTTTGACAAGCCCTTAAAGAAGTCATCTCCCACAGGACTTGAGAAGCCTTACAACTTCGATATTTTGGCTCAATTAGCCAATACACCAGCCCGACTGTCAATCTTTGAGCTATTACGTCTCTCCAAAGAGACTCGGGAAACTCTGAGTGAGGCTCTTATGCAAGCTGAAACTTGTCCAGCCCTTCTGAAGAAGCCTACAACAGAGCCAGTTTCTTGTCTTCATTGTCATAGTGTTCTGGAATTGATTCCAAACATAACTTTCACACAAGATGACATATTGATGGAGGACAACAGGCACGACCGTCCTTTGTACTATACAGGATATGTCGACTCGATGAAAGTCGATCAAATTCTTATAGATCCAGGGTCTGCTCTCAGCATCATGCCGAAGACAATGTTGGATGCGTTAAAGATTCCAGTGCATAGTCTCTCTAGTACAATTACCACCATTCTTGGATTCAACCAAGGGAGAAGCGAACCTTTGGGCAAGATTTGCCTAAAACTCCAAATAGGCAATCTTCGTACAAAAGTGACCTTCTACATTATTGACAATCATGGTTGTTCTTACAATGCTTTATTGGGGAGACCATTCGTACATGAGCACAATAGTGTTCCTTCAACTCTCCATCAATGTTTTAAATACATTGATAACAATGGAGAGGTGCAAAAGGAGGTCGCTGATCTCTATCCTTTTAAAGGTATTGAAGCATACTGCAACGATGCTCGTATGTATAAGGATGAATTCATGAAGGTGGTGTTGTCTCTGGATACTGAAGAAGAGCAAGAAGCAGTGCCTAAAGGCACCCTTATCATACCTGTTAAAGGGCGAGTCTCTCATCCTCAGTCCTCTAAGCCACTGGCTATTCACTTGCCAGCCCAGAAACAACCGATAGATGATGATAAAAGGGAGCTCACCACTTCTGAGCCACTTGTTATCGATTTACGTCGTAACAAGGACAAAAAGCAGCTCACTTCTTCTGAGCCACTTGTTATTGATCTAACTCATAACAAGGACAAAAGGGAGTTCACTCCCTCTGAGCCACTTGTTATTGACCTCCGTCGTAACAAGGCCAATCCTCCTCCACGTTCTTCTTCTTCCCCTCTTGTAATTAATCTGACCAAGCCTGCTAAGGCTAAAGGTCCTGTTGTAAATACGAATGTACAGATCAATGAAAAAGTATCTACTTTCCAGTATACTGATGTCATTTATCATACTAAATGCTATTTGGATATGTTAGATAGCTTTCGATCATTTACAATGGGAGTTGTACAATCTCTTTAAAAAGAAGTCTCATTTGAAGATCCAAAAGATTCATATCGTATTGTTCCCGCTCGAAAGAAAGGCGAGAGTCCAATACTTTTTAGTAAAGGACCAGAACAACAATTCAGTTATACGGATGATAGCAAAAGTAATGATACAGGACATATCCAATTCCGACGTTACAGTCAACAATCAAAAGATATCATCCGAAAGATGGATTATGACTTCAAGAGTGGCCTCAATTACGGCAAGGGTAGACGAACTCCTATCCGTACGACTGTTCCAGAAGGAAAATCAGAGATGTACTACAGCAAGACCAAAAGCGGTCTTGGATATGCTTCTCCTCCAGTACTATCCCCAGCAGTCTCCGACTCTGATAGTGAAGAACGTTCTAATTCTTCTGACTCCAGATCATAGGATTCTGATACGAGTGTTGGTGAAGTCCATCGGCTGGTCGTATCTTCCAACATGGTCTCTGCTGAACTTCCAGAAGGCTATGACGAGGACATTGAAGAAAGTCCCGAAACAGATCCTTGGGCTCAACGAATGGATAATCAATAGGAACTCCGATTCGAACAGCGAGAACCTCCTACTGAAGATCAATTGGTTCAAATTGATGTAGGGGAGAATGGGTCACCTCGTCCAATATTCATCAGCAAGAATCTTCCAGAAGCAGATATGCAAGAATTAATTCTTCTTATTAAAGAATACATTGATGTCTTTGCTTGGAGTTACGAAGATATGCCAGGTTTAGATCCCAAAGTTGCTACTCACAAACTGAATATTTTACCCAATGCAAAACCAGTCAAGCAGCAACAGCGACGCTTCAAACCAAAAATGATGGATGCGATCGATGATGAAGTCAAGAAGCTCATCGCTTGTGGCTTTATTCGAGAAGAGCAGCATCCTGATTGGGTAGCCAATGTCGTCCCAGTTCTGAAAAAAATAGGCAAAGTTCGAGTCTGCATCGACTTTCGGGATCCAATGAAGCATGTCCAAAAGACGATTTTCCTCTCCCTATCACGGACGTCATGATTGACAATACCTGTGGGTTCGAGCGAATATCCTTTATGGATGGATTCTCCGGATACAATCAGATTCGGATGAATCCTGAAGATGAAAAACACACTTCTTTCCGCACTCCTCGTGGAGTTTACTGCTATACTGTGATGCCATTTGGTCTCAAGAATGCTGGTGCAACTTACCAACGAGCCATGATCACCATCTTTCGAGATCATCTTCGT
Organism: Iris pallida; assembly: GCA_029216955.1. Classification (NCBI taxonomy): domain Eukaryota; kingdom Viridiplantae; phylum Streptophyta; class Magnoliopsida; order Asparagales; family Iridaceae; genus Iris; species Iris pallida. Next base: position 3,283,938 of record JANAVB010006599.1, read on the forward strand.
AAGACAGTCGAATGCTACGTTGACGATATGGCCGTCAAAAGTCGTCTGAAGGAAGATCACATCCAAGACTTGAGAACTATCTTCAATCTGATGCGCCAACATCAACTCAAAATGAATCCTACCAAGTCATTCATGGGTGTCTCTAGTGGCAAGTTTCTCAGCTTCGTCATTACCTCTAAGGGTATACACGTAGATCCCGAGAAGATCAAAGCCATTCAAGAGATGCGTCCTCCACGCAACCTAAAAGAGCTACGAGGATTCTAAGGTCGTCTTGCGTACATCAGGAGATTCATTTTGAATTTGTCCGGACGTTGCAGACCATTCACTCAGCTGATGAAGAAGGGTGTCTCTTTCGTTTGGACCGAAGAATGTCAACGGGCATTCGATAACATAAAGCGGTATCTCATGAATCCACCAGTCTTGGTGCCACCGATCTCAGGCATACCATTCTTAATGTATGTCCGTGCTATAGATCATTCATTGGGTGCTTTACTTGCCCAAAAGAACAAAAAAGGCCATGAACAGGCCATCTATTATCTCAGTCGTACTATGATTGGTGCTGAACACCGTTATAGTCCAGTCGAAAAAGAATGCCTAGCTCTCATGTTTGCTGTTCAAAAGACAAGGCTTTACATCATTGGCCAAACTATTCATGTTATATCCCGAGTTAACCCTCTTCAGGTATTGATGAAGAAGCCCAGTACACTCAATTCTCGGCTGGCTACATGGGCCATCCTGCTAGCCCAATATGACATGGTATATGTTCCACAAAAGTCTATCAAAGGTCAAGCCCTGGCGGATTTCCTAGCGGCTCATCCTGTGCCAAAAACATCCAAACTCTATGATGAAATTCCAGATGAGACATTAGAATCAAATATGATCTCTAAAGAATTTCCTACTTGGCGTCTATTCTTTGACAGTGTATCCAGAATCGGACCAAATGGTGCCATTGTAGCAGGAGTCGGAGTTGTTCTCGTTTCTCCAGACGGATCGACTATCCAAAGAGCTTACTCTCTAGATGAACCATGCTCCAACAATGTAGTAGAGTACAATGCTCTACTCATCGGCCTTCAGTTAGCTAGATAACTGGATGTAGAATATCTCGAAGTCTACGACGACTCCAAGTTGGTTGTCAACCAGGTTAGAGGAACCTATAAAGTTCGCCATCAAGATCTGGTGCCTTATCATGAAGCGGCAATCAACATGGCTATATCATTCAAAGCTTTCTTCATCGACTATATTCGCCGAGCTTGCAATATTAAAGCAGATGCCTTGGCCAATCTTGCAGCTGTCTTAGCTATCCCTATCAAAAGACAGCAGGTGGTGGTTGCCTCTAATCGTGAGTTGTTTTGTGTCGAAAACAATCGTAATATTGAGTTCAATAATCTTACTGAAGTCAATGTTATCGATGAAGACTGGAGAACTCCTTTTATCGATTTTGTAGTTCATAACATACTTCCTGAAGATCCTAAGGAGGCTACGAGTATTCGTCGACGGTCTTTACGATTCTATTACAATCAAACCACCAAAACTCTCTATCGGCGGACTTATGACGGTCTTTTCTTGCGCTGTCTCACTGGTGATGAAGTGAAGCAAGTGTTGCGTGAAGCTCATGATGGTGTTTGCGGAGCACATCAACCAGGTCCTAAGCTACAGAATCGCATCCGACGAATGGGTTACTACTGGCCCTCTATGGTATCAGATGCCATCGAATATGCGAGAAAAATGTCGTGCTTGTCAAATCCATGCCAATTTTATCCACCATCCATCAGAATTCTTGCATCCGACTGCTGCTTCTTGGCCTTTTGAAGCTTGGGGCATGGACATTATAGGTCCCATCAATTCTCCTTCTTCTAGAGGACATCGGTTCATATTAGCAATAACCGATTACTTCTCTAAGTGGGCTGAAGCTATACCTTTGGCTGAAGTCAAAACCAGCAGTGTCATCAACTTCGTCAAACACCATGTCATCTACAGATTTGGTGTACCTCGAAGAATCATTCATGACAATGGACCACAATTCATCTGTCAGAAGTTCACAAGATTCTGCGATGATCACCGGATTGACAATGTTGCTTCTACAGCCTACAATCCTGCTGCTAATGGCTTGGCTGAAGCCTTCAACAAAACTATCATCAAGCTTCTCAAGAAGTTTGTATCTACTAATAAACGGAACTGGAGTGAAAAACTTGGTGAATGTCTTTAGGCTTACCGAACTACGGTCCGTAATCCTACAGGTTTTACACCCTTCTCTTTGGTGTACGGTTGTGAAGCAGTTCTTCCCCTGGAACTTCAAATTTTGTCCTTAAGTATCGCCATTGCTAACGAGCTCACTACAGAGAACAACGATCTTCTTCGACTTCAAGAATTAGAAGCGCTCGACGAAAAACGACTATTGGCTCAACAACATATTGAGTTATATCAAGCTCGCATCTCAAAGACTTTCAACCGTAAGGTTAAAGTCAGAGACTTTCAGCAAGGAGAACTCGTTCTAACGGTCAGACGTCCTATGACTATGACTCACATGAGCAAAGGCAAGTTCGACGCGAAGTGGGAAGGGCCTTACATTGTCAGCAAAGTCTTTTCAAGTGGAGCCTATCAACTTTCAGAATTAGACGGTCGAATTGCAATGATGTCTATCAATGGCAAATTCTTCAAGAAATATTATGTATAAATGTAACAGAGATTTTATGTAAATATGATCAGACAATTCATAAATAAAGTTTGATTTTTATTTTATCATAAACGATGTTACATAATATCAAGGAAGGTCACTATCATCCTTCTCATCATTGGGGAGTGGGCCAATGTCGTCCTTATCAAAGACATAATCAGCAAAAGAGCCGATAACATCCTTGCTGGAACCTATCAGGAACTTGCAAGCAGCCATCCTCATGGCCTCTTCCTCTTCAGTCTTTCCTGGTTCAAGCAGAAAATCCAGGATATCCCGCGGTGGCTTGGGTGCAGACGAACCTTCGCCTACTTCTATTTGCGTTGGCTGGACTGGTTCGGCAGGACGTTCTTCAGTGCCCGCTTCAACCTTCGGGGCGAGTTCAGCCTTCTTGTATGCATCTCCAGACAACATCTTTATGTTAAAAAGTGGAAATGATCATTCCTTTCAGATTTCTGTTCTATTTATAGGCATAGATTCTCCAACCAACGAAGCGACACAATCATCCGACGGTTCATCCGTTCATTCAATTCATCTGACGGTTCACCCGTTCATTATCATCCGACGGTTTACCCGTTCATTCAATTCATCTGACGGTTCGTCTGTTCATTATCACCATCTGACGGTTTACCCGTTCATTCAATTCATCTGACGGTTCACCCGTTCATTATCATCATCCGACGGTTTATCCGTTCATCCATTCATTACGATGATTCATTTCGATCACACCATTTTGACGATTCATTATCGTTCATCATCCACATCAGCAACTTGTCATCCTTGATTAAGTTGTCTATTGAAATAATAATATTCGACAAATTATACTTTGCCACGTCCACATTACCTCTGAGCAAATATAATGAATATAATTATTTTCTACAAAATCATCAAGAAATATATCATGTCCTACACCTCTGAATATATTTTCTATCGCTATTATTTATATCTGAATAAGATATACAAGAAATAATAGAACCACAACAAAATGTCTTTTATTGATTAAAATTTAAGACATTACAATCGTAAAGAAAGACAAGAAGATACAAGATATCTTTCTACTAAGATGGAGGTGTCATCAAATTGGCGATTTGTTGCTTCAGAAGTTGCAGACGCTCTTCGCGAGATGCCATCACTCTCCTCCTGGCCACTTTCATTCCAGATTCTTTATTAAAAGTGGGCATGGTTACCATTCCAGATTCGCAACGACGCACTAAGTCGTTCGTACTATTTTCTCAAAATCCAAGGCAATCCTACGCGTACGCCTAAGTGTTAACTCGATAGCGTTCCTATCGATACACACTCTAAGTGCATCTCCGTTCCCGACCGAACGATACCTAATATCGCTCGCGACTTGTTTGCACCAAAGGGTCGAGGTGCGCGACACACGACGCAACTTAGCCAAAAGGCCATGCGCATGGCTATCCCGTGCGGACTATATTCCGAGTTTACACGCTCAATTGCTAAGGTTGACGTAGGACTATTCGGGCACGCACGCAACATGTCAACTTAGCAAGTGTTTTCTATCGAGTCAAGTTCGACACCGTTCGGCACAAAGGCCTACAATGCATCTGGCAATAGCCTACCGATACGTTCGAATGAACGCTTGTACGAGCTTTTGAAAATATTTAGACTTATTGTATGGACATGCCGAGGGACGTTTGAGAGAGAGCACGCACTTCTTTTCCAACGACGAGCTTTCAAAACTGAGAATTTCGAAGTGAAGTCCAAGGACGTAAAGCCGTGCTTTGATACCATTATGTCACGCCCCGCTCCCGTAGGAGCGATCGTCCTCGCTAAGGCGTGATGCCGCACGAGCCTAGATTGCGCTCGTGCAAGGCAGTTCCATAACGGCCGATTACATCGGCGGCGACGGGGTCGTCGCACAGAAGTCCCAAGCAGAAACATTGAATACATTGCAGCAGAATTTAAAGAAGAACACATGAACACAAGTCATTCAAAAGAAGCTCTTTTATTAATATTGAACACAAGATTACATTTGTGGGCGCAAGGCCAAATTACAAGTCTCTCAGGCTCACTTTTCACTCATTTACAAGTCACTCTGCTCTCTCTCATCTCTCGATACAATGCTTGAATCCAGCGGAAGCTTCGGAAGGCGATGTCCATACATTATGTCCTTTATAAGTCTTCGGGTCACGCGGCCGCACGCTTCGACTTGCCAAGGAACTCTATGCCTCGACGCATCCAAGCGAGCTCCGCGCCACGAGCTTCTACCTGTGCCTGCACATGAAACACTATGTGGGTGTCAGTACCACTGTACTGGTGGAGTGAGCTTCTCGCCCACCCATACATAACCGACACGTTTCATTTACTTTGTGCAGCTTAAACCCTTTCAATTATCTTTCTAGTCTTGTCTTAGGATTCATTTTAGGACAAGGACGTCTCGGTCGATAACTAGCGATGCAACGACAAGGTCGTGCAACGACGGGGTCATACTATCTTGCCAACGTGTGTTTCGATCGAGGCAGTGCCTCATCGCTTAGGTACTTGACCAGACTTCAAGGCGGGACGGCAGGGTCGTGCCACATTCTATTCCAAACTTAGACTTGTTCAAGACTGTGCTTTGTCGAGGGGCAATTCACGTGAACTCGGCCGTGCCAGGACCTTTGATTAAATTCAAGCGCCACTAGACCAATTCTTGTGCTAACGATTCAAGTGCCAAGGGACGGCAACGGGACGACTCGTGCAGGTCGTGCCTTAGACTTTACTTAGACTTGTTTGAACATTCAAGACTGAGGCCGTGCCTCGCTATCCAGACTTATCCATGCTACCGCCTTACGGCCATCCTGTTAGAGTCATTTGCTAACTTAGACAAGACTTGTCAATTACAATTTTGACTTCATGAATATCTCGATGCCATCTATCGTGCTAAGCACGGTACCTATGCTGCAGCCCAGTCTTAGGCCCAGACATTCGTTTACCGACTAGATAAGCATTCAAGTTCTAGACTCAATCCAAAGGCATACATGCGGAGTCGCCGCTATCTGCCGACTCATCTACATGAGAAGGTCACTAGCAATTTCAAGCTATCTTGGACATGGCTCGTGGGATATCCACCTGTACCAACACGGGGAGCTAGCCCGGTGGGGTGGAACTCTCCCATGCGGTCATCCAGCATCCTACGTTGAGCCACACTTGCTTCCCCCGGGCCGAGTGATTCCGGCGCCCCGGTAATCACTCGAGAAGACTACACCTTGTCGACAAGTTGTCCATGACCATGCAAGACTCGATCTATCCAATCTATCCAGTCTTTCCTTAACATGACCATGCATTCCTTTATTCTATCGAGACTCCCAAGCCGCGGGACCGATCTCGTGTGCGGGACTTATCAAGTATTCAGGCAGGACATAACCGGGCAGGACCGGCATGCTTATTCAAGTATTCAAGCAGGACATGACCGGGCAGGACCGGCATGCTTATTCAAGTATTCAAGCAGGACATGACCGGACGGGACCGGCATGCTTAAAAAGTATTCGGCCGTGGCTCGTGCCTTAGACAGGCATGGTTCTCTAGGCGACGCTAACGCTCAAGTCATATACTTTATACGACAAGCCTTATTCTCAAGGGACTACTTGACTTGACAACCGCAGCTAGAGCGGGACAGCGCTAGGAATGGCTTCGTTAGCCTAGAGTAACTCTTGTTGACTTGTACGGGCAATGACTCGACGAGCGAAGGCTACGCCGTGCTACGCATCGAGGGAACGTGCTAGGCACGGAGTCGACTTAACAACCAAGTTCTCGGGTGCCTAGACTTAAGCCAACAAGCCGTACAAAGATGACTTAACTTGCGGGACGTGCGAAGGCTATGCCAAGCCTTGCGGGACCGGACCGTGCATGCTTTGTTAAGCATTCGTGCGGGCGACGCCTAGGACTTAGGCTTTTTCAAGTATCGTGACAAGTCGACGGGACAGTGCATGCTTGGTTAAGCATTCATGTAGGCGACGCCTATGACTTAGGCTTATTTGAGTGTTGGGACCAAATTGACGGGACAGTGCATGCCTTGTTAAGCATTCACGCGGGCGACGCCTAACGCTTAGGCTATTTCCCGTGTCGGGCAACTTAGCAACTTAGGCCAACTTCCTTCTCCCAAGCTACGGGATCGAAGGATCGAGTGTCATTTGAAAGCACGCTGAGCTGACTTCTATATTGATCGTTGGACCATCTCCATATAGTAGGACACTTCCGATCCGACGGGATTACTCCCTTAGCTATGTTGGTGCGTAGCTTTTATATTAGCCTACTTGTGCGAGTTGAAAACATGATTTATTATGTACAAGCTAAGATGGAGTAAGTTCACCGAAACTCCCCCACCTGTGCGAGGAGTCGCCTCGACCGAGCGAACCTTCAAGTAGCCGTTGCAAGGCTAAGTTCCAACGCCGTCGGCCTCCGATTGACTTTGCGGGACGGGGCACTACAACATACACCACTCAGAACAAGTCTCGTCCTCAAGACTTTCCTGGTGGCAAACCATCCTATCATTTCTATGGCCAAGACTTAATCGTACGCATCTCGCCTATGCGTTCCTTTGGTTTTGAGCCACGCTCGCACGACTATCAATCTTTCCGTTAACACGATTTCAAGATCTCGACACTCTCGTTCCCCAAGTCGTGCTTGAACTCAACGTATCACTTGGCTGGATCGTGCACGCATTCCAGGCGTCCCTAAAATACATGCATTCAACCAAGCCGCATGATAGAGGACTTGTCATTCTCACTCGAGTCGCATCGTGCACATACCCAGGCGTCCCTAAAATATATGCATGTCAGCCGAGTCTCGTGAGCAGGGTTTTCCTACATTCGTGATTCAGACTATCCATTCAAACCAATCCTCGAGATCAATTCTTCGATTGATAACTGTTGCAACAGGGGCGTTTCGCCTAACCGCTAGGCCAATCTTTGCGAGGCTAAGTCAATGTCAGAATTGGAATCATAGTTCCCCAACAATAATGCCAACACTGACCCCAATCCTAGGGTCAAACCAAAGTCGGTAGTGCGGGAATTTCTACCCAAGCTCGTATCACTCAGATTTCTAAACATCGAGCACGATCGCCTATTCACATCAATGCATGCGTTGCACATATTCAATTTTTATCCAAATCACCAACTCTAACCAATTCCTACATTCGATCACGAGATCATCTAGCTTGATAATACGTTGTGCCCCAATCTCACGCGAGTCCGATTATCCACGGTGGTTCATGAATCACCATGTAACGCACCCGCGGAATAATCATCCTCATCGGGGCGTAACTCTTGTTTGAGTCTAGACTCATTCATTCTCGATACACGGATTGGACCTACTCAATCCTCAAGTTCAATCGTCAAGCACACATAATCAATCTTGAGTCACCTTCGCGTCAAACCACAAGTCGAAGCAATCAGATTGCCACGCCATCCAAGTTCAATCACTCCCGCTGTATGAATCACCATACCAGCGCTCATGCGGAGTGATCGCCCTAATCGACGCGACGCATGTGCGAGGCTGGGGTTGCGCTCGCATAAGACAAGAATGTCGAAGTTGTGGTTATCGACGAAGTAAATCCAAACGTTTCATTTTCCTCCAAGCCAAGATTTCAATTTGATAGTCCGACCGTCATTCATTCAACCGAAAAATCCTCGAGCCAAATTTTTATCCTTTCTTTGACACGTTTCGATATCCCGAGTATAGCATCCATCAAAACAATAACATTTGCACGATCGCCTTTCGCTGAGTCAGAGTACCCCCGAGTTATCGCATATCGATCTTTGATACGCCTCAATACCATCGACGATATGCGTAACCTGACGATCTTCCTTTGCAACCAATTTCGAGTCGTGCGACTGATGCTGTCGTCCGAGTTGGATATTCCACCATTCCTCGATATTCAAGATCAAGTTTAGTCGCTATTCCTCAAGCTCGTTTCAAGATCGTTTTTCAAAACTCAAGTCACATTTTATTTGTATCAATCCAAAATCGTACGTGCGATCCTCTAAGTTTCCTCGATCAAGACCATTCATTTTTCATTCATCATTCCGAATCATTTTCTAACTCGCGTTGCTCATTCACAAGTTGTCCGAACGAGATGCTCGTTCGGAACACTCGAAGTCACGACCAACTAAACGTGACGCATTCTAAGGCTTTGTGCGATCGCATCGTCTCGCCGACATACTCGTAATCCTCAATATTCACTAGAACGATTTCCAAGAAAATCCATACACCACTCGGATTCGAGCCATCCGATCTAGTCCTCAATCACGTTCGCATCATACGCTAAGACATCCTTCGGATTCGTTCGACGAATCGCTAGCGTAGTCGCTCGCGTCGCAATGACGCACTAAGTCGTTCGTACTATTTCCTCAAAATCTAAGGCAATCCTACGCGTACGCCTAAGCGTTAACTCGATAGTGTTCCTATCGATACACACTCTAAGTGCATCTCCGTTCCCGACCGAACGATACCTAATATCGCTCGCGACTTGTTTGCACCAAAGGGTCGAGGTGCGCGACACACGACGCAACTTAGCCAAAAGGCCGTACGCATGGCTATCCCGTGCGGACTATATTCCGAGTTTACACGCTCAATTGCTAAGGTCGACGTAGGACTATTCGGGCACGCATGCGACATGTCAACTTAGCAAGTGTTTTCTATCGAGTCAAGTTCGACACCGTTCGGCACAAAGGCCTACAATGCATCTGGCGATAGCCTACCGATACGTTCGAATGAACGCTTGTACGAGCTTTTGAAAATATTTAGACTTATTGTATGGACATGCCAAGGGACGTTTGAGAGAGAGCACGCACTTCTTTTCTAACGACGAGCTTTCAAAACTGAGAATTTCGACGTGAAGTCCAAGGACGTAAAGCCGTGCTTTGATACCATTATGTCACGCCCCGCACCCGTAGGAGCGATCGTCCTCGCTAAGGCGTGATGCCGCACGAGCCTAGATTGCGCTCGTGCAAGGCAGTTCCATAACGGCCGATTACATCGGCGGCGACGGGGTCGTCGCACAGAAGTCCCAAGCAGAAACATTGAATACATTGCAGCAGAATTTAAAGAAGAACACATGAACACAAGTCATTCAAAAGAAGCTCTTTTATTAATATTGAACACAAGATTACATTTGTGGGCGCAAGGCCAAATTACAAGTCTCTCAGGCTCACTTTTCACTTATTTACAAGTCACTCTGCTCTCTCTCATCTCTCGATACAATGCTTGAATCCAGCGGAAGCTTCGGAAGGCGATGTCCATACATTATGTCCTTTATAAGTCTTCGGGTCACGCGGCCGCACGCTTCGACTTGCCAAGGAACTCTATGCCTCGACGCATCCAAGCGAGCTCCGCGCCACGAGCTTCTACCTGTGCCTGCACATGAAACACTATGTGGGTGTCAGAACCACTGTACTGGTGGAGTGAGCTTCTCGCCCACCCATACATAACCGACACGTTTCATTTACTTTGTGCAGCTTAAACCCTTTCAATTGTCTTTCTAGTCTTGCCTTAGGATTCATTTTAGGACAAGGACGTCTCGGTCGATAACTAGCGATGCAACGACAAGGTCGTGCAACGACGGGGTCATACTATCTTGCCAACGTGTGTTTCGATCGAGGCAGTGCCTCATCGCTTAGGTACTTGACCAGACTTCAAGACGGGACGGCAGGGTCGTGCCACATTCTATTCCAAACTTAGACTTGTTCAAGACTGTGCTTTGTCGAGGGGCAATTCACGTGAACTCGGCCGTGCCAGGACCTTTGATTAAATTCAAGCGCCACTAGACCAATTCTTGTGCTAACGATTCAAGTGCCAAGGGACGGCAACGGGACGACTCGTGCAGGTCGTGCCTTAGACTTTACTTAGACTTGTTTGAACATTCAAGACTGAGGCCGTGCCTCGCTATCCAGACTTATCCATGCTACCGCCTTGCGGCCATCCTGTTAGAGTCATTTGCTAACTTAGACAAGACTTGTCAATTACAATTTCGACTTCATGAATATCTCGATGCCATCTATCGTGCTAAGCACGGTGCCTATGCTGCAGCCCAGTCTTAGGCCCAGACATTCGTTTACCGACTAGATAAGCATTCAAGTTCTAGACTCAATCCAAAGGCATACACGCGGAGTCGCCGCTATCTGCCGACTCATCTACATGAGAAGGTCACTAGCAATTTCAAGCTATCTTGGACATGGCTCATGGGATATCCACCTGTACCAATACGGGGAGCTAGCCCGGTGGGGTGGAACTCTCCCATGCGGTCATCCAGCATCCTACGTTGAGCCACACTTGCTTCCTCCGGGCCGAGTGATTCCGGCGCCCCGGTAATCACTCGAGAAGACTACACCTTGTCGACAAGTTGTCCATGACCATGCAAGACTCGATCTATCCAATCTATCCAGTCTTTCCTTAACATGACCATGCATTCCTTTATTCTATCGAGACTCCCAAGCCGCGGGACCGATCTCGTGTGCGGGACTTATCAAGTATTCAGGCAGGACATGACCGGGCAGGACCGGCATGCTTATTCAAGTATTCAAGCAGGACATGACCGGGCAGGACCGGCATGCTTATTCAAGTATTCAAGCAGGACATGACCGGACGGGACCGGCATGCTTAAAAAGTATTCGGCCGTGGCTCATGCCTTAGACAGGCATGGTTCTCTAGGCGACGCTAACGCTCAAGTCATATACTTTATACGACGAGCCTTATTCTCAAGGGACTACTTGACTTGACAACCGCAGCTAGAGCGGGACAGCGCTAGGAATGGCTTCGTTAGCCTAGAGTAACTCTTGTTGACTTGTACGGGCAATGACTCGACGAGCGAAGGCTACGCCGAGCTACATATCGAGGGAACGTGCTAGGCACGGAGTCGACTTAACAACCAAGTTCTCGGGTGCCTAGACTTAAGCCAACAAGCCGTACAAAGATGACTTAACTTGCGGGACGTGCGAAGGCTATGCCAAGCCTTGCGGGACCGGACCGTGCATGCTTTGTTAAGCATTCGTGCGGGCGACGCCTAGGACTTAGGCTTTTTCAAGTATCGTGACAAGTCGACGGGACAGTGCATGCTTGGTTAAGCATTCATGCAGGCGACGCCTATGACTTAGGCTTATTTGAGTGTTGGGACCAAATTGACGGGACAGTGCATGCCTTGTTAAGCATTCACGCGGGCGACGCCTAACGCTTAGGCTATTTTCCGTGTCGGGCAACTTAGCAACTTAGGCCAACTTCCTTCTCCCAAGCTACGGGATCGAAGGATCGAGTGTCATTTGAAAGCACGCTGAGCTGACTTCTATGTTGATCGTTGGACCATCTCCATATTCTAGGACACTTCCGACCCGACGGGATTACTCCCTTAGCTATGTTGGTGCGTAGCTTTTATATTAACCTACTTGTGCGAGTTGAAAACACGATTTATTATGTGCAAGCTAAGATGGAGTAAGTTCACCGAAACTCCCCCACCTGTGCGAGGAGTCGCCTCGACCGAGCGAGCCTTCAAGTAGCCGTTGCAAGGCTAAGTTCCAACGCCGTCGGCGTTTCGATTTCTCCGATTGACTTTGCGGGACGGGGCACTACAGCTACTAGCAATTGTCGTCGCCAGTACTATGTCTATGCATGCTAGAGGAGCGGAAGAAGATCCGGGTTCTGTATGGATAAGAATAAAAATGTTAGCTGTCAATCTATTAAAAGAAAACTGCTAATTTCATGCTATACCTTGGGGAGCAACAACTAGAGTTTCCTCCAAAGCCACTTCTTTATCTGCAGTCTTCTTTAGAGATATCGGCACCTCAGCCTCCTTTTCTGCATTTAGAGTGTCATTAACAGCTCAAGGAGATGGCTGGATCTCAACATCCTCTTCCGGATTTTGTGTCTCATCAACAGCTTCTGATGAGGTGCTCTCATCGTCCTCACTGTCCTCAGGAACCTCTTCACTAGCAGCAGCAGTGGCATGATCAGTTTCTTCTTGATAACCGAAGTCACAATCATTCAGTGCCTCGATCATGAGACGATCTTCCTCCTCACGGGCTGCTCCCGGTGTAACAGGAAAATGAGTCGTTACTGCCATTGGTGAAGGTGATCGTACAGCTTACTCTTCTCGGGGCTCCACAGCTTCTTCTCTCTGCTCAATTTCTTCTCTGGGCTCTGTTGCCTCCTCTCTTTGCTCGATATCCTCTCTCTGTTCTGGACTGGGAGTTCTATGCCCAGACTCAGAAACAGGAGTGGGAGATGACATGGTGACTCCAGCCGCAGCGTTCATCACCACCGAAGACAAAATTTGCCTTGGAGGAGAAACTGTTCTCTTCTGTCTTCTATGGGCCAATTTCTTTCTATGCAGTGGCCTCTCAGGACTCTCTACATTTATTACCTCAGTCTGTTTTTGGACAGAGGTTGGTGTAGCTGCTTCATCTCGGGTTGTCTCGGCCTACTGTCGAGATTGTGATCTTGTAATAACTTTCTCTGAAGAATGTTCCAAGATCAATTTTTTTTATAACAGGAGAAGAAGGCTCTTCTCTCCTTCTCTTCTTCTCCTTGATCGGAGACTTAACAACCTTCAGAGAAATTCTTAAAGGTTGGTTAACTTCCTCAGGGAAATTGATTTCTCTGGAAGCTTCCAATGGGTCGTCCACTGGCTCATGTTCTTCGTCGTTATTAGGAGCTGATGTGGCAGTCGCTCCTTTCCTCAGACGATTTGCTGTTGCAAAACTATCAACTAGGCTGTAGTTTTCAACAAATATATTTGCAGCTGTGTAAAACTGTGAATAAGTATACAGCATTCTAGGACCAGCATCAGTTCTGTTTGGCATCGAGAACACAGTCTTTGTGTCTCGAGCATTATAGTAAGCCCATTCTCTCGCACCGTCAATCAGGTACCCCGTCCCTTGCAGGCAAGTTATGGCGTTGCCCACATGGAACTGGTCATATCCAAACTGACGAGCGAAGCGGCTCGGCAGATATGGCTCAAGGAAGCATTCCTCTTCAAATCTGTGTACTAGATGAGATGGTCTGATTGTCTTCAGCCATTCAAAAGATACTCGACCTATTGGTTGCCTCCCAAGGTCAATCAAATTTGCTGCCATATGCTCATAACCAGTTGGAGGGGGTGTAACACCCAGTTTTCCAGATGAGGATAATTTTGAAATTTTCTAATTATAATTATTATTTATTGATAATTATTTCATATTATGATTTTTGGTGATTTTTAATCATTTTTAAACTATTTAAAATTATGACTTGTGATATTAACATTTTACTATTGTTTGGTTTTAATTTCGAGAAATTTGTCACCCCCAGTTTTCAGGAATAGGGGTATTTTTATCATTTTGTATTTTTAAAATATTTTTGAAATTTATTTTATTATTTTATTATTTATGATATTGTTTTGGGGTTATTTGAGTCGGGTTCGAATTTCAGCTCAATCCGACTTGAAACGGGGACCCGGGATAGTGTTGACTTTAGTGGACCCACACATTAGTTAGCCATGGCCCACATGATAGAAATATTTTAGTTAGGGGTTAGACTAATTATTATGGATAAGGTTAGTGTGATTAGAGACTTTAGAATGACTAATTTAGCCCCAACCAATTAGCCCTTTCCTAATACTAATAGAATAGGTTATTGGGGGCATTTTGGACCTTACCATAATAGGAAAAATAGCCCCATATGGCCAGCCACTTTGGGAGAGGATAGGCTCAAGTTCATTTCATTATTCTCATCCACACTCTCTCTCTCTTGTTCTTTCCCAAATTTCTAGAGAGCAATCCCTAGCAATTTCTCCACCAAATCCTTCCATTTTGCCACCAAATCTTCTTCTTTCCTTCTCCATTCTAGTCAAGGAGGAAGCTACCCAAGTTTGGGAGGATTCGGAGCTCGTTCGTGTCCTTTTAGAATCTCTACGTGTCGATGTCGCTCCGGGAAGGCTTTTCTTCGATTCGATCTACCGGGAGGTATAAATCCCTTCTCCTTTTCATTTCCTCATGCATATAGGTCTATTTTGAACCCATAGGAATGATCTCCATGGTTGTATCTCCATTTGTGTCCATTTTGTGTCCATTTGGAGGTCATAGGAGTGTCCTTTGTGTTGTGGTTGTGTCCATGTGGGAAAACCCTAAATTTGGACACACTATATGTTGTTGTTATGTATGAATGAATTATTACATGTTTAATCTCATATTTTTGTATTGGAGATGTGTTCTATAGTGTCTCATATATATATTTTAGTGTAGAGAGTGAGTTCTTGATATATTATGTTATATACTTGTGTTCTTTTGTCTCAAACTACCCAAATTCGTCATAATTTTTATCCACGTTTTTAGTAGCAATAGCAAATTAGAAATGTCATAACTTTTAGCTTAAAACTCTAATTTATCTCCCATTTTTTTTAAAAGAACCGTATCGAAGTTAGCTTTCCAAATATATATTTTAATAAGCCAAACTCTTTCTGTAACTTTCTGTAGAATTATTTGAGTGTCAGCTGTACGAAAGACGAACGCGTTTCGGTATTTTTGCGATTTCGGGAGCTTCCGGACACGAAAATACGATCCGTTTAAAGTTTCGGAAAGCTAACATGAAATACTACAACATACTTTAATTCTATAATTTAGTGAATGCCCAATTGGTACAGTATTAGTTTTAAGTAAAAGAGTGACTATACGATATATGCATTTTGTGTAACCTATGAGCCTATGTAGTATGGATATTAAATAAATATAGAGTATGTAATGCATGATATGTTAGATGAATGAAATGATATATATATGATATATATCCTATTTATATTAATGTATATATATGGTTGAATGCAAGCATGTAGGAATGCAATTAATGTAATATATGTAAGCAATGCATAAATGCATGAATGAAAGAATGATATACGTCCGAGCTCTCTAGCCTAGTGGTATTAGAGCGGACATCCGGAGGGGCCGACAAGGTTCAAGCCCCCCAATTGCGTGTGTTTGTGTGTGTGATTTCAAAAAAAAAAAAAGGATGATATACAATACATGCATGAAAGTATATAATGAATGCTAGATATAAATGCAAGATATATATGTAATGATAAATATGAATGCATAATGTATAAACATTGTAAATACAATATCAGATTTCATATGTAGACATAGAACCAATGCATAGCTGATATTTAGATTGAATGTTAGTTCATTTTAGGTTGTTCGAACACTGAACTGTCCATGTAAGCATATATACCTTCCTTTTCCTATTGCCAAGCCAATTTTAGTTTTCAATATAGTGGAATGTCTATGAATGTAATGTTAACCTTCAACCCCTTAATTCGAAATGTTAGTTAATTTCAGTATTAGACAATGCATGAGCTGTATGCATATGGGATGTTGGCTTAATGGCAGATTTCAGATAACATGGTTCATTTTATGTGGTTAGTTACACCAGTTTATAGGATAGCTCATTTTAGTTTATATGTAAATGTAGAGCTAAACTGAAAATGAACCTCACCCTCTGCACAAGGACACCCCACTCTATATCAACCACCATGCCATGTAACCCTTCTCTAAATGATTGCTATAAAATATATAGATTTATGTAAAGTATAGATGCATGTTGTTATAACTTAAATAGTCTCTACTCTAATGTATATAGATGTATACTTGTAGCCATGCATGTTAAGTATAATACATGTGTAATGTAGATGGGTTAGCTTTGTGCCATGTGTAGTGTAAACTCATAACTAGTGTTGATTTCTCTTTTCATGTATACCTCCATGTTCACACACACACACATAGCTTTACATGTTAGTTCTTTTCTCTTATATATATATATATATATATATATATATATATATATATATATATATATAATGTTGAATATGCATGAATGTGATGTATCTTGATATGTGACTTGTGTTGGCTTGTATAGCCTTGGATTTGTATGGTGTGTACTAGCTAGGGTAGACTGGTTAGGCCTAGTGAGACTTCATTGAGTCTATGTTGACCCAGTTGACCTAGCTTTGACTAGATAGTTGACTAGAGTTGACCAAGTGTTGACTTTAGCCTAGTTTGACCTAGACAGCATGTAGATGCATTGTAGCAGTCTATTTCCTTATTTTAGACATGTTGTAACTTGTGTTGCTCTGATTAGGAGACAGACACCTCTCCTCAGGCAGTACATTTACTTCAGACATTCAGATACGAGACGAGTACATTCTCTGACCGTTTCATACTTGCCTGGATTTACATTCTTGCTCTAGATTACTGTACTTGATGCTGACACGATTGTTATCACGGATTGGTACTATAAGGATCTTCTTTTGGGATGTTATCCACTTGTATTCACTAGATACATATTGTGATGTACGTTTCACTTCTATATTGTATTTACTGAATACCTATATCCTTGTACACTCATTGTGCATATTGTACTCTCATTATCACATGAGTTCCAGGGATAGACCATTGTACACTATTGTATAATATTGTGCAACTATTGTATAACATTGTACACCTATTGTATAATATTGTACATCTATTGTATAACATTGTACACTATTGTGCAAGATAACGTAACTGGAGTGGATCCTTGTGTATTGATTGGGGAGGGAGAGTAGAATTGGTTATGTAATCAAATCCTATTGTACAAGATTGTATAACTATTGTATATGTCTATTGTACACCCACGTAAAATGGAGTTACCATTGCATTTTCCTAGACCGTTTACATAACCATATTGTACTCTAAATCACAGTAGGCTTACAGTTCTTACTTATCATATTTAGATATTTTCTGTTATCAAATCTCTACTGTTTTTCATACACTTCTTTCTTTCAGCGTTTCATGTACCTTACTCTATTGCATGCTTTATATTTCCTAACATGATATGAACTGCGTGAGATGTTTTGTGCTCGCTCCCGTCCTGACTGGACCTGTTGAAAATTTTACAGAGGATGATGAGGAACCCTGCACCCTTACTTGGAGTTTGCCTAGTTGACACTCGCGACCTGGACCCCTGGGGAGGTTCAGGCAGCTGCTCAGGATGATACCTTGTATAGTGTAGATAGCTTAGACTGTTCCTTCTTTTCATGCTTAGCTGTTGTCTTTATTTTCAGAGTTGTATATTTTAGAGATGATGAGACTTGTATTCCATTTCTGCTGTACCTCAGTTGAGGATTTCTTATCTATTTCCATCGTGCTACATTCTACCTTAGATTGTGATTAAGTTGTACCTCGGTGTTGGCCTCCTTCTGGAGAGTATATTTCATGTTATGTAGTTATAGTTCATGACCTAGAACAGCGTTCTACCGCCGATACTGCGACGTAGGCTGGGCGTTGTTACGTTCTCGTACCCTCACGGTGGGTGCGGGTCGTAACAGGGGGAGAGCAAAGAAAATTCCATCCTTTGCCGAGGTTCAGAGTTCGTCTGTAATCCCTCAAACTCGTGTATATCCATCGGCTCTGTGAGAATCTGCGCAGAAAACTGCCCCCAACTGCTCCCATAGCAGGGTTCATCAAGGATGCATGATGTAAGAGCAACCATCCGAACAAGTAGGTATAGGGTAACTCCACTCTAGGAAAGACACCCTTATCACCCTTGTTCTTGAGCATAGAATCAACATACAGACGGAGACCTGCGTTTATCCTACAGGTCATTGCTGATAGTAAGTCCATCCGGTATCCGAAAACTAACCGGACAGCAGCAAAAAGAACCCCGTGATGAAAGCGGTCTACAGCACTTGCTCCAGGCATGACGAAGCGACGTAGCCAGTACGTCAGAAATCCTGCCAGCTGGGCGTGTTTAGACATGGACCTGTAGCCCATTCTTATAAAGCTCTCCACAAATTCTCCAGCCTTAAGAGGAGGACATTGGTGTTCATCCTCAACTTTGATATCCATTCTGTTATTCTCCTCCATCAGCTTCATCACTTCCCTATTGCTGAGGGGATGGAAGAAATCAGGGTTACATGAATCATGATCTTTTGTCTTTTTCTCGATAATACGGTTGAGAAAAAGATAAGTCAACCATTTGGACGAATAGCATGTGCCAGCAGAGCCACTTTGGTAATACAAAGAGCAGATGTTATAATGGCACAGAAGCTCATCAAAGACTTCCACCATCTTTGAATTCTCTCGACGAAGTCTATCCAACTCGTCGTTGCTCGGGACGTACTCCTCGTAAGACAACTCACCCATTGGTAAATATGAGATATACTTCATCTCATGTAGAGCCAAGCCCATCTCCCCGCAGGGCGTCATAAACGTCCTTGTCCTGTAGTTGTACCTCTCTGCTAGAGCCAAAAACAAATGAGGATTTGGAAAGAAGCCGTATACAGTAGCGTGTACTGCATTATACAGCTCAATTTCTTTGAGTTTATCTTCAAACTGGACCAGTATCCAGTTGGCAATACAGCTCCATCTTTTGATCTCTGGATTTACTAGACCTGTCAACCGGATGTCTTGATCCGGATAACGGCCTTCTGCCTTGGCATACTTATTGGCAAAAACCGGTGTTCTTACCGGTAGCAATAAAGATGAGTTCTCAGGAGGGATGCAACCCGACTTCAACCCTCTCAATAAAGTGCTGTGTCGTTCGGAAGAACTGTAGAACATGTCCCTGTTGTTCGGACCTTTCTTAACACAGATTTTTTCGGTCCGTGCCTGTTGCAAAGGAGTGATGTCCCATTCCATCCTCCTAGGATGGCTAGCTTGAGCATATCTTGCTAGTGGAAGGCATCTAGCTATGACTGGCAACTGAATCAATTTCTCCTTCCATTGGAAAGTTCTCAATTCAACTCTGGGTCTTGGTTGAGAACTTTTATCAATGGCGTCTCCGAAGAGGAACATGGGCTTCTTATGAGTGACAGCGTCAGCAGATTGCAAAGGCTGTCCATTTATCAAACTTAGCAGAGTATCGTTATCTTGTGCTATCAAAATAGCCTGACGAGATGATGGAAGGGCATACTGTGGAAATAGTACATGAGATAAATCTTCTTTAAAATCTGGCTCAGATAAAGTTCCTACAAATATTTCATATTCAGGATCTTCTCTGGTATCAACTGCATCCAATAAGAGAAAGCAGAATTTAGTACAAGTCAAAGTCAGAAATTTTGTCATCAGATTGCGCAGATATCAGACTGCACAAGCATCAGATTGCGTAGATATCAGACTGCACAAGCATCAGATTGTGCAGATATCAGACTGCGCAGATGTCAGATCGCTCAAACATCATATTGCGCTGACAATCTCGCGCAAATCAGCCGATTGCGCTGACTTTTGCCAGCGCAATTCAACCGATTGCACGAGAAGATATTCTTCATAAAAATGAATAATAATGTGTTCGTGCAACCAAAACCCTAAAAAGGGTGGCGCAGTATGATCATATCTCTAAAAAGAGATGGATTTTAAAGATCCAGCAAAGTCGAGAAACTCTAAAAAGAGTTTTCAATCGAGTTATCTATCTCGCAAAGCAGGGTACGCAGTCTTATGACGAGAAGGACGAGGCGCCACACGAGTCGAAGACTCGGCGGGGGCCTTGCCCTTGGCGGCGGTAGAGGATCGCTTGGGGGCCATGGAGTTCGACGGAGAAGGAAGTCGGAGTAGGCTCGAGGATCTCTTTCTCCCAAACACAACGAAAGCAAAGTAAAGAATAAATTGAAGGATCGAGAGAACTATTTATAGTTTTTCAAGGAGCAACGGCCGCCTCAGATTGCGCCGAAAAAGTAGGACTGATTCATCCGATTGCGCAGACAGCTCAACACATGCGCAACTTGATTTAAAAATTCAAAATTCAAAGTATTTCGAAAGTTTGAATAAGTTCAACTTTCGAAAACTTTGAAGGGGGTCTTGTAGGTCCTAAAAATCAAGTTGCACCCATCAACAAAGTCATAAAGATCAAGAAAAGCATCCTTCAAATGAACTGCACAGACATCATATTGTGTATCATACAGATTGCGCATACTGGACTGCGCTTCCTCTCAACTGCGCAAGCTGACGTAGCAAAAGTCATCATTACCTGACACAATCAAATCTTCTGACAACTGACAACGTGTTTTACGAGGAGACTGTTCGTTTATTGCGCCGCACAACGCTCGAGGACGTGTAGACAGCTGTACATGCAGCACAATCTGCCAGCCTGTCTGCTGCGCAATCCAGCCCAGCGCAATCCGAAGTCAGTGCAACTTATGTTGCGCACTCCATCATGATAACTGACAAAAGTACCCGTGGCACTCATGCCATCAATTGCTTATTACGTGGCAACCGTCTATACACGATCATGCGCATTTCAATCAAAAGATGCCATGTGTCCAAGATAGTTGGCCCACGATCCTACAACTGCCTGCGCAGTCCACAAATGCGCAATCCAATCCATGCGCAATCCAACTTGCGCCATCCAGAATAACTAAAAGTTAGTTATTTCCAGAACTCTATAAATAGAGTTTCAAATCTTCATTCAAGGGGATCAAACATTAAAAGTTCAGAATTATTAGAGAGTTCAGGAGTTCTTGTCCAAGTGCTGCTGCATTCTTCCGAGGCTTTTGTCTTCAAATTCTCCGAGGCTTTTGCCTTCAAATTCTCCGAGGCTTTTGCCTTCAAGTCAACTTCCGAGGCTACCGTCTTCAAAGTTCACATCGTCCAAGGGATAAAGCAATGGTCTTCTAGATTGGATTCCTACAGTTGTACCTTTTCCAGAATTCTTGTAATCTTTACAAAGTTTGTATCAATAAAGTTTTATACTTTTGTTTTTGCAAACACACCCTTAAACGGAAGTGCGGATTTCAATATTAAATATGTCGAATTCCATCTATGTGGAACATCCTTAACAAATCTTCTAAAACGAATACTAAAATATGCACATGTGTTCTTAAAAGCTTGTTGTCTACTTGTCACTCCTCGATTCCGTCGAATCGATAGTCGTTCCCCGGGCGTGATGTCGTGCGAACCTAATTTGCGATCGCACAAGGCATAGTCATAAGGTAATCCGAGATACGAGATCTAAGAGAGTACGCAGACAAATTGATTCACACAATAAGTAAAGGAACTTGATCTTTATTGATAATGAACATCTTTTACAGACTCCGATACAAGACTCATTGCCGTACGGGCTACAACAAGACTCGATTACAAAAGAGTGCCGATGAGATAGCCGTTCCATACATTGCACACATCCCTCAATATACAACAAAGTACTCCAGTGACCTGGATGGGAGGGACGTTGAGTCATCTTCCTTGGACTGTCGAGAGCCTTCAAAAGTGGAGTCGCAGCGAAAGTCTTCGACGCACAGCCGAAGCTTCAAAAGTCACGAACGTCGCCGAGCTAGTTGGCACGTCCTTCCTGGTTTGCGGGACCTGCAAAGAGCGAGGATCAGCACGAACACATGTACTGGCGAATGGCTAATTAAAATCCAAGCTCTGCATTTGATTCAAGAAGTTTCGTAAACATGTTAGCTAGCTATTTCAATGATCTTTTTAACCATCCTGTTCGATTTGCATGTTAACATATTTTGAGGCAAGCATATGGAACTGTATAACATCAAGCAACTATCATATTCATCCCGTGTCCCGTACACTTGTTAAGAAGTGAAAAGGGGTGTGAAGGCCACTGGCAATGTCAAGCCATCGCGAACTATAGCAGGGTTAGACGACGCCCCTTTCGCGTCGGGTAGCGAGCCCTGTGCGAAAGTGCCCGCATAACTCGCGCCGATGAAGGGTTGGCGCTGCTACACTCGTTCCTCCCGGGCCGAATCGGTCCCTTGGCCTAGGCAACCGTTCGAGGAAACTTCACCTTGTCGACAAGTTGCCCAATGACCGATTTACTTACTTAACCGTATCGTTGCGATAAACGTTAATCGATTCATTCATTGCTTTGCATAGGCTAAGTGGATTTGCATAAGGAACATGTTTTCTATTTCCAATACCAGCAGTTGATAACAAGTGTTTCGTGAAGAATCGTGCTACGATTTCTTTGATTCTACACTATTATGACAAGCATTCATTTTACTTCACATATTGAGTTTTAAAGTAGAGGGACGTATAATGCCCCAGTTCCAAAATACGTATAGGACTAGGATACGATACATGCCAGCAACACTTCACCAATGGGCCAAATCTCATAATAAGCCCGTTAGCAAAATGCTTAAGCTGTAAATCATGATGACAACCCAGAATATAGTACAAGTCACAGGTACACAGCTAATCTCATCCACAGAAAATATGACACAATATATCAAGTCTAATAAAATAATACTAATGAGAAATATCTGTCCAACATGAAATATAAATAATAACTGTGCGGGTAAGACATCCCGAAACCACAGTATAAATAATCAACTACATGTCCACTGAAAAAGGAAGAAAATAAAATAGCAAGTCTTTGAATGAAGAGACATGTCTCAAGAGAAGTCTTCAGCCACTATCTCGTCCTCCTGCGAAGGTGCGTCACCAGTCTCGACTCCAGAACCGTATACCTCTGGGTAGTCCTCGTCTCTAACTAAGCCTGGAGAGATCACCAGGTCCTCAGAGGACTAGCAAGACACATAATATCATGCCTACTGTACAGTAAATCTCATGCAAGAAAAAAGGAATAACCAAATCGAGAAAAGAATAACACGAAAAGAAACTCTACAGATGGTGACATGTCATGAGAATATAATATTAATCATAGCTAAAACCATAGCCCGGGGAGGCACTAACAGTCCTATAATAGGTTCTCTATCGTAGCCCGGGGAGGCACTAACAATAGAGGATAGCCACGGCTAATAAAACATTCTCTCCTAAGGTACTAGGAAGCCAAGTCTATCTAGTCATGTCCAAGTCAAGTACAAGTCAAACAGGTCAGGGAAAAACATGGCACAGGCATAGCAGTACTATCACTAGACATGATCAAGATAATAAAGACAAGAAAGTAATATAGAAAAATGAGAAAAAAACTACGTGCACGTAAAAACTAGAATATCCAAGACATGGAACATGAGAATTATGGAACTAAGTAAGACATGAAAAATAGCAATATGGAAAAGCATATAAGTACTGTAAAGCTTGGCAAGGTGTACTTGCCTGGTGGTAGCAAAAGTCCTACAATTAAAGAGCCACAAAACCCGAACTTCCGCAAACACCTCCGGATGCTGAAACAAATATTTCCAACAGTTTCAGAATGAGCAAAATAGCTAGAATAGCCTACCCACAAGTCTAATTCTGGACACAGGGGTAAAACGATAATTTTGGGTCAAAATGGTATCTGCCGTTGGACCCACTTTGTACCGAAAAGCGTGCCAAAATCAATGGTCTCTAAAGTTGTCAAACTACATGTCTACGGATTTGTTTTGATGATACGAACCCAACGGTATGTCCAATTTTGGATTTCGATGAGCAGTGCACAAAATCGCCCGTTGAATCGGACCGTGGGGCCCGTAAAACGGCTATCCAATCAACTGTCTCGAAATCGGACCAAACTTGGCATACAGGACCAGAAAAACGATACGGTCCTGTTAGCACAAGTTTTGTCTCGATCTGACGAACTTGCACAAAGTAATTGAAGAATTTCGAAAAAAGCCGATACGGTGATTTTTTGACGGATACGCATCAAATTCGTCGCGCACACGCGACCAATTTGAATTTCGTCAAAGCCCACACGTCCACGAAGTCGATACGCACCTTTAAATACTTTCGGTTTGCGACCACGTCGCCCGGATTGGCGGGACGCACGTTGGCTCGGGAGAATTTCAAAGTTTTCGAAAACAGTTTTTTCTAGTTTTTTCCCGATTTTTAAATCAATTTTTCTTGATGTATAATAGATGAAATTAAAATCCCTAAACTGCGTCTAGAAGCCGTATAGGTTGTCTTCAAGTTGGTTTAATTAGATTTTGAAAACTCTCAAAAGCTGGACAGTTATACTCCTTCGAATTTGCAGTTTAAACTGTTATTAAAGAACTAGTATTCAGTAGTTTTTCGGGAAGTTCAAGAGGGATTTCGGGAAAATCTAATGCATTAATATTAAAACCTATTGAAGGATCCCGAAGGTGGTCATCTAGGCTCTATGTAAAAATTTACGGTTCGTAAAACGGTCGAGTATCGAGGAAGAAAATAGGGTACGAATAAGGGTACCTGGCTGCGGCTGTGTCTCCTATTTCCGTGCGGGTTGCTCTGCTCGACGGCGGCTGTGCGGCGGCGTATGGCGGCTGCAGTGGCGCGCCTGGTGTCGAGGAGGGTGCGGGCGGGTGTCAGGGTGATCGGGGCTTGATGGTTGGGGTTGGGACGGAATATCGAGAGGAATTCTGTGAAAAAAACCTATCGGAACTATGCATATATATAGGTTTTTCTTCTAGAGAGAATTTTCTGATTTAAATTCAAATTTTGATTGGATTTTGTGTAATCCAATGGAGAATAGTACTAGGCTTGTGCTGGATAAATTTTGGTTTAAAATGGTAGAGATTTGGTCGATGTCGATCAAATCAAAATAACAAAAAAAAAATTTAAACAGTTGTTCTCGGGTTGGGACACAGGTTCGGGGAGGGGGAGAGTGAACAGTGCATTGCACTGTTCACGAATTACAAAAATTTGTTTTTTTTTCCTTTTTCTAAACCCATATAAATAGATTTATATATATTAACTAAATATACACCTATATCTTCATATATATAATAATCCATAAATCGACAAAAAAAAATCTTAATATTATCTACTACTAGTGTAGGCCTATTTATGGAAATATTTACATATATAGGTATATTCCTTTAATAAGGAAAATACAACCAATAATGATTTTTATTTAATATTAACAAGAACACAATAACAACAACAACAATAATAATAATAATAATAATAACACTAAAAATAAACCAATGGTAGTGTTGGGTGAACATAACCTACGCACTCCTCATTTGGCTCCGAAAAATCGTACAAATATTGTCAAACACCTATTTAACAATATTAATACCAATATTGTACAGTATTATAAATAATTAGAAATACAATATCAAATTCTAAAAATAATTTAAGAAATATCTGCACACACATAAAATATGCCTACATGGTCGTCTTTGGTCCACTGCGTGCCTACATGGGCTTGGAATTGGTTTGGGTCCGGTTCGGGCTGATTGGGTACAACCGGGTCATCTAAAAATCAATATATTAAATAATAACTAATCAAATGATTTAAATGAGTCTTTTCACAACTTGGCCGGGTTTTCCTAGTTCGGGCATCACTATGGCTAGACCTCCCCTAGCATGGTTAATACACTAGTCAATGCTCACTGCTACATCTTCTGTGCCACAATTTTTAGACGTCTTGTGCTCCAAAAGTTAACCATGGCTAAGGTCATATTTAATAATAATAAAAAATACTCATAAAATCCTTAAAATCCTATTTAAGGCAATTAAATAATAAAAAAAATATTTTCAAAAATTCAGGGGTATTACATCCTACCCACTTTAAAAGAATTTTGTCCTCGAAATTAAAATAACTCACTATGGGAAGGAAAGATAGGATAATGGTTCTAAGAGGTCTCTATAGTTTTCCTAATCAACCATTTAACAAGCAAGCACAAACTACTATTCTGCTTATTATCGCTATCATAAAATCAAGTTATTACCTTCATTTGCTCCTTGGGTTGCTGCTCCGGCTTCAACTCTCATGGCAAAGGCCTGTCCTTGTCGAGGTGCTTTCGCCTGTTGTCTTGCCCGCTCGAACTGCGTTGCCTGGTTGGGAAGTGGTCCTCGTGGATATCCTCCTTGGACTGGTGGTGCTGGTGGTGCTAGTCTATCAGTGCACTTCTCAGGGCAAGTGTGGATATGGTGCTGATCGGAGCCGCAACGTAAACATAGCTTCAGTCTACGTCGACAATCCTTTTCGACATGTCCTCTCTTCTGACAATAATGGCAGATAGGAAGTTCGCTATTTGCATATGGGGCGACTCTTGGTTGCTGGTGTACGACGATGCGTCTTTCAGGTCCTCCTGCCGATGCTTTTGCTGATGGTGTTGTTGGATGCGGACGCTTCTCGCTGGTTCCCTTTCGATGGACTTGCTCTAAACGTCGTGCTGTAGTAAGAACTTTGGAGTAAGTGGTAGGTGCTACAGCCCCAATAAGCTCCTGTATTCTGTAGCTCAGTCCTTCGTGGAATTTCTCGGCCTTCTCTTCTTCAGTCTGGATCAATGTAGGTGCGAAGCGGCTCAGTCGTAAAAACTCGGCATTGTATTCTTCCACGGTCCTGCTGCCTTGCTCGAGGTGTAAGAATTTTCTTCGAAGCTCTGCTTTGAAAGTGGCAGGGATAAACATCTCTTGGAAGAGTTTGGAGAACTTCTCCCAAATGACCTTATCCTGCCCAAGTCTTTTCTCCTCCGTAAGCCACCAGTGGTGTGCATTGTCGGTCAGCTGCATCCTGACGGCAATTATCCATCGATCTCTTGGTAACTCGGCTGCCTCCAATTGTTGCTCAATGTTGGTGAGCCATTCATGTACTTCGGTGGGCTCCTCCTTGCCCGAGAACTTGTCTGGCTTCAACTGGCAAAAGTTTGCGATGGTTCCCGTCGTCGTCTGGGGAACTGGTGGAGTGGCTCTCTCTAGTGCTGACACGATGTGATTCTCGATGTGCTCCGTCTGTCTCTGTTGGGCCTCCAACTGAACTTGTTGTTGCGCTTGCATCATCACGTAGATGGTCTGGAAAAGCTGCTGGAGATCCATCGTCTATCCAAGCTGGGGAAACATCGTCGGTGGCATGGGTGGCAGTGCTAGCATGGATGGGATGTCGTCTCTCCTGACCCTTGGTGGGTGCAAAGCTGCTGGATCGTCTGGTTGGGTAGAAGAACATCCAACCGGTGGCAGGGTCGTGTCGACATGAGTCAATATAGCGCCCTGCGGGGTGACAGCGGGGTTCTCGTCACTGGCTTGGGGGTCCATTTCACTGCACTCAAACGAAACATATAAGCTAAAAGAAAATTGATATCAAGCAGGATGCATGTCAAGGAAATAATTTCGAAGTCGGAATAAAGAGTTCAAGGACGTGAAACAATATAAAGTTGTGGATGAGATCCTAAGGGTCTTTCTATCCTATTCACAGGCTCACGTCGGTACAGTAATGTAACCGAAGTGATTAACGTAGACCTGCATGGGCTACCACAAAAACATGTAACGCCCCATTCCCAAAATACATATAGGACTAGGATACGATACATGCCAGCAATACGATTTCGCAGCAGCTTATCCTTGCGTTCTAAGATTTGAACTGGCTCTTCGACGTAGGATAAGTCGGACTTTAGCTCCAGCTGGCCAAAATCTACCACGTGGCTCAGGTCGTACACGTACTTCCGCAGTTGCGAGACGTGGAAGACATTGTGTACACCTTCAAGCGTCGGCGGTAAGGCAATTTTAGGCCACTGGGGCGACCCGTTCGAGTATTTCGAACGGCCCAACGAATCTCGAACTTAACTTCCCCTTTGTGCCGAACCGAGTAACTTCCCGCATGGGCGACACTTTGAGAAATACGTGATCGCCTTCTTAAAACTCGAGGGGTCGACGATGAACGTCCGCATAGCTTTTCTGACGACTCTGTGCAGTCTTTAGTCTTTCCCGAATGAGCCGAATTTTCTGCACGGTCTGTTCCACCAGTTCCGGGCCGAAAATCTGTCGTTCTCCGACTTCGTCCCAGCAAATGGGTGATCGGCACTTGCGTCCGTACAAGGCTTCGTACGGCACCATTTGAATGCTGGATTGATAGCTGTTGTTGTATGCGAATTCGGCCAGAGGTAGATGATTGTCCCAGCTTGATTTGAAGTCAATTGCGCAGAGTCGTAGCATGTCTTCGAGAATCTGATTGATGCGCTCCGTTTGGCTTTCGGTCTGAGGATGGTAAGCTGAGCTGAACTGCAACTTGGTACCCAACGCCGACTGAAGGCTACTCCAGAATTACGACATGAACCGTGAATCCCGATCGGAGACGATGGATACTGGAACTCCGTGCAGCCGCACTATCTCATCAAGATACATCTGCGCCAGGCGATCAACGCTGCAAGTAACTTTGATGGCAATAAAGTGCGCTGACTTGGTTAGTCGATCGACGATGACCCAGATGGCATCATTTCCCCGCGGCGTCTTCGGCAGACCAACAATAAAATCCATGCACATGTGCTGCCACTTTCATTCCGGAATCGCCAGATTCTGCATCTCCCCGCCCGGTCTCTGGTGCTCAGCTTTCACCTGTTGACAGGCCATGCATTGCGACACGAAAAGTGACACATCTCTTTTCATCCCGTGCCACCAGAAGTTTGTGCGGAGGTCCTTATACCTCTTCGTACTATCGGGATGTAAGATGTACTTCGCGTAGTGCGCCTCCGACAATATCTTCTTTCTAAGTTCTGAATCATCCGGAATGCATAGCCTACCCCTCAATCGAAGTATGCCGGTCTCGTCTTCCGCAAAGTTGGTCGTCCTGCCCGTCAAGATTAGATCTCGCATTTTCTTCAGGTACGGATCGTCCTTCTGAGCGGTCTTGATCTTTTCAAGCAAGCTCGGCTCTAACTGCAACTTTGCCAACTGCACATTCTGGAATCGGACTCGGAGTTCGATGCCCATCTCTTCTAGGTCGCGTAGCAGTCTGCGGTCGATGGATAGCGGGGCTATGTACTTCCGACTCAGAGCGTCCGCCACAATATTCCCCTTTCTCGGCGTATAGTCGATAGTCAAGTCGTAATCCTTGATCAGTTCAAGCTAGCGCCTCTGCCGCAAGTTCAGTTCCCTCTGCGTGAATAGATACTTGAGGCTCTTGTGATCGGTATAGATCATGCACGCCACGTCATAGAGATAGTGACGCCACAATTTTAACGCAACACAATCGCCGCTAACTCCAGGTCATGCGTGGGATAATTCTTCTCGTGCGGCTTTAGCTGTCGGGAAGCAAAAGATATCACCTTGTTCCGCTGCATCAGCACACACACCAAGCCCTGACCGGACGCGTCGCTAAATATCTGAAAACCCTCAGTCCCTTCTGGAAGTGCGAGTATCAGGGCCGAGACGAGCCGTTGCTTTAATTCTTGGAATGAAGCTTCACAATCGTCTTACCATTCGAATGTGACTCCTTTCTGGGTGAGGCGAGTCAGAGGCGATGTGATCTTCGCGAAGTCTTTCACGAAGCGTCGGTAGTATCCCGCTAAGCCAAGAAAACTTCGAATCTCGCTGACGGACGTTGGCCGCTTCCAATCAACAACGGCTTCGACTTTCTTTGGGTCGACCGCAATACCTTCAGCTGAAATGATGTGTCCGAGGAATGCGACGCTACTCAGCCAAAATTTGCATTTGCTTCGCTTCGCATACAACTGATTTTCTCGAAGGGTCTGAAGTACGGTCCGTAGATGCTCAGTGTGTTGCTGCTTGCTCTTCGAGTAGACGAGTATGTCGTCGATGAAGACTACTACGAACTTGTCGAGGAATGGTCGGAACACCCGATTCATCAGATCCATGAAAGCAGCAGGGGCGTTCGTTAGGCCGAACGACATTACCAGGAACTCGTAATGGCCGTATCGAGTACGGAAGGCAGACTTCGGCACATCGTCCGGCTTGATCTTGAGTTGATGGTAACCCGAACGCAGATCAATTTTAGAGAACACCGTGGCTCCTTGAAGCTGATCAAACAGATCGTCTATGCGGGGCAGGGGGTATTTGTTCCGGACGGTGGCTTTATTCAGCTCGCAGTAGTCGATACAAAGACTCATAGAGCCATCCTTCTTCTTGACAAACAGCACGGGTGCTCCCCAGGACGAGATGCTGGGTCGGATGAATCCTTTGTCGAGCAACTCTTGTAACTGCAGCTTGAGTTCTTTAATCTCTGCAGGGGCCATTCTGTACGGGGCTTTCGAGATCGGTCGATTGTCGGGGAATGAATCGATAGTGAACTCAATCTCTCGATCGGGCGACATACCGGGCAGCTCGTCCAGGATTACATCGGGTAATTCTGCCACAACGTCGGTCTGACCCACGTTTGCACCATCCTGTCGCATATCTCGAACGGAAGCTAGATAGCATTTCCATCCGAAATGCAGCATCCGTCGAGCAGATATTACGGAGATCACCATGCAGGTCGGCGACGCCTCACCACACGAGTAGCAGAATTCAGGCACTCCAGGTATACGAAATGTGACCCTCTTTTCAATGCAGTCTATGGTTGCGTTGCACGGACCGAGCCAATCCATCCCCAGAATGATATCGTAGTCCTTAATATTTAGAACTATCGCATCGAGACTGATCTTTTGACCACCTATACAGATGATTCCGTCTCCGCAGACTAAATTTGCAAGTGGTGGCATGCCTGACGGTACGTTAACAGTGAGATCCCAGTGGTGCCAAGGAAAATTTGTGCTCGACGGCAAAGTCCGCCGATATAAAACTATGCGTGGCACCTGAATCAAACAATACACGAGCAGGTTTATTATTGAATTGTAGTATACCTGTCACGACTGTATCAGATGCAAACGCTTCGTCTCGAGTCATGGCGTAGACGCGGCCCTGAGCATTGGGGCGACGGTCTTGGCCATTCTGTTGTGCGGTCGGTGGAGCCCGAGGTGCTTGGCCTCGGTTTTGTTGATGTTGCGGGAGGCGTTGGTTCGACGTAGCTTCCGGGCAGTCCCTTACGAAGTGATCTCTTTTGCCGCACACATGACATGCCCTGTGCTTAAGTCGGCACTCGGTCTCAAAGTACCCCTCCTTGTGGCAGAAATTGCAGACCTTTCGATCCTTCGTCCGGTTGCCGCGATATTGACGCTTGTGCGCGTTGTTGCCTCCCGCATTACTATGACGTTTGTTATTAAAGTTAACAGCGCCGGTAGAAGTAGGAGGATACTCTGACTCCAGACGGAGGGAATGGTTGAGTGCCTCGCCCATGGTTTTGTATTCAGGCATCGAGACATGAGCACGGATAGTGGAACGCAGGCCCACTACAAATCGGTTTGCTCGACTTGCAGTGGTAGGTAGAGTCTCCAGCAAACTTGGCCAGTTTGTTGAATTTGGCCGCATATTGTCGTACAGTCATATTTCCTTGCGTCAACTGCATAAACTCGTTTTCTTTTTCCTGTCGTACGGCTGCAGAAAGATATTCGGTCTCGAACGCATTTCTGAATGTCGCCCATGAGATCGTCGTCGTCTCGTCTTCACGTCGAATAGCCCGCTTCTGCACAGCCCACCAATCGTGCGCGTTCATTCGAAGTAGAAGTTGAGCACACGCGACTTTCTTCGAGTCCTCGACACCCAGAAGCTCGAACTTGTCTTCCAGCTCCTCCAACCAGTCGATCGCCACGGAGGGATCTTCTGTGCCGTTGAAGGAAGTACGACAGCTTTTCGTGAATTTTGACACGTCGAAGTTAGAACTTTTCGGTGCTGCAGGTGAGAGTACGGGCGCCTCTGGTTCAGCTTCGTTGGATCGAACCGCAGGCTGGGTCACGGCAGGTGTCATTGTTGAATTGTTGTTGTTGTCCACGACCGACTGTACTATTTGCTGGAGGGTATTCAGCTGCTGCTGCTGCAGCTTGAATTGAGCCTCGAACCGATTCTCAAATTGGATCTGACGAGCCTCCGCTTGCTGACGATGGAGCTCGTTTTGACGTTGCTGCATTTCAAGCATTTGCAGCATACGTTGCATCGGGTCGCCGAAAGGTCCGGCTACGGTAGGCGTCATTCCCGTTGGGTTGACGGAATGCTCGGGTCTAGAAGTACTCGAGCCGCTGGAAGCGCTCGTCTCATCCTCTGTCCGAGCTCCCGCAACTGCAGGGAAAAGAAAGGCAACTCTCGTTAGTTTCAGAAAATGTCCTGGGTTCAGCGTGTGGAACAACTTATCTCATCGACACGAGGTCAACGGTTGGAGACTAGAACTCGACACTGGAGGCCAAGGACGTAAAGCCGTGCTCTGATGCCATTATGTCACTCCCCGATTCCGTCGAATCGATAGTCGTCCCCCGGGCGTGATGTCGTGCGAACCTAATTTGCGATCGCACAAGGCATAGTCATAAGGTAATCCGAAACACGAGATCTAAGAGAATACGTAGACAAATTGATTCATACAATAAGTAAAGGAACTTGATCTTTATTGATAATGAACATCTTTTACAGACTCCGATACAAGACTCATTGCCGCACGGGCTACAACAAGACTCGATTACAAAAGAGTGCCGATGAGATAGCCGTTCCATACATTGCACACATCTCTCAATATACAACAAAGTACTCCAGTGACCTGGATGGGAGGGACGTTGAGTCATCTTCCTTGGACTGTCGAGAGCCTTCAAAAGTGGAGTTGCAGCGAAAGTCTTCGACGCACGACCGAAGCTTCAAAAGTCATGAACGTCGCCGAGCTAGTTGGCACGTCCTTCCTGGTTCGCGGGACCTGCAAAGAGCGAGGATCAGCACGAACACATGTACTGGCGAATGTCTAATTAAAATCCAAGCTCTGCATTTGATTCAAGAAGTTTCGTAAACATGTTAGCTAGCTATTTCAATGATCTTTCTAACCATCCTGCTCGATTTGTATGTTAACATATTTTGAGGCAAGCATATGGAACTGTATAACATTAAGCAACTATCATATTCATCCCGTGTCCCGTGCACTTGTTAAGCAGTAAAAAGGGGTGTGAAGGCCACTGGCAATGTCAAGCCATCGCGGACTATAGCAGGGTTAGACGACGCCCCTTTCGCGTCGGGTAGCGAGCCCTGTGCGAAAGTGCCCGCATAACTCGCGCCGATGAAGGGTTGGCGCTGCTACACTCGTTCCTCCCGGGCCGAATCGATCCCTTGGCCTAGGCAACCGTTCGAGGAAACTTCACCTTGTCGACAAGTTGTCCAATGACCGATTTACTTACTTAGCCGTATCGTTGCGATAAACGTTAATCGATTCATTCATTGTTTTGCATAGGCTAAGTGGATTTGCATAAGGAACACGTTTTCTATTTCCAATACCAGCAGTTGATAACAAGTGTTTCGTGAAGAATCGTGCTATGATTTCTTTGATTCTACACTATTATGACAAGCATTCATTTTACTTCACATATTGAGTTTTGAAGTAGAGGGATGAGATGATGGAGGTCAGCCACTCGCTTTAGCCTTACTTCAAGCGAGCGACCGGTTGGCTGCGCTAACGTCGCCTACGCGATCACCTGCAATCGCATAAGCAACTGATTAGAACACTGTATAATTTAAGGAAATTCGATATGAATGCGACGCTCGAAAACGCAAGTCACGAAAACTCATTCGGAAAATATTCACGAAAAACGCATTCACGAAAACCAAAGCCAAAGCCAAATCAAGTGCGGCATGAAAATCAGAGCAATGGGAGGTCTCTCCCGACTCAGCCGCAGAGCCAATCCTCGAGGCGCAACCCGCTGAATATGGGACTTGGTTCCGAAGAGGCCATTCCATAACGTGGAATGGATCTTAATTCAACCGTTCCCGTTCGATCGACTCGGCCGATTCCGACCTATGGGTCCCGACCGAATCGATAGCGACAGTGTTCCTTTCTCGCGCACCCCATGGACGGAAACGGGGCACGATGTAGGGACGGGGCACTACACTACTTGGAGACGTGTTCAAGCTGTGTAAACAATTTCTGAGTGTTTCTAAATGTGTACTAAAAAATTCAAGACATTCTTTTACAACTAAATTAATAATATGGCAAGCACACCTAATATGCAATAATCTACCTTCCAAAATAGGTTGAAATAGTAAAGAAAATGAATTTATAGCAGCAGTATTATTACTAGCATTATCAAAAGATACAGATTGAATCTTGTTGTGAATATCAAAGTCACGCAAGTGTTTTGAAATACAAGTGGCAATTGCGGAGCCCGTGTGTGGAAATTCTAAAAATTTTAAACATACAATGTGCTTTTGCAACATCCACAATAAATCTATATAGTGTGCCGTGATACAAATATAAGCATAGTTTTGTTTACTTGTCCACACATCAGAAGTAATAGCTAATTTATTAGCATGCAAAAACGTTTCTTTTAAAGCAAGTCTCATTTCTTTAAAGATTCTAATAGCCTCTTTTCTAGCAGCGCCTCTAGTAACTTTATTAAAACATGGATTTAAAGTAATTGTAGCATAATCATATAAAGATTCACTTTCATCCGAAGTAAATGAAAGTTCATCAACAATAATATATTTAGTAAATTCAGTTTTATGACGGGCAGTTGAATAGGAAAACGTACCCACCGAAGAAGCCGCAGTGCCTCCAAAACTGATCTGAGTTTGGGTCGCCAGAATTGAGCTTGGACCGTAGCAAGTATCGTAGTGTCTTGAGAGTGTGCACGTGCCACCTTCCCTCTTCCATTTGTTATACGGGAACATTTCTTGCATTGGGCCCCGTACGGAACTGCTTCACCTTTTGGATCTAAAACAAGTGAGCCATCAGGTTTAGTTTCATTAAGAAGAATAAAAAATTCTCAAACTTTGGCTTTTTGTTTTCTCTTTACAACATTTGATACATTGGTACCAACTTTAGTAGGGGAACCAACTAAATCCTCAGGAATAAGATTTTCCTCAAAAAAAGAATTGTAAATTTCAAAAGCATCATTGGCTTGGTTTGAACCTTGTCCGGCCATTTTAAAAAAGACAAATCAAAATATATAAAGGATTATAAAGATGGAGGAGGATACCAGAAAAAAATAATAAGAAATTAGTTTTTGCAAAAAACTAGAGAGATGGAGGAAGAAAAACTATTTCGAAAATATAAATAAATAAAAAATCATTTAGAAAGAGGAAGTCGTAGATCGTCGAAATTGCTTGATCGGGAAGTCGTAGATCGCCAGAACTTAGAGCACAACTTTCTTGAAATCTTCTTAAAGATGGAGGAGGACTTTTTTTGTGAGAATGATGGAATTGTTTGTGTTTGAAATGAGAGTTTCATGGCCAATTTATAGAATTTTTTGGAAGCCAAATTACCTTCATACCCTCAAAATATAGTTGTTGTAATGGGTTTTTGGTCATTTTGGTAAAAAGACCAAAATACCCCCTATAACGGTCATAAAACGGTCAAAAAATGGGGGTATTTTGGTAAAAGGGGAACAATTATTCAAAAAAAAATTGAAAAATCCGGTTCAGCCGGCCGGACCGGGCCTGGCTCGGGCCTGGGCGGGCCTGACCGGGCCGGGCTGAACCGGGCCTAACGTTACATTTACAAAAAAAAAATAATAACCGGGCCGGGCTTGGGCTCGGGCGGGTGAACCCAGCCCGGACCGGGTTGTCTATTGGGCGGGCTCGGGCCGAGCTAGGAGCGGGATGAACCGGGCCGGGCCTCCTGCAGGCTCGGGCGGGTTCGGGCGAACCCGGCCCAGATCACACCCTGATGTTTGGGTGCCAAATGAATTGAGTAGGAAAGGAAAGTGATTTCCAATGGAAGAAAAATTATGGGAGAAAATGATTACATCCGTCCAGGCAATGAAAGTGTTGGAATGAGATATTTGCAATGTTTTAAAATTCGGACCGAAATTTTTTGGTATAGGTCGGACCTCAACCGGAGTTCAACCGGAGTTCAATTGGAGTTCAATAGAATTTGTTTGGTTTGGTTTGGTTCAAATAGGTAAAATATTCATATTTACTTCTTGGTTTAGTTTGGTTTGGTCATAAGTTTGTTGGTTTGGTTTAATTTTACAACTATAAGGTCGATTAAAACCAAATCAAGAATCAAATGGTCCAAATTTCACACGATAATTTATTTTAAATCTTTTTAAAATTTAAAAAAAAAAATCCAAATTGGTCGGTTCAATTGTGAACCAGTTCGTCCGGTTCAACGATTGAACCCGGTTTTGACAAAAAATCGACGGTTCTTTAAAAGACCCGATTTTAGTCGAACCAGACCGATTTTTTGGCTTAAATCGGTTGGACCCGGTCCAACTGCCTGTCCGGTCCGATTTTTACAACATTGGATATTTGCTAAATTATCCCAAAAAAATGTTGGCTGGAGCCCACCTCAGTTCCAAGGTGGTTCCACCGGTGGAAGAAAATATTTCGGCCTCGTTTGGCACACGAAATCATCGGGTTGAAGAAAAATGATTACTTTTCTATATTTGGGTGCCAAATAAATTGAGCAGAAAATGAAAGTGATTTTCAATGGAAGAAAAATTATGGGAGAAAGTAATTACATCCGTCCAAGCAATGAATTACTTTCCCAAATTTAAATATTCACTTTTCTTTTCAAAGTTTTTGCCATTTCCAAACATCGGAAAGAAAAATAAAAAAAAATTGTAATTTTTCAAAGGAAAAAAATGACAAGGAATTGATTTACATTCGGGGAACCAAACAGGCTGTGAATTTTATGTGGTTCAATAGGAAAGAAGAAAGTATTGTTCAACCATTACAAATTCACAAAGTAAAAAAAAAAAAAAAGACTAATTTCCAGAAGTGAGAAAATCAATGACTTTAAATTTCAATATTCATTGGTAAAACAAACTAGAAAAATATTAAGTATCATATTTATAAATAAGTAATCTTATTTAGAATCTGATCCGATCTAATGCACCGAAATTGTCTCTTCTTGTTATATTCTATGCACTGCACCCAACCACTTAATTTTTCCAAAGGAGAAAAATCACATTC
The DNA here is from genome assembly GCA_029216955.1 of Iris pallida. Taxonomy (NCBI): domain Eukaryota; kingdom Viridiplantae; phylum Streptophyta; class Magnoliopsida; order Asparagales; family Iridaceae; genus Iris; species Iris pallida. The sequence goes on from JANAVB010006599.1 coordinate 3,321,123, forward strand.
ATGTTGCGAGTCCATTTTTGTTCGTCAACCAAAACTAGAGTGTTTGTTCACCCTCCGATAGAATATTGACACGTGTCAAATTCACTCAACATAAACCATATTGGAAGTGGTTTTGTAAACATTGGAAGTTGTTTTGACTAAAAGATTTGACACATGTTAAGTTTATTTTTTGAGGATGAACAAATACTCTAATTTTGGTAGAAGAACAAAAATGAACTCCTCCTGTTGCTTGAACCTAACAATCTCATGTGGCGATGCATCGGTCTTAACCGCTAGCCTACACTTTATTTGCATAACTTTTTGTCTTTTATTTCCAAAAATAACAATATATATAGATAGAGGCACCAAGAAGTAAAAAGGGGTTTGACTTGCTTTTGCTTAGATGACCATACTTCGTGTGGGCCCAATTTGGCATATAATAGGTTGATCTTGATTGCATGGATGAGTTGAACCAGGAACTAGCGAGACTTGGGGGTCCTACATGCGCTCTGATGCGAACTTCCCCTATTTTTTATATTGCTCGATACTCTTTCTGTTCACACCAGCGTGCGTCATTAGCAACATTTGTTCTTGTTCTTGATATGGTTGCGAGTGGCGTTTGTTAAATTTGTTTCTAGAAGTTCAGTGTGATAGTGATATCACAATTATATTTTATTTGTAGCAAATTAGACAAAAACAGATTGATGTTGGAATGTCTACAAACGATGAGGGTCATGACTCACGAAACAATGATCCGTGGGGTGTAGTCTAGTGATAGTAACAGGGATTTCGGTGCGAAAGACGTATCTTAAATTATTTTCGTATAATTGTAGTTTATTTATCCTATAAAATTTCGAAGATATGGAATAAATTTTTTGTAGATTTGGAATAAAAGCAACAGAACTACAAATTCCTTGGTTAATTTTTTGTAGATCTGATTTGTACCGCAAAAAATAGGTAGATCTCAACTAGAAAATATCCATTATATAATGAGTATTTTCATAGATCTGGTATGTGCAGCAAAGTTCACAGGAAATCCAACAAAATCTCTAGATCTGGTATGTACAAGCAGATCTGAACATAGAAATAATGGAAGAAAAAAATTAATCTCTAAATTTTTCTTACCATCACAGAGCCTGGATCACACTACGATTTTTTTTTACCTCAATAGAAGAAGTCGCCGGCGGGAGGTGACCACAGTAGGGAAGAGGAGAAGTCCACTTCTCTCCGCAACTCTCCTGCCAAAAGTGAGGAGGAACGGAGACCTCCACCAAAGTTACTCCACTTTTGGAATGTATGTGGAAAATTACTCTGGAAGGAAAAAAGACACTATTGGGAGCCAGAGATTTTCCACTTTCTGCACACTCTCTTCCCCCAACCAAACACTCGAACTGTGAAAGTGACGATAGAGTTGCAGCAACTCTACTCAAAATTTCTCACTTTCAAGTCACCCCCCTTCGAACCAAACAGACCCTAAGACTTGTTGATTACCTTCTCGACAAAAATAGGATCCTATAAATTTTAAATTTAAATACTCGACCACTAACAGCCGTCGGATTACAAACACCTCGTTCCTTTTTTTTTTTCAAGAAAATAAGAAAAAGATCAAGGACACTTAAATAAATAAAAAAATTTGACACCACAATGTAAGTTTCTATTTGAGTTCAGGGTGTTACATGGGCCGGTTAGCCCTGAACCCGCCCGAGCCCGCAGCAAGCCCGGTCCGCCAAAGTCCGCTCCTAGCCCGGCCCGAGCCCGCCCATTTGTAAATCCAGTCCGGGCTTGGTTCACCCGTCCGAGCCCAAGCCCGGTCCGGTCCGGCCCAGACCGGTTTGATTTTTTTTTTTATATTTGCAACGTTAGGCCCGGTTCAGCCCGGCCCGGTCAGGCCCGCCCGAGCACAAGCCCGACCCGGTCCGGCCGGCTGAACCGGATTTTGGCTTCTTCTTTTTTTTGAATCATTGCGCCCCTTTTACCAAAATACCCTCATTTTGTGACCGTTTTACGATCATTATAGGGAGTATTTTGGTCTTTTTGACGAAAATGACCAAAAATCCTTTACAACAACTCTATTTTGAGGGTATGGGGAGTCATTTGGCTTGCAAAAAATTCTATAAATTTGCCATGAAACTTCCATTTCAAACACAAATAATTCATTCATTCTCAAAAAAAAATCCAAATCACAAGAAGATTTCAAGAAAGTTGTGCTCTAAATTCCGGCGATCTACGACTTCCTCTTTCTAATTGTTTATTTTTTTAATTTACATTTACGAAATAGTTTTCCTTCCTCCATCTCTCTAGTTGGTACAAGTAGTAGCTCTGGCATAGTGGACCACGCCAGTCGTTTATTAAGACAATATTTTCAACCCACTCAAGAGTTGTCTTTGTATTTAAGTTCTTATGAAGAAGAAGAGGAATCTTCAAATTACTTCACCATTTTAGAATGGTGGAAAAAATACGACAAAAGATTTTCTATACTTTCTACAATTGCACGTGATCTACTAATGGTGCCGGTGTCCACGGTAGCATCGGAGTCTTGCTTTAGTGCAGGATCAAGGATGTTGAGCCTAAAGAGGAGCCGATTGAAGCCGGATATCTTGGAAGCTTGTGTTTGCGTTCAAGATTGAATTTTAACAGAAAAAAAGAACCCAAAACAAGAGGGATGAAGCCTACGACATCAATGAGCTGGACCTCGGATCGCTTGGATTGGGTGAAGCTTCTGCAACCGAGGAGGAGGAGCAAGAAGAATGACTCAAGTCTAAGGTATGACCCTCCAAAAAAAATATTCAAACTTTCAAACTTCAAACTTTCAAACTTTCAAACTTCAAAAAAAAACTTTAAAAACTTTTAAACTTTAAAAACTTTAAAACTTTAAAAAAAATTAAAAACTTTATTAAAAACTTTAAAGCTTTAAACTTAAAAATACTTTAAAAGTACTTTAAACTTAAAACTTAAAACTTAAACTTAAAACTTTAAAAACTTTCAAAAAATACTTTAAACTTAAAAAAAAACTTTAAAACTTTAAACTTAAAAAAACAGACTTTAAAACTTAAAATTTAACTTTAAAACTTAACATATAACTTTAAAAGTACAACTTTAAAAAAAAACTTAAAAACTTTAAAAATTTAAAACACAAAAACTTAAAAACAAATTTTTTAACTCTGCCTATGACAAGCAAAACTTGTCTTGCCGGTCCCAAATCCGGATAAAAGAGGAGGGAAAAATAAAACAAAATTTAATTAAAAAAGAAAGTTAAAAAGATTAAAATAAAATAAATTAAAAGAATATAAAAGTTAAAAGAAAATGTGAAAATCAAAAAAAAAAATTGAAAAAAACCAACTTAAACCGGACTGGCCCGCTTGACCGGCCCGAATCCGGCCCGTCCAAGCCCACCCACGACCCGGCCCGGACCGGCCCAGCCCTACCCAAACCTGGTCACTGGGCCGGACTGGATCTGCTGCATTTAAACCGGACCGGGCCAGATCCGGCCCGCTAGTTGAACCAGTCCGGACTGGGGCTTGAATGGCTGCGGGCCGGTCCGGTTCAGCCCGAATTACACCCTGAAATTTTGAGTAAACACTAGTGGAAGTGACGGTGACGGTGAAAGGAGCCAGTACTTGCACGCATGAGGTGTCACTCTATAAGATTTTGAAGCTTGGGGGCCAAGCTATTAGTTAAGAATCTTAAGATCCCCATTATATTCTTCGATCTCCAGTTAAATTAAACTGCCTATATAATTCTCTCATCTCTTCAATTGCTCGAGCCCCTCTTAACACACACACTCACTCTCTCTCTCTCTCTCTCTCTCAAGTTTAAGTTGTGCGTGAATGTCGACATACCAGCAGGCTCCGAGCAGGAGCAGCAGCAGCCGGAAGAAAGGAACCGGCAACCCTCTTCCGAGACGGGGCCAGGTCAAGAAGAGGATCCTCAGCGAATTCCTCTCTCTCCTCGCCGCCGAGACCGCCGCCGGCAAGGCCGGGAAACAAGCCGCCAGCCCCGGCAGCTCCGGCAGATCCGGCGCCGGGGAATCCGCTTCCGCCAGCCCTTCCCCCTCTCCTCCTCCGACTGCCTCTGCAATATCATGATCGATCACTATATCCATCCATCTTGTACTTATCTACTTTTTTTAATTTCATAAATCTACAGAGTCTGCTGCTGGTGTCGGTGTCAGAGTAGAAGGAGGTTATATTATTATATGTAGAAGGATATGTTTATAATAATTGATCACCTGTTTTTTCTTTTTTCTTTTTTCTTTTTTTCTTTTTTTTATACGTACAGAACTTAGTGTATATTGTATTATTATATATAAAAGTCTATGTTTATAATAAATAGAAGAAATAATACGCTTCCGTTACTCGATCCACTAATCTTCTGCCACTCAGTCGAGATCTTTTCTCTCTTTTTTTTTCTTGATGGTGTTTTTTTCAAGATTCTGTTCAGATAGGTGTGCTTGGTTGGTTGCTTTTTTGTTTTATAATATAATTAGTTATATTCTCTCTAATTTTTTTAATCCAAATAATAATGTTGTAGCGATAAAAAATTTAACGAAATGGGATGTACGGTAAGAAATTTGAAATACGATCGATTCCCCTAAACAGAACAGATGGACGGAAATTGAACATGTTTTTCGTCGGTCCATCTTAAAGTTGGACAAGACGTCCAGTTAAAATTTGAGTCATATCCGGTTAAAATTTGAGTCGTATCCGGGTTGTGTCGACCAACAAAAATATATTCATAATACTTTAGGATCAGTTAGACCCAAAGTCTCAGATATATACGTGCCCTTCTTGAATTCTGATTGATTCTTTGGATGGTCAATACGGATCAATCGTTATAACCCAAACACTAAACTGAATATCTTTAGAATCCAAACAGTAATTAGACCCAAAGTCTAATTAATTAACACGAACAAATATCAAATGTTGCGCCAACCAGGCGGGTCTATTGCTGCTAAAAGAGCAAATCGACTATTTGTCATTATCAACACTATTTTATGTAATGGATGGGACGACAAACAAATAGCAAGATCTTCCAGATAAATAAACCCCCAATTTTCTTGTATTATGGAAACAAACAGAAATTTCAATGCCACCAGGAATCTTATTTGCTAGTGGGACTATTAGTTACTAAAGCATCAAGTTGTCCATACAGTGAAACAAAAATAAAAAAAATTCAGAAACCAGAGCTTAGGTTGATCTCAACATGCTACATATCTATTAATTTTTGAATATAGTTTTGTGAACATCTACACTAATTTTGATTACTATTTTAGCACGGGATAACTTTTGAGTAAAATAGTGAATATTCATCCTTAGTTTTGGTGGATGAACAAAAATATACTTTTTATCTTTATATTGGTTACTGGTTTCTTGTTTACAACTAAAAATCTGGAGTTCTGCAGAAGCTCGAGCTCGACTTCGATTGAAGAATCAAACCCCTGCACAAGCCCTACTGCATATATGATTGGTCAATCAATTACGACATATGTTTTGACGTGTCCTAACGAATTTTGGAGTGTCTAGATTTGTGTCCATGCAAGCTACTGTTAAGCCAGTGTTCCCTACCGGAACGGAGAACTACATACACATCTTGTATTTCCAACGTCTTTGCCATCAAGATTGTAACAATGATGCTGGTAAGAATGAAGTCACCAAAACCGGAAAGCAACCCCAAATCTAAATTTCTTTAGGAAAAAACATACCACTTTCTAATTTTTATTTTTTGGTGGTATCTTGACTTTTGTGATATAACTTCTCTAATCTCTATTTCCTGTCCAACTCTTTATGTTAGTGTTTTTACCTTTGGACTAGAAAAGATAGTCCCACATCGGCTACACCAAATGATGAGTATCTCAATATAATGCATTGCTTGTGTTGAGGTGTGCACATGAGATGTAGTGGGGCACAAGTTTGTGCCATGTGGAAGTATTTTCCTAGAAGAAAAAAGGATTAAATCCAACAAGGATGCAAGTTAATTTTTGTTGTGCGGACTCGGACACGGACTCCAGGATGTCTCGTGCATGCACGGGATTGTTAGGGGGGTAGGCGTGGACTGGCACACTTCTATGCTGATTGTGGGATGATCTAAAATATCAAACTCTAGTTTTGAGTATTGGTATTTTAGTCCCACATCGGATAGGAGAAGAGGTGAAGTCTCAACTCCACTCTATAAATAGAGCCCCTTGGCCTCCTTTGAAAGATGCACCAAGAAGAGAGTTGAGGGAGTCTGTTAAGTCCAGGAAGCCCGTTCAAGTCTCAAATATTGACTTACGAGCGTTCCAGAAGTTCTTCGTGAACTTGCTGGTTCCTGGAAGCTGTTCGTGCTCGTGTGGGGCGAATAAAGCTTTGAGCAACGGTGGTTCATTCACCCCAGCAGGAGTTATTTCATCTTCGCCAGTCATCTTCTTTGTTGGTTCTGTCAGGATTCTATTAACGCACCTTCGGTGAAGTGTTTGCGTTGATATTATCAGAATTCTGTTTGTGCACCTTCTGTGAAGGATAGCACTTGTGGAATCTCTCTTACGTACCTTCTGTGAAGTGTTATGTTCTCTGCACCTTCTGTGAAGGGTAGCACTTGTGGGATTTTACTACGTACCTTCTGTGAAGTGTTACGTAATAACGATTGTTTGTACAATTGTTACGATATTTCAGTTTTCCATCGAAAATTGTGCCTCGGCACTAACAATCTCAAAGCTTTATTGAGAAGATGGATAATTCTCGTGCTTCGCTCATCGATACCGGCTTTAACAAGTTAAAAAAATTCGATGGCCAACACTTCCAGATATGGAGACGAAAGGTCACTTTAAATCTTCAACTCGTGAATGTTGATCACGTGCTGTCAGAAGAAGAACCGATCGTTCCAACCACTGGATCTGCTGCGGCTGTGGCCGCTGCTACGACCAAGCAAGTGAAGTGGAAGTGAGAAAACAGTATATGCAAACTACTGATACTCAATTCCATGGAAGACTCTCTGGCAGAGTCCTACTCCAAGAAGACATCTGCCAAAGAGATATGGGACTCCTTGGAAAAGCTCTATGAAGATGACGAGAACCGGTCCAAGATCTTCATGGTAGAAAAATACCACAAGTGGACCTTCGAAGACGGGAAGGCGATGCCGCCCCAAGTGAAGGAGTTTCTGAAGTTGCGTCAGAAACTAGAAGACGAGAACATGCCCCTCGTCGACAAGTTTGTCGTTGGAGGGATCGTCGCAAAACTTCCTACAGAATGGAGCAACTTCTATGCAAGGATGCATCGAAAGAAGATGGAAATTAGCTTGGAAGATTTCTTGCAAGAGATCCATGTTGAGGACGAGATGCGCTCTCAACAGAAGATGGATACTCTGTCCAAACAGATGGCGAAGGCAAATCTGGTCCAAACCAGAGAGTACCAGGGGAAGCAGGTTGCTTCTCATCGCAAAAAGAAGGACTTCACGAATCTGAAAGCGAAGGGTCCTGCTTTCAAGCGGCAGAAGTTCAAGTCCCATGTGACTTGCTTCAATTGTGGCAAGAAGGGCCACTACAAATCCGAATGCAAGTCCAAGCCCAAAGAACAAGGTGAGCCTAGTAAGGTTTCTATGATTACTAATCTAGTTGCCATGATAGCACAGGTTGCAACTGTGGGGGCTGACTTGGACTGGTGGATAGACACTGGTGCGACCTGCCATGTCTGTTCAGACAAAGACTGGTTTATCTCTTATGAGCCAACTTCAAAGAAGGTCATAATGGCAAACCAGGCACAAGCTGAAGTACTGGGGATCGGGACGGTGGAGCTGAAACTCACATCGGGGAACACTCTGACGCTTCAAGGTGTGAAGCATGTTCCAGTAATTGCTAAGAACCTGATCTCTAGAAGTCTGCTCTGCAACGCAGGCTTGAGGATGGACATCAATGCTGGCCAGTTGGTGATGTCCAAGAAGGGTACATTCTTCGGGAAAGCTTTCCAAACTGAAAGAATGTACAAGATTCAGCTTGTTGTAACCCAGCATGATAATATAAATGCAATCACTTTTTCTGATTATTCTCTTGAGTTGTGGCATAATAGGCTAGGATATGTTCATTGTAAAATGATTAACAGAATGTCTAGTCTAGGACTTATCTCCAAGTGTGGGGGTAAGGTAGAGAAATGCGAAGTATGTGCTCAGACGAAGATCACAAGGAAATCCTTTCACAGGGTCCATCGAAGCACAAATCTTCTGGAGTTGGTTCACTCAGATATCTGTGACTTCAAACAATTCTCTACAAAGGCCGGGATGAAGTATTTCATTACTTTCATCGATGACTTCTCAAAGTATGCTTTCGTCTACTTGCTCAAGTCTAAAGACGAAGCATTCGAGAAGTTCAAGGAGTTCAGGGCCAAGGCTGAGCGGCAAACTGGACAACAACTCAAGAGGTTAAGGAGTGATCGAGGCGGGGAGTATCGGTCTCATAAATTATTATCATTCTGCAAAGAACATGGAATCATCAATGAAACAACGGCTCCGTACTCTCCTCAATCCAACGGAGTAGCAGAAAGGAAGAACAGAACGTTGACAGAGATGATGAACTCCATGCTGTTGACTGCGGGTCTTCTAAAGTGTTACTGGGGAGAAGCTGCACTAACGGCAACGTTCATTCTGAACAGAGTGCCATATGCAACTTCCGACATAACTCCTCATGAACTCTGGTTCAAAGTCAGACCTAACTTGAATGTCATTCGAGTGTGGGGGTGTCTGGCTTATTTGAAGCTCCCGGATCTGAAGATTCAGAAGCTGGGGACAAGGACTACGAAGGCGATCTTCTTGGGGTATGCCGAGAAGAGTGATGCACGGAGATTCCTTGATATCGAGTCAAACCATATCATCGAATCTCGCGATGTTGAATACTTTGAAGACAAGTTTGCAAAAGACAAGAATATTGTTCTCGCGGATCTTCCGGAGAATGATGTGGGTACAAAGCAGACAGAAGTCTTTAATAAACCAGTAGTCCAAGATGAAGCTGTCGTCAAGGAGTCACCAGCTGAACCAGAACTCGCTGAGCCGTCAACCAAGCGAACGAGGAGGCCGAAAGACTTCGGAGATGACTTCGTCACCTATCATGTGGAAGCAGATCCGCTTACCTATGATGAGGCGATGAAGACCAGAGATGCTGTATTCTGGAAGGAGGCGATAGACAACGAGATTGACTCAATTACCTCCAACAACACATGGGTATTGGTTGACCTGCCAGAAGGAGCAAGACCCATCGGATGCAAATGGATCTTCAAGAAGAAGATGAAAGCAGATGGAACCATTGACAAGTTCAAGGCCAGGCTAGTGGCCAAGGGGTTTTCTCAGAAGCAGGGGATCGACTACTTTGACACTTATGCTCCAGTAGCTCGGATGACAACCATCAGATTGTTAATTGCTCTAGCAGCAATACACAAACTGGTGATACATCAGATGGATGTGAAAACGGTATTCCTTAATGGCGAGCTGACCAAAGAGATCTACATGCAACAACCAGAAGGTTTTGTCGTCAGAGGTCTGGAAGACAAAGTCTGCAAGTTAATGAAGTCTCTGTATGGTTTGAAACAAGCTCCCAAAATATGACATGAGAAGTTTGACAAGATGATAAGGTCAAATGGCTACAGGGTCAGTGAAACAGACAAGTGTGTCTATACGAAGTTTGCTGACGGAAGAGGAGTAATCGTATGTCTTTACGTGGACGACATGCTAATCTTAGGTACGGATTTAAGCTGCGTCACAGAGACAAAGAAATTTCTCTCGACCAAGTTCAGTATGAAGGACTTGGGGGATGCCGACGTAATCTTGGGGCTCAAGATCATCCGGACAGGCACTGGAATAGCGCTGTCACAATCTCATTATATTGAGAAGATGCTCACTCGCTACGGGTATCAAGATCTTCCTTTTATTGATACACCGTACCAGAGTGATCAGAAGCTGGAGCCAAATTCGAGGGAAAGCGTCAGGCAATTGGAGTACGCTAGCGTCATCGGAAGCTTGATGTACGCTACTACTGCCACAAGGCCTGACACAGCTTTTGCAGTGGGAATGCTGAGTCGGTTCACTAGCAATCCAGGTGTTGAGCACTGGAAAGCTGTGAAGCGTGTTATGAGATATCTCAAGAAAACTCAGACATATGCACTTTTCAACAGCGGAGATCCGTCAGTAGTGGAAGGCTTCAGTGATGCTAGCTGGTGTTCAGATATGGAGAGCGAGTATTCCACAGGTGGATTCGTATTCGCCATGGGCGGAGCTGCTATATCGTGGAAGTCGAAGAAGCAGACTATGTTATCTCGCTCCTCCATGGAATCTGAATTCTTTGCATTGGATGCTGCTGCAGATGAAGCAGAGTGGCTTCGGGAGTTCATGTATGATCTTCCGGTGGTTGGGGCTCAGATACTGGCAATACCGATATACTGTGACAACCAGGCGGCAGCAGCAGTGGCATCAAATGAACTCTTCAACGGGAAGAAGAGAACGGTGCGGTTGAAGCACAGAGCAGTACACGATCTTATCAAGAGAGGTGTTATTGCAGTGATTGATGTTCAGAGTCAGGAGAACCTGGCGGATCCGTTCACCAAGGGTCTCAAGCGCCAGCTGGTCGATGACACAGCTTGTAAAATGGGCTTGAAGGCATTCTGATATTGTGTTATTACATTCATACCATAAAGTTTTATGCTATTAGTTCAAAGAGAAATCTATTAGGCATCTAGCTTTTGGTTCAAGGGAGGACTATTAACCAGAAGAATATCAGGAATGGTGGGTACTTGTCTTATGTGACATGGAGAGGTTACGGACCTACAACCACTGTTGTCTACTGTTGTTTTCTGCGGAAAATGGATCCTGTGGGAAGGTTGGCTTAAATGCCTTAATGAGTTCTCAGGCAGAGTGAATGCCTGGAGTGCTTTACAGGAAGCACGGTAGCGCAGCACTACAAGGAGTGTAACTCCATGCTACAGTGGGATGACTCCACCATGAGGTTCCCTGGTAGGGGTAATGCCTCGGCTTTGCAAGCCAAGTCACAGCAAAGTAGCACCGCAAATAGGCAGGTAGCCTAATGCTGTATGATAATCATAATAAAGAGAGGTAGACAGCACTACAAAGAGGACGATGTCCTCATGTTACAGTGGCATGACACCACGAAGAGGTACCAGGTAGGGTAAAGCCTCGGCTTTGCGAGCCATGTCATAGCGGCGTAACACCGCACGGAAGCGCAAGGCTTCATGCTGGGTAGTTTGGCACTACAAAGAGGCCTGTGACCTCATGCTACAGTAGTATGACACTACGATGAGGTACCCAGGTGGGGTAAAGCCTCGGCTTTAAGCCATGTCATAGCGGCGTAGCACCGCAAAGAAGCACAATGCTTCATGCCATGACTCTTTATAAAGAACTCACCTATAGTGTATGGATAGAGATATCAGGCCGTCTCTTGAGGGTAAACTTGTAGACGCCCAAAAATTATACACTGAAACCAGGCTGGCACAAGGCCTTCAATGTGCAGCCAAAGCACAGTTGATGTCATTATGTGAGTAGGAAGAATTGCAGTTATGATGCAGAATTCAAGGCTTAGTCCATTCTTGTATCATGCTGTTATTTAACCTATGCGAAAAGATTCAAGTCGTAGTGACATCTCTCCTAATGCATGATGGGCAGTAACTGTGGGGAACGCTCAACCCATATATTGAGATATGTAGGGGATTGTTGGTGTTTTTTACCTTTGGACTAGAAAAGATAGTCCCACATCGGCTACACCAAATGATGAGTATCTCAATATAATGCATTGCTTGTGTTGAGGTGTGCACATGAGGTGTAGTGGGACACAAGTTTGTGCCATGTGGAAGTATTTTCCTAGAAGGAAAAAGGATTAAATCCAACAAGGATGCAAGTTAATTTTTGTTGTGCGGACTCGGACTCGGACACGGACTCCAGGATGTCTCGTGCATGCACGAGAGTGTTCGGGGGGTAGGCGTGGACTGGCACACTTCTATGCTGATTGTGGGATAATCTAAAATATCAAACTCTAGTTTTGAGTATTGGTATTTTAGTCCCACATCGGATAGGAGAAGAGGTGAAGTCTCAACTCCACTCTATAAATAGAGCCCCTTGGCCTCCTTTGAAAGATGCACCAAGAAGAGAGTTGAGGGAGTCTGTTAAGTCCAGGAAGCCCGTTCAAGTCTCAAATATTGACCTACGAGCGTTCCAGAAGTTCTTCGTGAACTTGCTGGTTCCTGGAAGCTGTTCGTGCTCGTGTGGGGCGAATAAAGCTTTGAGCAACGGTGGTTCATTCACCCCAGCAGGAGTTATTTCATCTTCGCCAGTCATCTTCTTTGTTGGTTCTGTCAGGATTCTATTAACGCACCTTCGGTGAAGTGTTTGCGTTGATATTATCATAATTCTGTTTGTGCACCTTCTGTGAAGGATAGCACTTGTGGAATCTCTCTTACGTACCTTCTGTGAAGTGTTACGTTCTGTGCACCTTCTGTGAAGGGTAGCACTTGTGGGATTTTACTACGTACCTTCTGTGAAGTGTTACGTAATAACGATTGTTTGTACAATTGTTACGATATTTCAGTTTTCCATCGAAAATTGTGCCTCGGCACTAACACTTTATGTGGAAAACTTGGATGCAAGAGGGTTAACAATAGGTAGAAAACTATGGTCAAATTATATATGGTTCACAAGTCGCTCTCTAAATAATTGACTTCCATTGTCAACGTTGGATGCAATAATTCTATATCAAAAGTTTTTATGATAAACAGTTTCAAATAATTGTCAACCCCTAGGTCTCAAGAGAATGCACATACCTCTTCTAGATGTGGACTGGCTCATAGAAAAAATAAAAAAAATGTTGGCTGGAGCCCAGGGGCGGCCCAAGGGTGGGGCGAACAGGGCATGGGCCCGGGGCCCCAAAGTCTAAGGGGCCCCAAATTTTTTAATGGTTAGTATTACTACTAATGCCTAAATAATAAAACCCTATGGTTTTCTTCAAACCCACCAGGCCCAACCCCTCTCCAAACCCACCAGCCCGACCCCTCTTTCCATGTGCTTATTGCTTTCCCAATTTGCAATTGCAGCCGCATATTTGTCTTTCTTCGAGAAAAAACACATTCTTCCAGAGGAGAAAGAAAGCTCAAAGCACCGCTTCGATTCCTCTACCAAATCAAAGAAATTTTTTTTTCTTCCGGTCGTTTCGTTTCCAAATGGCCAACAGTAAGATTTTTTTTGAAATTGTTGATTTAATTCTCTTGTTCTTCTTTCTTTTGCTTATAATTGAGCCACAAATTTCTAATTTTCTTTAAATTTTTTCTACTCTCTCCTAGACTCCTTCATATGGACTCGGCGATGTCAGATTACGCAAAGAGAGCCATGGCGGAACTCTATCTGGCTTTGCTTGAGTCTTGTCCGGTTTAATTTGATCATCCCTCCTGTAATTTTGTATGTTTCTATCTTCCTTTTATTTGAGATATTGTTCTAATGTTCTTGAAATTAACATGCGACCTAAGTTTGTTCTAGCTGAAAATTATTATTATTATTATTATTATTATTATTATTATTATTATTATTATTATTATTACATAATATTCATATATTGAATCATTGATACACAATTGTCAATTGCATTTGATCTAATCTGTCAACGCTGACTCAATTCGTGTTTGGGATTGCTTATGATATTTTTTGTGTTTTTTTTTCAAAAGTGGTTCTAAGAATTGTTTGTTTGATCAAAGTTGAAAGTTGTTTATGAAAAAAAAAAACAGTTCAATTTTGAGACATTTTAAAAAAAATATTTAAATAATTGTTGTTAATTTTTTTCCTAAAAGGAAAATATTGTCAAACCAAGCCTCTGTCCATTAGCAACAAACACAACAAATTTGGGGAATGGTGGGTTTGCTGAAATAGTGGTTGTGAATACCCTGGTATTTGTTAATTTTTCTTTCACAGTAGCAGCAAATATTGGTTGTGAAGACCCTGGTATTGGTTGTCCATTAGCAGCAAATATTGGTTGTGAAGACCCTAGTTGTGAAGACCTGGTATTTGTTAATTTTCCATTAGCAGCTAGTTTTCCTTTCACATGTAACAAATACCAGGGCCTTCACATGAAATATTGTCAAACTAAGCCTCTATCCATTAGCAGCAAACACAACCGATACCAGGGATTTCACATGTAAATTACGTTTTAATGAGGCCCTAAATGTAAACTACGTTTATGATACTGAAATATTAAATCTTTCCCAAAAAATTGAAACTTCATTGCAATATATCCTTTAGATATGGGGCTTCAATTTGAATTTCGCCCTGGGCATTAAAATATTCCGGACCGGCCCTGCTGGAGCCCATCTCAGTTCCTTGTCGATTCCACTGGTGGAAGAATATATTTCAAGAATTTTTAATTGTTTCAATTGGAAAGAAGGAACTATTGTTCAACAGTTACAAATTCATTCGAATTAAAGTAAAAAAAAAAAAATGACTAAACTTTCAGAAGTGAGAAAATCAATAGCTTTAAATCTCAATATTCATTGGTAAAATCAATGTTTTAAAAATTGGACCGGAGGTTGACCCGGCCAAGATACTAGATCGGGTCAAATTGGTTCAACCACTGAATTAATCTAAGTGGTCCAAATTAATCCCTTATGTCCTTAATTTTTAACAAAAATATCAAATTTCATAAAAACACCGGATCAATACTGAACCAGACCCGAAAAACAACTGGTTTACGGGTGAACCGTCCGGTCTGATTTTTAAAACAGTGGGTAAAACAAACTAGAAAAAAATTTAGTATCATATTTATAAATTACTAAATCTTATTTAGAATCCGATATGATCTAATAATGCCATCCGAAACTGGATTTAATGCAATCCGAAATTGCCTCTTCAATGAGAATCCAAAATTGTTATTCGACAAATATGATCATCATTGCATGTTCGCTGCACCCAACCACATAATTTTTTTCAAAGGACAATTAAATGACACTCATGTTGTTCGAACCCACACGTTACACTTCATTTGCATGATCTTTGCCTTTTATTTCCAAAAATAAGTATATTTGGACATAAATATGTCAATATAGATAGAGGCACGAAGTAAATAGGGATTGACTTGCTTTTGCGTAGATGATCATACTTCATGTGGGCCCAATTTGGCATATAATAGGTTGATCTTGATTGCATGGATGATTTGAACCAAGATCTAGCGAGACTTGGGGTCCTTCATGCGTTCTTATGCGAACTTTCCCTATTTTTTATATTAATTGCTCGATATTCTTTCTGTTCACACCAAGCCTGCGTCATTAGCAACATTTGTTCTTTACTTGTTCTTGATATGGCTGTGATTTGCGTTGGTTAAATTTGTTTCTAGAAGTTCGGTGTGATAGTGACACTACTGAAATATGCTTTATTAGCGACGGAATGAAATTACGTCGCTAACAGGGCCGGCCCTGGTCCAGGGCGGCCAGGGCGACCGTCCAGGGCCCCAAGGAATTTGGGGGCCCAAAAAATTTAATTAAAACATATGTATATTAATAATCTTATACCAAAAACAGAACTAATACGTAACATGATTCCCTTCAAACACAAAATAATTGTGGTGTAGTGGTTATTATGTTAAACTTACATACTAGAGGTCCTAGGTTTAATTCTTGGTTGTATCAAATTTTGTATCAAATTTCAATTTAATTTTATTTCAGTTTTTTTTATATTATATATGGGCACCATTTATATGGGCCCCATTGTGAAAGTTTGTCCAGGACCTCCATGGACTCAGGGCCGGCCCTGGTCGCTAACTATATAATATAGCGATTCCTTTCTAATGACGTCGCATGTCACGTCCCAGAACCAGAATACTGGAGAGCGGGAGAATGACTCAGCCAGCTACGTATTACGGGTAGATGAATACCGTATAATACGATCAATGCTGTCTAACCAGACGAGGGGGTGCATACTACATGATAGTCTTACTATGGTCACTTCGCATCTATTGTCTCAATCATTCAAATAAGAAACAGTAATAAAGAACATGTAAGATGAAGCAGTAAGGCGTCCCAAACGCTCAGTCAAAATGTTCTTGAGATCTGGCTTTACAAAACATAGCCAGATGGTATAGTAAAGTGTGCACAATTGTTATCAGCTGCAGTCTGACTTAATTACAAGTATGCAAAAGTAAGTACAAGACCATCCGACTAACATGTCGGTGCCAAACGGCTAAGTATAAGGTAAATAACAAAACGAGCGGTGAAGTAAGGGACCCACTCGAGTCCTCCTGCGATCATTCCTCTAGTATTGACCATCTTGGAGGTAGAAGTAAGCTGGATCCTCGGGGACCGGCTCTAAATCTGGCCATGCAAAACCAGAGAGGTTAGACCTCTAATAGCAAGTACCACAAGGAAGGACGATATGAAGGACTAAACCAGTAAGTAAAAGAATATAATGATAATAGATCTCTGCTTTCCACTAGGATTCACATCACATCACGACACTTCGAACCAACCTCCCAACCAAACAAGGACAGAAGTTGGCCCGTCATGTCCTGACATTCTGATCATCCTAGTTAGGTAACAGAGTAGTGCAGTACACAAACAAATCATCTTGAACGGCCAATCAACTACTACGGCTTGCTAATGTGAGTCCCAAGTTATCCTGGAATTATGCAATTAGGGATTCCTCAGTTCTTACTATGTGCGAGCAAGGCTAGTCTATCCAGTTAACCATGTGCGCCATGCATAAATTAGACGAGTCCTAGCAGGACGCCCGTCAATATCCAATATACAATAATAATAAAAGCAGATACTGCTCCCTGCCCGTGTGGCAGGTTTACAGTATCTGTGGGAACCAGCCGGCCCGTCGGGTACTACTCGTCCCAAGGGGGCTGCCATGTAAGAACTCGGGAATCCATTCTCTCCATGCCATCATTATTTTATTTAACTTAATAGTCTCTACGTTAAGCGAAATCCTATGCCGTGGATCATGGTCATTCAAATGAGTACTTTCGTACGGGGTACGATATGCGCAACTCTACAACGATACCCGTGCGGCTATGTTGTAGGTCTTACATAGCGTGATGCAACAATCAAATCTAACCACGGAGTAATCATGCCTTGACCATAAAGTACACATGCTATTTTTTGTAAGAAAATAAATAACTAAATAAATAAATAACTAAATAATTTGAAGCCTGCATGTGCCTGTATGCCAATATTCGGGATCGGCTAATCGAGTACAATAGTTCATTACATGAACATGTCTTATTCATTCAATTCAATAAGACGACTAGCCAGTCTCTTAGTTCCACTAGGAACGCATGATCAATTATTAGTCAATGTCACAATCATTATCAATGGTGACAAGGCATGAAAGTCAATTAGTATTACATGGGGTCGAGCCTATAACTCCTCAGAGTTAAGTTCTAGTCATACTGGGTATCCATGGATCAATCAAGACACATGACGCATTCCACATAACAATCTGTATTAACAATATTAACATATCATGATTTATCAAGTTCATGCAAAAAGACGTAAGGATATAATAAGAGAATTATCATGCCATCATTAAATGAATAAGTTATAGAGCAAATAGTAACACCCAGGTTAGAAGTCACGCCAACAACTCTATACTAAGGCCAAAAGTCACGCCAAGTCGAGTAGGAGTGAGCGTGTAAAATGATACACGTGGGTAAGCATGAGCGTGAAAAAGTAATTCACGCTGGCATGCACAGTGTGAGCGTGAAGGGAAATTCACGCACGCTCAAGCGAGCGTGAAAAGGTGACAAGAAATCCACGCACGCAAGGATGTGCGTGACTAAAAATACACGCACGCTCATGGATGTGTGCGTGACTAAAAATACACGCACGCTCATGAGAACGTTAGCGTGACTAAAAATCCACGCAGACACGTAGAGACGTGTGCGTGACTAAAAATACACGCACGCTCAAGAGAACGTTAGCGTGACTAAAAATACACGCACGCTCATGAGAACGTCAGCGTGACTAAAAATACACGCACGCTCAAGAGAACGTCAGCGTGACTAAAAATACACGCACGCTCATGAGAACGTTAGAGTGACTAAAAATCTACGCAGACACGTAGAGACGTGTGCGTGACTAAAAATACACGCGCGCTCAAGAGAACGTTAGCGTGACTAAAAATACACGCAGCCACGTAAGAACGTGTGCGTGACCCAGCCTTCGTCCCAGCCAGAAAATGGAGTTTCCAGCCAGAAAACACGCTAAGTTGGTGGATTTAAAATCCATGAACAGCCGAAAACACAAACTTAGATCTAGAAAAAATAAGCCACAGAAATCACATATGCCAAGCACTAAACTCTCTCAGGATCATGAGAGGAAGAGTAATGATCCATAAAAATGGATGATTGAGAAGCAAGTTTGCACTTGCCTTCTCCTGCTGCTGGTAGGTGGAGAGTGATGAGAGGAAGAAGAAGTAATGGTGAAGGAGAAGTAAATGAGGAGAGAGAATGGAGGGGGTGGCTTTAAGTATGGAAGGGTGGTAGGTGAGAGACTAATGGGCCGGGTCTAAGGGGGCTCATCCAACCCGAAAGCAAGGCAAAGAGGTAAAAAGCAGAAAATTAATTGCAGGAAATAAAATTACAGGGAATAAAATGCAGAAATAAAATTGCAAGAAATTAATTAACATGAAAATTAAAGAGCAGATAATAAAATTACAGAAAATTAATTAGCATGAAAACTAAAGAGCAGTTAATTAATTAATATGAAACATGATAAATACAGATAACGAATTATAAAAATTTAAATACAGGACGATACATGATAAATACTAAAATAATTACGTTCAAGCAATATACGTATTAAAATACGCATTCTGGGAACGGAGAGTGACAT
Organism: Iris pallida; assembly: GCA_029216955.1. Taxonomy (NCBI): domain Eukaryota; kingdom Viridiplantae; phylum Streptophyta; class Magnoliopsida; order Asparagales; family Iridaceae; genus Iris; species Iris pallida. The sequence goes on from JANAVB010006599.1 coordinate 3,339,932, forward strand.
CGCAATACGTCGCTGAATAGCGACGTTCAGCGACATTAGATAAAGTATGTCGCGGAATAGCGACGTTCAGCGATATATTAAGAAAATATGTCGCTTATATTAAAATTTTTGCGACGGTTAGCGACGTCCACTTTTGACGTCGCTAACTTTTTTACTTAGGGCACATGACTCCTTTTTTCCCCTCACTCGAAAAATCGAAAAAATCAAAACTCTTTTTCCCCTCCCCCCCGGCGACTCCCTCCCCCCCCCGTCGAGCTCCTCCTCCTCTCCTCGAGCTCCTCCTCATCCTCTCCGGCGGTAAACCCTAACCTAATTCCTCCTCCTCCTTCTCTCCCACACACGCGCACACAGACACACACACACGCACGCAGACACACACGCACACAGACACACACACACACAGAGATACACACACACGGAGGGTGACACACCAAGTATTTATGGAAATGCCCAATAGGTCATTTAGAATCCTAATTTCAGTTTTGTGCATAAATGATGGTAGGTTGGTCATGGTTAAGGTATCCCAATTGGTTTTCATATGGATTTCTATATATATCTATGTATTTTTGACCCACAAGTCATGTATATATATAAATATATATAAATTGGTATATATTTATGTATGTGGACTATTTTAGATAAAAGTTTATAAATATATAGTGTGTGCGGTTGTGTCTTGTGTGAGAGTGAGAGAGGGGGAAGCATGGCAAGTTATTGGCTATCCATTTGGCTTTTGGTTTGTGTGTTTGTGGCTTGGATTGGTGGTTGGTTGTTTGTGGTTATGTGTGTTTGTTTGAAGAGAGGGATTAGATATTGTTTTAATAGTGTGTTCGTGCTGGTGATGAGATGTGAGAGTGTGTGAGTGTATGATTGTATTTTTTTAGTGTGTGTTTGAGGAAGGGGAGGTTAGATGTGGTAGTATGGTAGTGTGGTAGTATGGTAGTGTGAGTGTGAGTGAAGAGGGATATTGAGATAAGTGTTAGAGAGTGTGTGTGTGTGTGTGTGTGTTTGAGAGTGAGAAAGACGAGAGGGATTTAGAAGTTAGTGCCTCTTATTATGTTGGGGGGGTGTGGTTTTGTTTTAGGATGAGTATGTTAGTGTCTACACATAAGTTAGTATCCTAAGTTAGATATTTAGGATAGTATCCTAGGCACTAATTTAATATCATGTTTAGGATGTTAGTATCCTAGAGTTAGATAGATGAGTTAATATCTTAGGATACTTGAAGTTAGTATCCTATATAGGTTAGTTAGTGTCTTGGATAGGTTAGTTAGTATCCTATTTATCCTAGATAAGTTAGTATCCTAAGTTAGATATCTTAGGGTAGTTAGATTATGCTAGTATCTTGAGGGTATCAAGATAATAGGATATTAGGATATGGGCTAGAAGTTAGTACCCTAAGTTAGTACCCTAAGTTAGTATCTTGGCTAGAATTTGGTATCCTAGGATAGTTAGATATCCTAGTATCTTAAGAGTGTCCTAGATTAGTCTATGGTAATAGGATACCCTATAGGGTATATCTCTATGTAAATATTAGAGTATCTTAGGAGTGTTGGTATATTGTTAGAACGGTAGAGTTAGTATCCTACGGTATCTAAGATATTAGCAAAGTAATGAGAATTACCTATAGCCTAAGGATAAGGTATTAGCTAAGGTAATGGGTATGATGTTAAGGCATGTGGATAGATACTAGCCTAAGGTAGATGGTAATATCTATTAGCCTAAGGTATTGAGTTATCTACTAGCCTAAGGGTAGGTGTCACGACCCGCTACCCAAATTGTTGGGCCAGGCCGAGTCATGCCCAGCCTACGTTGAGATAAAACGTAGTAAGCTGTTCTAAAGACAATATGATAAGACTAAATGTGCTAACAGTTCTATAAGTGAAGAAGAATCATAAATGCTCCAAACACAAAAGTCGTCGTATTTAGTAAAATACCCAAGTACAAGTAAACTGAAATGTAAAACTGGATACATGTCCAGTTACAAAATGATGTAGTCTAATACATGTCTACTCTCAAAAGTTTAAGTAAACAAAAGACAACTAGGCGAGGTTCCCTGCAGGAACATCCTCGTAAAGCAGAGCCGGGTCCTCGGCAGTAACTCCATAGTATGTGTCGCAAAGTAAATCCTCCTCAGTAAGTATACCTACAACGTTATCCTGTCAGGACGGGAGCAAGTACTAAATCTAGCAAACTAGCATATGAAACATGGAAATGAACATGAGAGGAATAACTGGAAAGCATGGCATCACACAGTCTATCATGGCAAGAACACATATGTCATAGAGACAGATGTATATATAATGTTTAAAACTGTAGCAGGTACGTGATCGGTCAATAGGTGTACAATGTACTGAGGCACATGTAAATAAAATGTACTTCCGTACAAGTGTAAAGGCGATATATGTACACACGTACAAATACAGCTTGGAGAGTAAGGCCTACGGCGCAGTATCATATAAAATGTAACTTTGTTCGGTACTGAAGAGGGGGGGTATGATCACGTACTCTACTATCAGTTTTCCCATAACCCATATTCTAATCATGTGAGAGATACATCAAGACTGTTCTAAGCATGGTAGTAACTGAAAGTACAACATGTAGAGATCTAACTTGCTACCCCAAGGATCAGCATTTAACATGGTGGGGTTTGCAGTTCATTTTATGTGACAATATGTAAAGTTCGTAGAAAGTACTTGCCTCTAGCAAAGCAAAACAAAACAAGCTACGATAACAATGCTATGGATGTCTGGTAGCTCGTCACTGTAGAAGTAAATACAATAACTTAGTTTTACACTAAGCTAAAACACTAGGACACTAAATGGTGAAACACGACTTGTGACTGGGCACCTAGCCAAAATGATAACTTGGCATAGGAGACCAATGTGGGGTGACACACTATGTTAACTAACTTTCTAGGGTCTTTACACTAGTGAGGGATGGGGTTCAACACGACTAAAACTCCAAATAACACAAAAAGCTACAAGTCGTAATTAATCAATATATAAATCAAAAGATCATTGTGTTCTAACAATTTTAGAGATAGACAAAAAGCCTAGTTTTTCTTAAAGTAAAGTACCAAGGTGATCCTTGTTAATCATAGAAATTTATTATAATTTTTCTGGAATTTATTATCCAGTACAAATATTTTATAAAAATCAGTTTTCCTAAGTATACAGAAAATGAATTTTGGTTTCATATGCCAAACTAGGGGCAAAACAGTAACTTAAATACTACAAAAATTATACTAAATTAGCCAACTTAAAATAGTATCTAAAAACTATTTTTCCATAATTTTAGCAATACTTTAAGTATTTTTAGAAAATCAAAAACAGCATTGCACACAATAATTAATTATCTGTGTATTTTGTCCATGTATATATTTGAACCAAAGTTCAAATACAGGACCCAAGGCCATGAATCAAGTCCAATATGACTTGTACGGGTCTTGAATGTGTGAAAACACATTTGAGCCCAAATACCCATGCTAGGCTTGGACACCAAATGGTTGCAGTAAATTAAACACAATGAAAATACAATTTGGTAATAGTCAAAATAAATATTATTATTTTAATAAGGTAAAGTTTTACATAGTAACTATAAAAGTATGAACATTATTTTATATAAATAATTTACACTAAGCTAAGTAAAATACACATGGGAAATAATATATATATATATATAAATATAGGAATATTTATATATATAGGAAAATGCTCAACTATATATTATATATATATACAAATATATGCATATATACATACATATAAGAAAATACTCAACTATATAACATATATATATATATATATATATATATATATATATATATATATATATATATATATATATATATATATATATATATATATATATATATAAGAAAATACTCAACTATATGTATACATATATGTATATATATATATATACATATATATATATATATATATATATATATATATATATATATATATATATATATATATATATATATATATATATATACAAAATAATGTATACATATACAAAATAATAGTATATATATAGTAATATATATACATAAGGAAATATATATACATAAATATATATGTATACATAATACATATATATATATACATACATAAAATAATGAAGTATATATATATATATATATATATATATAACAGCAAATATATATACCTAAATATAGTATATATATTAATACATATATATATATACAAATATATGTATATACATATATATAAATAGATATATATATAATAGAAAAAAAAAAGAAAAAGGAAAAAGGAAAAGAAAAAGAAAAAGAAAAGACAGCAGGGGGGGCTCGAACTCGGCCCAGCGGGGGGGAGGGGGGGTCGGGTTCGAGTTGGGTCGGGCTGGCCAGGGGGTCAGCCCGTGGCTTTGTTAAGGGTTAGGGTTTTAATTCATTTATTTAGGTTAGAATTAATTAATCATAAAAAAAATATAAAAACCATCCTGTGTCCTGACAGTTAAGGACACAGGGTTTTCTCGTGTCCGTGCTATGCACGACACGCACGAAGGCTAGAACGCGTGTCGAGACGCTGGACGAGAGTCCCCGTGTCCTGGCGAGTCTCTCACGTGAAATCGAGACACAGCCGACACGAAACGAAGCTGACACTTACGTGTCCGATCAACTCAGGGTGAAACGAAGGTCGGGGACGGCGGAGGAGACGTCGGGGTCGGGGCGCTCCAGTGGCGCTGGGGTCGCCTCGTCGCCGTGCGTCGACTGATGGTGGTCGGGGGCGGTGGAAGTCGACGGTGGGGCTGGGCGGAGCTCGTCAGAGTAGGGTTAGGGTTTGGGGGCTCGTCGGGGAAGAAGAGGGTCGTCGGTTGCTGTGGGGGAAATTTAGGGTTAGGGTTTAGGTCGGAGGGGGAAGAGGGAGTTTTATAGGGGGTTTGAGGTCGGTGAGGTCAGCCGGATTCGGCGGGGGCAGGGCGGCGAGTCGGTCGGGCAGGGGTCAACGGGGGTTGGTGAGAGGGCAGAGGAGAGAGAGTGTCGGTCGGGGGGGGGGGGAGTGTTTTGGCAATTAGCAGTAGGGTCCTTAGAAATTAGGAAATTACACAAACGAATTAACATAAATAAAATACAAAATAATAATTGCATTTCCTAATTAAAAACAATTTCCTATTTACAAACTGATATACTAACAATTCTAATAATTGCAAAACACTATTAAAACAATTCAGAAAATTATAAAATAATATTTTTGTATTTAAAACTCATTTAAAATTCATTTAAAAATTCTAAAAAATTCCTAAAATCATATTAAATTATTTTAAAACCAATAATGACATTTAATAATTAATTAACACTAGTTTAAAATTTTTTGAAAATCAGGGGCTTACAAGTCTTTCCTCCTTGAAAAATTTCGTCCTCGAAATTCACAAGGATTGAAGACCCTTCAATATTCTAGCATAGCAAGCAACACAACAAAATGACTAAGGCTACGATCAAAACTAACCTCCCGAAACCTGTTTCGGCTCCGGCTCAAGGACTAAGCTATAAGTCTTCCCCTGGGGTCCCTTGGCTACTGGGCAGTCCCGAATCTGATGGATGGCAGACCCACAAGCTAAACACTGCCCTAACCTCTTCCTGCAGACGACGAATTCATGCCCTGGTCTTCCGCAGAAAGAACATATAGCTCCCTTCTGCTGCTGCTGCTGCTGATGTCGGGGTCCCGGGGCTCAAACTGGCGGGGTCTGATGATGTGGTGTAGGGGGACGGTAAGTCTGCAGGGGTGGCGTCGGCGCTCTCTGCTGGAAAGTCTGACGCTTGGACGGTCCCTCATGATGTACAGAAGCCGGCCTCTTACTAGACAGAAGACGCTCCTCGATGCTCCGGGCCAACTCTAGGCTCTGGTAGTAGTCAGTCGTACCGTTCGCCACTATAAGAATGCCAATGTCTGGAACTAGACCATGGCAAAACCTACGGGTCATCTCCTCTGGATCAGCGACCAGACTAGGAGCAAAACGGCTCAGGCGACTAAACTCTCCCGCATAGTCATCAACAGAACGGTTCCTGTCACGCCCCGCTCCCGTAGGAGCGATCGTCCTCGCTAAGGCGTGATGCCGCACGAGCCTAGATTGCGCTCGTGCAAGACGGGTTCCATAACGGCCGATTACAGCGGCTGCGACGGGGTCGTCGCACAGAAGTCCCGTGCAGAGACATTGATTTATAGCAGCGGAATTAAAGAAGAACACATGAACACAAGTCATTCAAAAGAATCTCTTTTATTGATATTGAATACAAGATTACATCTGTGGGCGCAAGGCCAAATTACAATGTCTCTCGTGCTCACTTTTCTTTCATTTACAAGTCACTCTGCTCTCTCTCATCTCTCAATACAATACTTGAATCCAGCGGAAGCTTCGGAAGGCGATGTCCATACATTATGTCCTGTATAAGTCTTCAGATCATGCGGCCGCACGCTTCGACTCGCCAAGGAACTCCGTACCTCGACGCATCCAAGCGAACTCCGCACCACGAGCTTCTACCTGTGCCTGCACATGAAACACTGTGTGGGTGTCAGTACCACTGTACTGGTGGAGTGAGCTTCTCGCCCACCCATACAAAACCAACACGTTCTTTTACTTCGTGCAGCTTAAACCCTTTCGATTGTCTTTCTAGTCTTGCCTTAGGATCAGTTTTAGGACCGGCGCTTTAGCGCAATCTTGTGTATCAGAACCATCCCGTGTATTGCAATGTCAACGTTAACTCATACTTTATCGCTAGACCACTACTTGTGCCAACAACGTTAACCTATCAAGTCGTGTTCGCCTTACGGCCATAATCAGAGACGCAACTACACGAAGGACTCCATTTCCTTGCCTCTAGACCTTTCTCGTGCTTGTATTGTCGACGCACCGACTTATACTTGTCTTTCTTGCCAAACTCTGGGACGTAACGACTCGGTCGTGCCATAACTCGATTCGTGCTTCAATATCTCCGAGGCAGTGCCTCCTTGCTTAGTCTCACCTACATTTGTGTTGTGACAACGCGGTCGTGCCTCATATTTCGAGGCCGAGCCCAACAACTCAACGTAACTTCACACGACTTGCCCTACGGCCCTTTTTGACTTAACTCGCAACTTAACACTCGACGCCACATCTCGTGCCGAAGCACGTCGCCTTCGCTGTAGCCAAATCTTAGGCTCCGACATTGTGTCTATTTAACTCATACATATTCAACTCAATCCACCGTCACACACACGGATTGCCGCCCGTGCCGACACCAAACTTACCATGTTAGTTGAAAACAATTATTATTAAGTGTTTGTTATAGGATTGGCCTGACCAGCCGCCTTGGACGTAGCCTGGCAGTACGGGACCCTTTCAACGCAGGTAGCGAGCCCCGATGAAAGTCCCCGCCTTACCGATCGCCTTACCAGCGTTGCCTATTACCCAGCTCGGCTACAACCAGTTTCTTCCTAGGCCGAGTCGGTCCCGTGGCCCCGGGGTGCCGCTCGAAGAAACCACCCCTTGTCGACAAGTTGTCCAAGTTCATAAGGGTTTACATGGTGTATTTTAGGATACAGTTTGGGGCTTGTTATGTGATCAATTCATTTACTTGGTTGTTTTACTCTTCCCACTTTTTGTACTTCCTTTGCAGAGCCCCTAACCAGGGTTGCCTCGGCGACTACCCATCGCTTAGACTTAACATTCTTTGAACTCAGGGAACGACTACTGCATAGCCTTCCAACTTAACTTGAACATAACGTGTTTCCTTAAGTATCGACCGACCGTGGCTAACTTTCCACTGAACCAACCGTGGCTCGTGCCTCTAAACCGACTCGTGTTCTACGCAACGCTGTCGCCCAAGTCATACTTCATATGACGGGCCTTGGGGTCGTGGGACTATTTATCTTGACAACCGCAGAATGAGCGGGACAGCACGTAGAATTACTTAGGTCGACCGGCATAACTTTTGCCTAACTCACTCAAGTCTACAACTTAACCCAAGGGACGAGCAAAGGCTACGCCAAGCCTTGCGGGACAGGACCGTGCATGCTTTAGCAAGCATTTGTGCGGGCGACGCCTATGACTTAGGCTAACTCTCAGCTTTTGTACCGCAGACCAACTTTCCTTCTCCCAAGCCACGGGACGAAGGACTGAGTGTCATTTTCAAAGCACGCCGTGCACCAACTCTAAGCCGACCGTGGGACGTTTTCCATGTTCTAACTCGATACAAACTGTCGGGATTATTCCCTTAGCTATGTGGATGCGTAGCTTTCATTATCAAGCCTAACTTGTGCAAGTTGAAAACACGATTTATTATGTGAAGGCAAAGATGAGGAGAGTTCACCGAAACTACCCCACCTGAGCGATGTCTCCGAGCAAGCCGTTGCAAGGCTAAGATCGAACGCCGTCGGCGTTTCGATTCCTCCGATTGACTTTGCGGGACGGGGCACTACAGTTCCCCTGCTGGATGTTCTGGAATCGTAGCCCCATGGCTACTCTAGCAGTGGTCGAGAAGAATTTCTTCTTGAACTGGGTCTTGAACTGGTCCCAGGTGGCTCTACCTCTCGCGAACAACGGCTCATTCCTGAACCAGACTCCAGCTAAGTCTATCAGCAGAAATCCTGCTGCCTCGACCTGAAGGTCATCCGGCATCCTAACTCCCAGAAGCTTTTTCTCTACAGAATCTAGCCAGTCATCAGCTACTACTATGCCCTCAGTCCCTGAGAACTCCTTGGGATTCAGACCCATGAAGTCCTTGACCGTCCCCGCTCTCTGCCGTAGCTCTACATATGGTGGGACCACGGGACGTCCCTCAGAACGCTCCATGCTCTAGCAGAGTAGGGTAGTCTGCTCCTGATGGGTTGTTAGGAACCCCTGGATCAGTGTGAGCAGCTGGGTCCCATCGAGTGTGACGGAAGCCTGGGTGGGTATAGTGATAGGGGGTGGTGGAAGTATCGGGGCCTGCTGGGACTGGGATGTGGAAGGTGGTATCTGGGTCTGTGGATCTGTGGAGTGGGGAAATGTGGTAGGTGGAGGTGTATCAGTCAACCGGTCAGCTGACTGGATATGGAGGGCCCCATTCTCGGGGGTAACATACTGGGACGAACGAGTAAGCACCATCTAAATTACATAAAAAGACTTATAAGGACTTTGTTTAAAGTAAGCAATCATATGCAAGAAAATCTAATTATAATAACAAACATGTGATGTATTTCCTATGTTGCAATCCTAGCATTCCTCTAAGTGTTCTAAGCGTCTTTCCTAATGTCGTCTAATTACCTTAAGTTCCTAATTGCAGGCATGTTTGGTACAATAACGTAACCAAACAGTTTAGTCAGGACCTGCATGGGCCGCCAAAAAAACATGTCACGACCCGCTACCCAAATTGTTGGGCCAGGCCGAGTCATGCCCAGCCTACGTTGAGATAAAACGTAGTAAGCTGTTCTAAAGACAACATGATAAGACTAAATGTGCTAACAGTTCTATAAGTGAAGAAGAATCATAAATGCTCCAAACACAAAAGTCGTCGTATTTAGTAAAATACCCAAGTACAAGTAAACTGAAATGTAAAACTGGATACATGTCCAGTTACAAAATGATGTAGTCTAATACATGTCTACTCTCAAAAGTCTAAGTAAACAAAAGACAACTAGGCGAGGTTCCCTGCAGGAACATCCTCGTAAAGCAGAGCCGGGTCCTCGGCAGTAACTCCATAGTATGTGTTGCAAAGTAACTCCTCCTCGGTAAGTATACCTACAACGTTATCCTGTCAGGACGGGAGCAAGTACTAAATCTAGCAAACTAGCATATGAAACATGGAAATGAACATGAAAGGAATAACTGGAAAGCATGGCATCACACAGTCTATCATGGCAAGGACACATATGTCATAGAGACAGATGTATATATAATGTTTAAAACTGTAGCAGGTACGTGATCGGTCAATAGGTGTACAATGTACTGAGGCACATGTAAATAAAATGTACTTTCGTACAAGTGTAAAGGCGATATATGTACACACGTACAAATACAGCTTGGAGAGTAAGGCCTACGGCGCAGTATCATATAAAATGTAACTTTGCTCGGTACTGAAGAGGGGGGGGTATGATCACGTACTCTACTATCAGTTTCTCCATAACCCATATTCTAATCATGTGAGAGATACATCAAGACTGTTCTAAGCATGGTAGTAACTGAAAGTACAACATGTAGAGATCTAACTTGCTACCCCAAGGATCAGCATTTAACATGGTGGGATTTGCAGTTCATTTTATGTGACAATATGTAAAGTTCGTAGAAAGTACTTGCCTCTAGCAAAGCAAAACAAAACAAGCTGCGATAACAATGCTATGGATGTCTGGTAGCTCATCACTGTAGAAGTAAATACAATAACTTAGTTTTACACTAAGCTAAAACACTAGGACACTAATTGGTGAAACACGACTTGTGACTGGGCACCTAGCCAAAATGATGACTTGGCATAGGAGACCAATGTAGGGTGACACACTATGTTAACTAACTTTCTAGAGTCTTTACACTAGTGAGGGATGGGGTTCAACACGACTAAAACTCCAAATAACACAAAAAGCTACAAGTCGTAATTAATCAATAAATAAATCAAAAGATCATTGTGTTCTAACAATTTTAGAGGTAGACAAAAAGCCTAGTTTTTCTTAAAGTAAAGTACCAAGGTGATCCTTGTTAATCATAGAAATTTATTATAATTTTTCTGGAATTTATTATCCAGCACAAATATTTTATAAAAATCAGTTTTCCTAAGTATACAGAAAATGAGTTTTGGTTTCATATGCCAAACTAGGGGCAAAACAGTAAATTAAATACTACAAAAATTATACTAAATTAGCCAACTTAACATAGTATCTAAAAACTATTTTTCCATAATTTTAGCAATACTTTAAGTATTTTTAGAAAATCAAAAACAGCATTGCACACAATAATTAATTATCTGCGTATTTTGTCCATGTATATAATTTGAACCAAAGTTCAAATACAGGACCCAAGGCCATGAATCAAGTCCAATATGACTTGTACAGGTCTTGAATGTGTGAAAACACATTTGAGTCCAAATACCCATGCTAGGCTTGGACACCAAATGGTTGCAGTAAATTAAACACAATGAAAATACAATTTGGTAATAGTCAAAATAAATATTATTATTTTAATAAGGTAAAGTTTTACATAGTAACTATAAAAGTATGAACATTATTTTATATAAATAATTTACACTAAGCTAAGTAAAATACACATGGAAAATAATATATATATATATATATATATATATATATATATATATATATATATATATATATATATATATATATATATATATATATATATATATATATATATATATATATATATATATATATATATATATATATATATAAATATAGGGATATTTATATATAGAAAAATGCTCAACTATATATTATATATATATACAAATATATGTATATATACATACATATAAGAAAATACTCAACTATATAACATATATATATATATATATATATATATATATATATATATATATATATATATATATATATATACAAAATAATGTATACATATACATATAATAGTATATATAGTAAGATATATACATAAGGAAATATATATACATAAATATATATGTATACATAATACATATATATATATATATATATATATATATATATATATATATATATATATATATATATATATATATATATATATATATATAACAGCAAATATATATACCTAAATATAGTATATATATTAATACATATATATATATATACAAATATATGTATATACATATATATAAATAGATATATATATATAATAGAAAAAAAAGAAAAAGGAAAAAGGAAAAGAAAAAGAAAAAGAAAAGACAGCAGGGGGGGCTCGAACTCGGCCCAGCGGGGGGGGGTCGGGTTCGAGTTGGGTCGGGCTGGCCAGGGGGTCAGCCCGTGGCTTTGTTAAGGGTTAGGGTTTTAATTCATTTATTTAGGTTAGAATTAATTAATCATAAAAAAAATATAAAAACCATCATGTGTCCTGACAGTTAAGGACACAGGGTTTTCTCGTGTCCGTGCTATACACGACACGCACGAAGGCTAGAACGCGTGTCGAGACGCTGGACTAGAGTCCCTGTGTCCTGGCGAGTCTCTCACGTGAAATCGAGACACAGCCGACACGAAACGAAGCTGACACTTACGTGTCCGATCAACTCAGGGTGAAACGAAGGTCGGGGACGGCGGAGGAGACGTCGGGGTCGGGGCGCTCCAGTGGCGCTGGGGTCGCCTCGTCGCCGTGCGTCGACTGATGGTGGTCGGGGGTGGTGGAAGTCGACGGTGGGGCTGGGCGGAGCTCGTCGGAGTAGGGTTAGGGTTTGGGGGCTCGTCGGGGAAGAAGAGGGTCGTCGGTTGCTGTGTGGGAAATTTAGGGTTAGGGTTTAGGTCGGAGGGGGAAGAGGGAGTTTTATAGGGGGTTTGAGGTCGGTGGGGTCAGCCGGATTCGGCGGGGGCAGGGCGGCGAGTCGGTCGGGCAGGGGTCAACGGGGGTTGGTGAGAGGGCAGAGGAGAGAGAGTGTCGGTCGGGGGGGGTGTTTTGGCAATTAGCAGTAGGGTCCTTAGAAATTAGGAAATTACACAAACGAATTAACATAAATAAAATACAAAATAATAATTGCATTTCCTAATTAAAAACAATTTCCTATTTACAAACTGATATACTAACAATTCTAATAATTGCAAAACACTATTAAAACAATTCAAAAAATTACAAAATGATATTTTTGTATTTAAAACTTATTTAAAATTCATTTAAAAATTCTAGAAAATTCCTAAAATCATATTAAATTATTTTAAAACCAATAATGACATTTAATAATTAATTAACACTAGTTTAAAATTTTTTGAAAATCAGGGACTTACAGTAGGATATTACTAGGATATGGTATTATCTAGTATCTAAGGTAAAGTGGATATTAAGGTATTAGTTACGTAGTCTAAGATATTGAAATTCCAACTTAAGGTATTGGTATTGGGATACCAATAGCGATAAGGTAAAGGGTACCTTGGTAGGTAATGATTAGAAATAGGATATTTGACTTAGATTTGACCTTGTTTGACCAAGGTTGACTATTTTGACTGAAAGTCAAAGTAGAGTCAACATCTGACCTAGATTGGACTACGAGTTGACAAAGTCAACTATAGGTCAATCCTTGACCTAGTTTGACCTTGTTTGACTTAGCTTGACCTTGTTTGACTTTGTTTGACTTAGTACAACCTAGTTTGACCTAGATTGCATATCATGTACTAGAAATCATGCCTAATATTGTTATTAGTAACTGTCCGCTACTAATGTGTGTCCCATAATAAGACATAATATACGAATTTGTGCCTATTGGATAATGTGTGTCCATCTTTGCAGAATTATTTCCAAATGGATATGAATTACTACTTGCAAAATCGTTCATGGATGTACAATCGTCGTCCTGATGATATGTGTGGTGTGCGGAATGAATACATAGCGGGAGTAGAGCAGTTCCTGCAGTTTGCTAAGGCGTTCCCTCAGTACATGGACGACACCAAAATTAAGTGTCCGTGTGTGAAATGTCATAACGTGAAATATTATCCAGAAGTGGAAGTGACATATCATTTGTACTCGAGGGGTTTCACGCCTAATTACTATCAGTGGACCGCAGGGGTCCTCAGTGATCCACTAGATTTTTTTTATCATCTTTGTATTTATTGGCCCTATGGGCCCATTGACCGTTCTGTACATTGATTTTCATTATTATTTGACTCTGTTGGACATGTATGTTTGTGATATTTAATTTGTTGGTATTTTCATTGAGTACATGTATGATATTTAGTTGTAGACTGTTATGATGGGAGACTGTTATCCATCTATTAGTTATAGACTGTTATGATGGAAGACTGTTAATTATGATGATATCTGCGACGGGGATGACAAATATACCTACGCTGGGTTATAAGCGATAATCTGATATACAAAGGAGGTGCTGCCCAAATTTTAAAAAAATATAATGTGTATTTTTGTAATGATGTGTGTCTGTGTTTACAGTGTATGTGAAATACAGTGTTCGGTTCACACACACTATAAACACAGACACACAGTATAACAAAAATACACATTATATTTTTTTAATTTTTTTAGTATTCTGCGACGGTTAGCGACGTATAGCGACGGATAGCGACGGAAACTGGACGTCGCTATATGTCGCAAATTAGCGGCGGTACGTCGCTGTACGTCGCCGTCTTGCTGACGTGGCAGGCATTGCCACGTCAATAGAACTAAACGTCGCTACAATGTCGCACTACGTCGCTACGTTTGCGACGTAAATTTCTCGCCGCTCTACGTCGCTAACTTTGCGATGACCTAGCGACACGGGCGGGACGTCGCAAACAGCGACGTAGGGCGACGTATTGGCCATCTGCGACTAGCTAAAAACACTACTAAAATCTGTCAATTCAGCGACGCGTAAAGACGTCGCTAAAAAGGAAAATTACGTCGCTAATTACTATTAGCGACATCATTAGCGACGTTTTCAAGTAGTCGGGATTAACCTAGTCGCTAAACAAGGAAACGTCGCCATACGTCGCTATTGCGACGAGCTTTAGCGACGTGTCAACGTCGCTAATATAGCGACTGCCAGCGACATAAAACGTCATAATACACCGACGTAAACTAGCGACGTTGAGCGACTCTCTCTCGCATCGATGCTGACCTGGCATGAAAGCGATATGGCGACGTTCTGCGACTTTCCTACGTCGCTACGTTACCGACGTTTACCGACGATCAACGACGATTTTACTTACAGTTAGCGACGTAATTAGCGACGTTTCTTTCGTCGCTGACCGTCGGTAATCGTCGCTGAACGTCGCTAATATTAAAAAATATTAAAAAAATACAGCATTTGCAGTATTCCCTGCAGCATTTTCTGCAGCATTTGCAGCATCCCCCACACCATTTGTTACAGCAACAACGGTGTGTATCACGAACACAGTATCAAACAACACAGATACACACAATCACGAACACGTTTGAAACACAATCTCATCAATCAACACAGATATATGAAAATTTGTAACAACAATGTCCAACATAATGGTCCACAACTTAATTGCCAAGTATGGGAAGGAATGGCTCAGAACACAACCCAAAATTCATTCTAGCATACATTAGTGTGAATTATCTATGTTCTGTACATATGGTGTAGTATATGTTCTTATCGTATGTAGTATCTGAAGAATGTAACAGAATCAAGATGAACTCACATAATGTAATACTAAGACGTCATCTACTACTATATAAGATATAGTGATAGGTTGTCGTATCATCATTGCCGAAGTCGGAGAACAGTCAACTTTATCTACGGCTACATAGTTTCTACCTCGCCAGTCGAATGGCTGCAGGGACTATGTCCTGATCACCATGTCGTACCGTAGATTAATGCAAATGGAGCTGGAGCCAAAATACAGAAACCAAAATATGATATCCACCTCAAGTGTAGAGTCGGAGGAGAAGATCTTTTCCACCCTCTTCCTCCCTCACGCTATCAACGTCACAACTTTTCCACCTCAAGTTCTGATCAAGTATTTTCCTTCTCCTCTCCTCCACCATGGCTCTGAACCTATCTGCTCCTCCCTACTTCCCTTCTTCTTATGATATCCAACTTCTCGAAGTCATCGGAGAAGGAGTCGAATGAGTCGGCGGTGATAGCAGATGATTGCAAGACAGGGAGCGAAAAGACAGGCGAAGAAGAGGACGATACGAGTCGAATGGGGGATTCGAGTGACAATGTAGGCACCGAGAAGTCGAATAGCGTCACAGATGAGGAGGCTCGAGTATGACCCGCGTCAGAGGAGGAGAGGAAACCAGTAGCGCGGCGACGAGTGCGAGTCAGAGCTCCGGGCCGGCAAAGAGGACCCGTTCCCATTTCGACTCTGCAGCCAGCGAGAAGTTGAAGAAGCCGGGCACGCTGAGCAGCCCGTTATACCTTGATGAGGACGATCCGGAAGATAATGCTGATTCAGTTTTGCCTTCTCCTCTCCTCCACCATGGCTATGGACCCATCTGCTCCTCCCTACTTCCCTTCTTCTTATTTGACTCTCTCAGCCACATATGATATCCAACTCAAGTGTAGAGTCGGAGGAGAAGAAGTGGACATGAAGAAGAGGGGGAAGCAGCACAGCCGGCGGCATGACCCGGAGGAAGTACAGAGATTTTTTTCAACATACGTAGGAGAACTATAAGGATATATCTTTTCACAACATATCACCTTGTCAAAGATCCTTAATGTGACAACCATGTTACCACGGTGTCGAAAAACTAACATGTCATAATTTTATAAGCCATGTGTTTTGACATAATCCTCCAACCGGATTACAGTTCTATGTAATAATGCAAGATTACGACATAGGAGGAAAGAGTTGGAAGGATTATGTAAAAATACACGGCTTAAAAAATTATGACATGTTAGTCTTCCGACATCGCGGTAACATGGTTGTCACATTAAGGGTCTTTGACAAGATGACATATTGTGAAAAGATATATCCTTATAGTTCTCATACGTATGTTGAAGAAAACCTCTGTACTTCCTCCGGGTCATGTCGCCGGCTGTGCTGCTTCCCCTCCTCTTCATGTCCACTTCTTCTCCCCCGACTCTACACTTGAGCTGGATATCATATGTGGCTGAGAGAGTCAAATAAGAAGAAGGGAAGTAGGGAGGAGCAGATGGGTCTATAGCCATGGTGGAGGAGAGAAGAAGGCAAAACTGAATCAACATTGTCTTCCGGATCGTCCTCATCAAGGTATAACGGGCTGCTCAGCGTGCCCAGCTTCTTCAACTTCTCGCTGGCTGCAGAGTCGAAATGGGAACGGGTCCTCTTTGCTGGCCCGGAGCTCTGACTCGCACTCGTCGCCGCGCTACTGGTTTCCTCTCCTCCTCTGACGCGGGTCATAAGAAAAGAAATTTCGTACCTCTTCTTCACATAAACATCATTGTTGCCTTGTACTCAAGCCTCCTCATCTGTGACGCTATCCGACTTCTCGGTACCTTGGATAGCGTTACAGATGAGGAGGCTCGAGTATAAGGCGGCAATGATGTTTATGTGAAGAAAAGGTACGAAATTTCTTTTCTTATGACCCGCGTCAGAGGAGGAGAGGAAACCAGTAGCACGGCGACGAGTGCGAGTCAGAGCTCCGGGCCGGCAAAGAGGACCCGTTCCCATTTTGACTCTGCAGCCAGCGAGAAGTTGAAGAAGCTGGGCATGCTGAGCAGCCCGTTATGCCTTGATGAGGACGATCCGGAAGACAATGCTGATTCAGTTTTGCCTTCCTTGGATGGTATTGATTCTGTAGATCCGTGTATAAAAGAGGAAGAGATTGGGAGTAGAGTGGACCCGGAGGGAAATAAGAGATTGGAAGCTGGGTCAATATCCAAGAAGCGAAAGAGAGTCGAGGATTCTGATAGGTTGTCGTATCATCATTGCCGAGGAATGAGGGTCAAAGGACAGTCAACTTTATCTACGACTACATAGTTTCTGCCTCGCCAGTCGAATGGCTGCAGGGACTATGTCCTGATCACCATGTCGTACCGTAGATTAATACAAATGGAGCTGGAGCCAAAATACAGAAACCAAAATACAAAATACAGAAACCAAAATACAAAATACAGAAACCAAAATAAAAAATACAGAAACCAAAATACAGAAACCAAAATACAAAATACAGAAACCAAAATACAAAATACAGAAACCAAAATACAAAATATAGAATCCAAAATAGGACCCTCTGTGAGAACGGATGGCTCAGAACATAACCCAACCGGAGAGGATATTCTGAGAGATCTATCTGAGAGGGACGTATACTCTGAGAGATCACCTTTACAATAATTATATCAGTAGTAGGATCGAGTGTTGGAGGAGATATTATCAAAATATACGTCCTACTCAGATGGGTCTCTCACCGTTACTATTTTTTCCTGACAGCATGGATGTGCTCCGTCCACAGATTTTTGCTCCGAGCCAAAACTTTGTCCCGGATCTCAAGTGGACATCCTTTGTGTAGAGCTCGAGTGAGATGTTCCTGACAGCGTGGTGGTCTCCTTTGTTAAAGTTTCTGTGCTCGTCCCACAACCAATGTGGGATGAGCACGGATACTTTAACAAAGGAGGCCACCATGCTGTCAGGAACCTCTCACTCGAGCTCTACACCAAAGATGTCCACTTGATCTCCGGGACAAAGTTTTGGCTCGGATCAAGAATCTGTGGACGGAGCACATCCACCATGCTGTCAGGAAAAAATAGTAACGGTGAGAGACCAATCTGAGTAGGACGTATACTTTGATAATATCTCCTCCAACACTCGATCCCACTACTGATATAATTCTTGTAAAGGTGATCTCTCAGAGTATACGTCCCTCTCAGATGGATCTCTCAGAGTATCCTCTCCGGTTGGGTTGTCGTATCATCATTGCCGAGAGATGAGGGTCGAAGGACAGTCGACTTTATCTACGGATACATAGTTTCTGCCTCGCCAGTCGAATGGCTGCAGGGACTATGTCCTGATCACCATATCGTAGTCCAATATAATCTAGAGATTGACACAGTTCTAATTCATATATGTAGTCCAATACAAATAGTCTAATACAAAAATAACCCAATACCAATAGTCCAATACAAATAAGTACTAATAGCTAATGAGAACCATGCTGCTCACGCAAACGCTCAGTGATACGTTCACGCATCCACCTCGAAAAAGATAGATTTTTGGCGCGAGGAGAGATGTCGTCCCTTGCAAGGACTGCATGAAGAGAACTCTCGGTCTCACTAGCTACCGGTGTTGGATGAATAGAACTCCCGGTCTCACTAGCAACCGGTGCCACTTCCTCCTTAACTGTAGGAGGAGCCACCTCAGCATTCACTGTTTCCCTCAAACGACATGCCGCTCCTCGGGTCATGGGTGCCATCTGGTAAGCAAGCTAATATAATTGTAACATAAGCAAGCTAACTAAAGGAACCATCATGTAATTTAAGTACATTTTCGAAAGCAGATAAAGTACAATAAATTCATTTTTTTGTCAAGTAGCAGAACGGATGGCTCAGAACACAACCCTAAAATTCATTCTAGCATACATTAGTGTGAATCATCTATGTTTTGTACATATGGTGTAGTATATGTTCTTATCGTATGTAGTATCTGAAGAATGTAACAGAATCAAGATGAACTCACATAATGTAATACTAAGACGTCATCTACTACTATATATATAAGATATAGTGATAGGTTGTCGTATCATCATTGCCGAGGGATGAGGGTCGGAGGACAGTCAACTTTATCTACGGCTACATAGTTTTCTGCCTCGCCAGTCGAATGGCTGCAGGGACTATGTCCTGATCACGATGTCATACCGTAGATTTAGGATTTAAAATATGGTATTGAACAGAAAGTCTAATTATCCCATATTTCAGTAATGTTTGTGAGCTAAATCATACTCAACTGTCGAGAATACTTAGGAGAAAACTCATTCACAGGATTAGTATATCCATCCTTCGTGACATAGCTGAAATTTTATAGGGCTCGATAATAATTATTAGTCAATTTATTCATCATTTCAAAACCCTGAAAATGCCCAAAAAAACTCCCAGTATCAGTAAATAGGGCTCGAACCCTAAATTAGAATTCGAATCCACCCAAAACATCAAATTGACAGTTGATATGCCCAAAAAAAACGAGTTTTTTCAGTATATAGGTGTCACACTGTGAATCTTGTGTCCACACAGTGGGACACGACGTGTCCAAACCAACAAAATAGGTGTCACACGAACTAGAAGCGAGTCCACGCTCTCGTGTACCCCGCAACGAGTCCACTGTCAGTCTCGTGTCCCCCGCAGCGAGTCCACGCTCTCGTGGACATCAAATTGACAGTTGATATGCCCAAAAAAACGAAATTTTTCAGTATATAGGTGTCACACTGTGAATCTCGTGTCCAAACAGTGGGACACGACGTGTCCAAACCAACAAAATAGGTGTCCACGCTCTCGTGTCCCCCGCAACGAGCCCACTGTCAGTCTCGTGTCCTACGCAGCGAGTCCACGCTCTCGTGGACACGAACTAGAAGTGAGAGAGAGAGAGCTTGAAGACGAGGAGAAAGTGGGGAGGAGCTACCTGAGGAAGGAGGAGGGAGATCGCCGGAGGAGCACCGCGGAGGAGGAGGGAAATCGCCGGAGGAGCGTCGCGAAGGAGGAGCGCGCCCAAATTTGGGGGGGAAAATTTGTGAAATGATCGAAATGGAAACCCTCGCTGGCTATATGAAACGTTTAGCGACGTCCGCCTAGGACGTCGCTAAACGTCGCTGATATATAATAAATAGCGACGCAACTTAAAATGCGTCGCGAAACGTCGCTATATCAGCGACGCGTACCGACGAACTTGTGACGCACTACCCCATTGAACAAAATGAAAACGCTAGACGTCGCTATTAGTCGTTGTTGGCGACAAACAGCGACGTCTTTTGTTGACGTCGCTAAAACCCCAAACATTAGCGACGAAATTTCACGGAGTCGCTAAATACGTCGCTGATTTGACTTATTTTGGTAGTGAAAGCGACCTTCACTTTACGTCGCTAAATCCGTCGCTAATTACGATTAGCGACGTAATTTTCATTATTAGCGACGTATCATGACGTCGCTAATTTGTCTTATTTTAGTAGTGTGATATCACAATTATATTTTATGTGTAGCAAATTAGAAGAAAAGAAAAAAAATATATATTGATATTAGAATGCCTACAAACGATGAGGGGGGTCATGACTCACAACAAAAGAAGAATTTTTTTAATGTCATCAGCAATCTTATAAAGGATTTGGAGGTTGGACTCGGACCCAGAACTGAAATTCATCAAGAATGACCAAACGAAAAATAAATAGAGACCTACTCTCATATAATTTTTTTTAATAAAAACATAAAATTTAAATTATTCAAAATTAACATCAACTGAAAAAAAATTCTATGCATCTTTCAATTAAGATAGGAACTACTTATTTATTCTATAATTATATTTATAAGTTTCTTAGAATAATTGAACCTGTCGAATAGTGATTGTAATGAAGACTTAACTAAATATGGATCAAAAGTTTAATTTTACAATTTTTTTCCCTATATGTAGTTATATATGAAAAATATAATATATATAGCATGTACATTTTTTAAGGCCTATGAATTTGTGAGACATAGTGTGATCGCACCTATTACACTCACTTAAAACCGACTATGGTGAGATAATTTATTTTTTTTATTACAACACACACCTACACGTCTTTACGATTAAAGGACTCCAACCCTACCGATCATGTCTTGTGCCCATGATGTAGTCCGCCTGGTGGAACTATTTGTTAGTTAGACATAAAGTTGTCGAATAAATCATAACGTAGAGCTTTATTAACGCTAACTTAAATACGTATGTCGCATAAGAATTCCAACTTTATATTGGTCACTGATTCCACAGTAAATCTTTCAAATCGTTCCAACTAATATGAAGCTAAAATAATATGAGAAATTTTGACTAGTACCCCACTTTTTTTAATCATATTTACGGTGCACCCCACACAATTACAATAATATAAGGTACCCCCCATTTTTGACAGAAATCGTCCCCAACTCAAGGTCAACCCATTTGATCAATTTTTATACCAAAATACTCCCGTCTTCTTTTCTGTGTCCTTCCATTTTTCGTGGCTGTCCCCCTCCCTGCTGTCGGTGTGCCTCCGCTCCACCCCCCTTCTCTCGTCCCCATCACTACCACCACCATCACGCACCATCACCACCATAATCGTCGACGTAGCGAACGGTGACACGGAGGGGGGGCGGAGGGGGTACGCAGAGGGCGGCAAAAGGAGAGAGGAGGTGCTGATTACCGCCGACAATCAAGAATGGGCGATAGTCGAGAAAAACAACACCCACTTCATCGCCAACGGCAAGCCCTGACATGGAATGATCGGATTGCTCATTGTTTGTTTGTTTCAGGCGCTGGATTTTGTTGTGTACGAAGCAAGGAGGCATAGGATGAGGCTGATACTGTCCTTCTGTAACAATTAGGAGGATTATGGCGGGAAGGCTCAGTATGTGAAGTAGGGGAAGGAGGAGGCTAGCTTGGATTTGATGGCGATTATGGTGGTGGTGGTGGTGATGGGGAGGAGAGAGGGGGGAAGCGGAGAGAGGAGTGGGGGGGAGTAGAGGCACGCCGGCGGCGGGGAGGAGGGCAGCCACGAAAAATGGGGGGACACGGGGAAGAAGACGGAGATATTTTGGTAAAAAAAAATTGGTCAAAGTAGTTGACCGTGAGTTGGGGACAATTTTCGTCAAAAGTGGAGGGTATTTTATATTATTGTAATTGTGTGGGGTGCATCGTAAATATGGTAAAAAAAGTGGGGTGTCAGTCAAAATTTCTCAAATAATATATGCAGTAATGATCAGCTATTATATATTTTATTGAAAATCGAACTGTATTGTGACAGCATGTCTAAAAATTAGGTTACCATTAACCAATTCAAAAGTAAGCATGAAGAAACCAGTTCCAAGTAACGATAATAATATGCTAGTTATAAAGGCACTGCATAATTTTATCAGGGCTAGCCCATTTGTAAGTTTGTATTATTTACAAGTTTGCCATTGAAAAAATTTATTAGGGCTAGCCCAATAGGTGGTATAAAAGTCACTTATTTTGTTTCCCTT
Source organism: Iris pallida (assembly GCA_029216955.1). Taxonomy (NCBI): domain Eukaryota; kingdom Viridiplantae; phylum Streptophyta; class Magnoliopsida; order Asparagales; family Iridaceae; genus Iris; species Iris pallida. Next base: position 3,362,676 of record JANAVB010006599.1, read on the forward strand.
CTCTTTGTCTTCTTCCTCTCAATTTTTCTTCTAAACCCTAGATTGAGATTCCTCTTGTCCCTACAAAAAATCTTCTTGTTTTGTAACCCTAGAGTAATTATCAACGAATATTCGTAGTAGTCGGTATATTTTCGACTACTATATTGCAAAGTTTGTTAAATAATCGGTTGATTCCTAATCGGGACATCAAATATAGCAATCGATCATAATGTAGAAAATATGAAAGAAATTGGGACATCAAATATAGCAATCGATCATCCCGGTCCTTCCGAAGAACACAACATTCTCTCCGAAGAACCCGTGGTTGGTCCCCGACGTAGTTTTATTTTTTCGTAGTCCACAATTGGACTGCCACATCGCATGGCAGTCCACAAAGTACTTAGGACTGCCAGCAAGTATGGCAGTCGAGTTAAATACGTATGAACTTAAGGACTGTCTCACTTTCTGGCAGTCCTAGATACTTCAAGGACTGCCCAGAAACGTGGCAGTCCTAAAGTTGATAATGGATTCAACTGGACTGTCACACATTTTGGCAGTCCATGAAGTACTTAGGACTGCCAGAAAGTATGGCAGTCGAGTTAAATACGTATGAACTTAAGGACTGCCTCACTTTGTGGCAGTCCTAGATACTTCAAGGACTGCCCAAAAATGTGGCAGTCCTAAAGTTGATAATGGATTCAACTGGACTGCCACACATTTTGGCAGTCCATAAAGTACTTAGGACTGCCAGAAAGTATGGCAGTCGAGTTAAATACGTATGAACTTAAGGACTGTCTCACTTTGTGGCAGTCCTAGATATTTCAAGGACTGCCCAGAAACGTGGCAGTCCTAAAGTTGATAATGGATTCAACTAGACTGCCACACATTTTGGCAGTCCATGAAGTACTTAGGACTGCCAGATGTTGTGGCAGTCTAGTTTAACAGCCTGAATTGGATATTGTATTTGGTTATGTCATTGATTTAGGTATTTAAAAAATTATAAATTTATTGTAGGGCACCCCATCTCCTATGTGCACAGATTTGAGCAATAAATTCTCGACAGATATTGTCTTTGAAACTTACGCCGAAGCATTAGAATGGTGCAGAGAAGTTGGAAGGCAAACAAACACAATCCTTGTAACTTCAAGGTTGCTACGGTGTCGGCCGAAGCGTCAAACTGCAGAGATTGGCTGTGAAAGAGGTGGGACGTTTAGGGTGCATCGAAAAAAAAGTGAACTTCTCCCAATAATATATGAGAAGAAAGAGTCAGGCTCAAGGAAATGTGGTTGTCCATTCAAGTTAGTGTTGGGGTGCAAGACTGGCGAGAAGTGGACAGTTGTGGTACGTAATGGGATCCACAATCATACTATTCCGGAGACGCTAACTGGTCATGCCTACGCCGGAAGATTGAAAGAAGATGAGAAAAAGTTAGTTACAGAATTGTCAGCTTCCGGAGTTGCTCCAAAAGAAATTTATTTTGCACTGCTTCAGAAGAATGATAGGAACAAGTCCACTATGAGGACAATTTACAATGCACTAGCGAGGTCTAGAACGAGTACTCTAAAAGGAAGAATGGCGATACAACAAGTGATGAAATTGCTCGCCGAAAATCATTACGTGGAATACCATAGAAGACTTCCGGTGAGCAATGAAGTCGTTTATCTGTTTTGGTCCCATCCGGATTGCACACAGTTGGCACGTACAAGACTAATAAATTCAAGATGCCTCTTCTTCACATTGTTGGGTTCACTTCAACCCGAAGGACATTTTCAGTTGCCTTTTGTTTTTTGAGGACCGAAATATTAGAGGACTATACATGGGCTTTGGAAAAGCTGAAGACACTTTACAGTAGACATAAAGAACCGTCTGTTTTTGTGACCGATCGGGAATATGCATTGATGAATGCTATTGATACCGTATTTCCTCATGCTCGTAGATTACTATGTACTTGGCATATAAACAGAAATATTCAAGCACAATGCAAACTGAAGTTCGAGAAAGTAGACAGCAAACTCGACATGGACCGCTTCCAAGATTTCTACAACGGTTGGACTCTTGTGTGGCAAGCAAGTAGTGAGGAAACATTTGACGCAGCATGGTACATGTTCAAAGAGCAATGGGAGCAGAGCAACCTGGCGTGTATATCTTATATCAAAGACACCTGGCTTGATGAACATAAAGAAAATTTTGTCTTGGCATGGACGAATATATAGTTGACAAAGCGTAACATTTTGCATAGACAGCTGTATACTTGACATTTTGTATCTTACTGAGTATCTATGAGTATTTTGTATCTTACTGATTAGCAGCGTTGTATTTTGTATCTTACTGACAAAGCGTAGCATTTTGTATCTTATTAGAACTTGCTGTTTGTATGTGGACTGCCCAGTTCCTGGGCAGTCCATGCTCACAGCAAGATAACATTCACATAATACGCAAACAAGTATTCAACTAATTTAAAACTGTTGACACATACAAGTGTTCAACCAATTAGAAAAGTTTTGCAAGTCACTTCCTCGGTCGTTCACCCAACTACCAAATACATTCAACCTTATACAAACTACATAGTCATTCAGTATCATGACGCATCTTCGTGCGTCGCTCATCGATAAATGGGTAATCAGCTGCGATGTTCTGCATCTGGGTACCAACATCTTCGTAATTCTCCCCCTTGTACTGGATTAGACTTTTTCCTAATTTTTTCACTTTCGAAGCCTGCATGAATACATATCATAATTTTAGGAACCAACAATTTACCACAACATGGGTTAATTAAACAAACTATACTAACCATCTTCTGTAATGCATCATATAGTGCTGACTTGGAAGGTAAGGGTGCTGCTACTGGCACTTTCGCACTTCTCTTATCAGGATTCAACATCATACCATGTCCGGCATTCCCATAGTATTCCATATAGTCCTTACTACAATCCCACATCTCCACCGCCGGAGTTCGTATGGTTTCACCGACAAGATGTTGTTGCCACTCAGTAAAAAAATCCATAGCCCAAGGGTAGTCTGGCGGGACATAGGTCGACGGTTTCTTCCCTTTTGCAGCGGTTCTCAATTTCAACGTGCTGGGGATAGTCTGTACGTAACCAAACTGACGAAGCACTCTATCTGAGATGTGAGGCTCCTCAATTTCATGACAAAACATCGGACCTCTAAATAGTGCAACTGGTTGCACAGGACGAGTGCTATTTCGCAGATCCTTATATGGATGCCAAATAATCTACAATATGCATTCATTACTTAAGGAGTTACTAATTAATGTGGAATACTAGAGTGGTAAGTAAATGCTAGTTCAAGTTACTATTGTTTCACCTCCTTTGCCCTCAGATCTTCTAGAGCAACACGTAGGGTAGCCAACGCATGTGGATGTCTGGTATCTATCTTAGCCGGCCTCCACCTACACATCCTGGGCATCTGCTCATCATAATTTCGATTAAGAGTAGCCCTATTGAGCGTCGAAAAATGCTCATATATCCACGCTTGAAAATGTAAAATATAACATGTTTATCGTTATCGACATAATTTTATACAATTCTATAGACACAGTATGCTATGGTTTGCTTACATGGAGCAGTGAATGACAACCAGCTATTGTCTTCGACTCGACTCGAGATGCAGCACCTAGTTCGCGGTAGAGGTGTGCTAGTATACCACTTCCGAATGATATTTCATCCACAGCGTTCAAGTCCGTAAAATTGTTTAGATATTTTGCATGTATCGCTGTCCCGGACTTGTCTGTAATGCCGACGGCTCCTAGGATGAACTGTATGTATCCACGGGCCACGAAGTCGTCATTACCATTGTTGTCGTCGGCGTCGTCGGCGTCATCATTGAAAGTATTCCTCAAAAAACTTAAAGGAACTCCATAAGACTTCTTAAATTTCGGGACTGTGACAAAAGTCTTGGACTCGACACCGAGACAATTGGCAACCAAATCCACCATCTCATCATACAGGTCAAAGTCGCCCACGGAGTAGTCCATCGACATTTGACGACCATCAACTCTAAGCCCTAAAATGTGGTGGACATCATCGAGGGTGATTAATAACTCTCCATCTGCGAGATGGAAGCTGTTAGTTTCTGGATGCCAGCGCTCCACAAATGCAGAAATCATTGTGTGGTCCAATATCTGATACGAGTATTTTGCCAAATACTGCAATCCGGTGGGGGTGATTTTTTCCTTCACACTCTCTTTCAACTCATCAAATCCCCACGTACTACACATCTTCGCAAGGTTTATTACCCTCAAAAGGTGCGAGCTTTTCTGCAAATAAAAAAAACAAAGATCCGATATTACATATATCTATTATTTCGAATAGTTAATCTATATAAAAGGTAAGTAACTTACCGGATCCTTCCATATTTCATAACAAATGTGGTTCTCGATTGACTTCAAAATTGAGCAACCAACTGGGCCCGCATCTTCCTCTTCCTCTTCCTCGGCTACTTGAGAAGGACCCGATCCAGCGTCATCTCTCATTCGGGCAATGGGTGCATCATCATCATCGGAGGAATCATCACGACGAGTCGCCGCCGCTTTCGTCGAATGCCTTGCAACACGTTTCGTTCCACGTGTTCTTGTTTCTGAGGCTGGTTCGGGTTCTCTGATTGATAGCCCTTTCTCGACATTTCTACCAGCTTCACGCGCCTTACGATCCGATACGGTAGGACGTTTTCTTTCGGGCCTGGCCTCAACATCCTTCTCCTTTGTCTTCTTTTTATGACTATTATTGAATATTAGTTACATATTAAAATGTAAGGGATGCCCACAAATGTTGCTGTGTCACGACCCGCACCCGGATATACGGGTACGAATACGTGGGCCACGTCCAGCCTACGCCGCGGTATCGGCGGTAGAACGCTGTCAAGTATACTATACTAACTACAACATCTAAGGATCCATAACTAGAATGTACTCATGTCACATCACAAAAACTAAGGAAGATAAGACAAGAAATAATAACAATATCACTAGAAAAACTAGAATCTACAATGATCATAAGACAGGAAAATAAAGAAGGAACAACAAGACTAACTATGGATAACTACCAGGCAACTCACATAGAAGAATAGTGAGATCCACCTCAGCTAGCAACATCATGAAGTCCCATACTGAGGGCACAACTACTCCTAAAATTTTGTCAACATATCCAGTCAGGATGGAACGAGCACAAATCTCAAATAACAGTTCTAATTAGACGATATTGAAAATATAGCAGTAAATAGAGAAAATATACAAGAAATCATGAAATGTACATGTGAGTATCATGGCAAGGTAAGCTATAAATCTAGAGCTAGAACAAGGCAAGTAAAACTGATCATGGCATGTACAAGAATCAAGAAACATCTATCTAAGTGTGTGAGTACTAGCTACAACATGTGGCTGGCTTGGATCTACACAAGGTCGTGATCTAGCCAACCATACGTGTGGTGTATGATTGGTATTCACAAGGTTCACAAGATATACAAGGCGGGTATTGACCACACATCTACACTAATACTCCCCGTCCCCGACCAGTATAGTGGATCCAACCATGACACATCATGACACGCGATTCTCCGAGAGGGTAGCTAGCCTTCGCAGGAATCGTGTCTATACAATGCACAAGGAACAAGAAAGACTTGTACAAGATATACCAAGGAGAGCGAGAAATAATATCTCATGACGGGATCCCGAGAAATACCAATCCGTCTGAACAATGTGTCAAGAGAACAAAGGTATCTACACTAAATACAAGAAACATAAACAATATCATAAAACAGAAATATTATCAGAGAATGTACTCGCCTGTGATCTGGTGGAATATGTCAACTGGTCCAAGAACAGTGCCTCGAGGACCTATAGGTGGAATACTGTATCAATATAAGGGTTTGAAAGTAAAATCAAGTCATACTAAGTCAAACTAGGTCAATCTAAGTCAAGGGTTGACTTATAGTTGACTTTTGGTCAACTGGTCAATCTCTGGTCAACTCTAGGTCAAACTTGACTAACGTTGACTAACAGTTGACTTTGGGTCAACTGGTCAACTTTGGTCAATTTTTGGTCAATCTTAGGCTACGGTTGACTTCCGGTTGACTTTTGGTCAAAAATAGTCAACTGTGGTCAACCAAGGTCAAAACTAGTCTAACCTGGGTCAAATGTTGACTCTACTTCGACGTTCAGTTAAAGTAGTCAACCATGGTCAAAGTGGGTCAAAGCTAGTCTCTATAAACATCTACAAGGTCAACTTATGAATTTCAGTAATTTAGAAATTACTGAAATCGACGGGTCTCTAAAACAACCCAAAAGGGGAAAATATTATAATAATAGGATGACACAAAAAGGAAAAAAATCTACAGATGTTGTCGGATGATGAAACTAACATCACCAACGTGTCCAGAATGGTCAAATTAGCTAGAATCGCCTGTCCATAAGTCCAATTTGGACACAGGGGCAAAAAGGGTAATTTTGGGCCAAAATGGTGTCCGCCGTTGGACACACTTTGCACCGAAAAACGTGCTAAAATAAAAGTGCACAAAACCTAACAAATTATATGTCCACGAATTCAGAATGACGATACGAACCCAACGGTATATCCAGAATTGGATTCCGTTGACCCGATCTCAGATTGGTCCGTTGATCCGGATACTGGAATCCAATTTGCACAGAAAAGCGTGTCGGAGCCAATGTCCTCAAAACTCAACAAATTATATGTCAACGAGTCCAGAATGACGATACGAACTCAACGGTATATCCGGAATTGGATTCCGATGAGCCGAGCTCAAAATGACCCGTTGACCCGGATATTGGTATCCGACTTGCACCGAAATGCGTGCTGGAACCAATGTCCACGAAAACCTAGCAAATTATATGTCAACGAGTCCAGAATGATGATACGAACTCAACGGTATATCCGGAATCGGATTACGATGAGTCGACGTCAAAAATTCCCGTTGACCCGGACTGTGGGGCCCGCTTTGCACCGAAATACGTGCCAGGGCCCACGTCCTCCAAATCTAACAAACTTTATATGAAAACAGGCCAGAACGATGCCACGAGTCTACTGGTGGTGTCAGAATTTGAATCCGGAGTCCCGGGTTCAAAAATGGAATTTTACAAGTGCAACACTAAGAATTCGAACGGCCAACTTTGGCGTCGAATTCGACCGACCTAACAAGCTCAAACTGAAATGAAATCTAAAGGGGGCAGGAAGAGGGTTATACCAGATGTGCACCGGAAATGGTAGCGCACAAAACGGAGAAGCGACGACGAAGATACGAACCCGCAAAGTTGGCGTCACGAAACTGTCCAAAAATAGTTCAATTAAAACGTCAACTTGGTGGCCGATTTTGATGTATCAAACGACGAAATTAACGGTTCAAACTTGACAGAGATGAAGAGGGATATACCGAGATTGAGACGGAGCAAGGAGTTCGCCAATCCAACTGTCGGATCTCCCAAAAAATTGGTGCGAAGTCGCTGCGACGGAGCACGAATTCTGGAATTTCTCGGCGCGCGCGTCGACGGAACTCCGAGAAAAATGTTGAAATCGCCTAGACGGCGCGTACCGGAGGATGTTGGCCGCCACGGGAGGGTACGGGGGTGTGCGCCCGGCCATGGGGGGCGCTCGCCGACGACGGCGACGGCCGGGGCGGCGCGCGGCCGGAAGGTGCTCGCGCGGCTGCCAGCATGCAGTTGCTGCACTGCTGCACTGCACTGCAGCTGCGCTCGCGTGCGTGGGGGCAGGCCAGGCCAACCACGGCGGGCGGCAGTGGCTGTGGTGTTAGTGTGGGGGTGGTGGAGATGGTGGAAGTGGTGGTGGTGTGTGGTGTTGCTCGGGGTTGGGCTCGAGTTGGGGAGGAGAAGGATGAGATGATGGTGATGGAGTGAGGATCTCGGGAAGAGGGAGTTCGGCCATGGCTGCTGCGTGGAGCTCGGGGAGAATGAAGGTTCGGGTGGGGTGGTGCTGGTGAGGGTGTATGTGTGTGTGAGAGAGAAGAGAGAGAGAGAGAGATGAGTATGTATGTGTGTGTGTGTTATAATATAGAAAGAGAGTGAGAGGGTGAGAATAGTGAGATAGAGATGGGGAGGGTGATGGGGTTGCTGTCCTGTACGGGTAGGGAGGTGTGGTGATGTGAGAGGGAAGGAGAGAGAGTGGGGTGATGGGTGAGAGGAGAGAGAGAGAGAGAGAGTGTATATATATATATATATGTGTATATATATTATATATAGAAGTGAGTGATAGATATTATTATTAGAGAAAGAGTAGAGAGAAAGTAGAGAGAGGGAATAGGTCGGCTGGCATTGGGGGAGGGGTGTTGTGTTAGATAAAGTATAGAGAGAGATAGGGATATTATTAGAGAGAGAGACATTAATATATATATATATATATATATATATATATATATATATATATATATATATATATATATATATATATATATAAGAGAAAGAAAAGGAGATATTTATATAGAGATATTTTTGAGTGGGAGAAAAAATGGGAAAATATCAGTGGGGTGTATGGGCAGTCATGGTAGGGTCCATGCCAAACTGGGTCGGACGTTGGGTCAAGTTTGGACAAAGTCGAAGCCAAGATTTAATTAATTTATAAATTAAACCAATTAAAATCACGGATGGAATGGGAGCACAAGGGAGATCAGATCGGTGGCACGCAAGTGGCACGTGCATAGTAGGCTCAAAACAGGCCAGGACCATATATTGGGTCGTCTGGATTGGACCGATGTCGGGCCCGAAAATTAAGTTGGAAATTAAATCACGAATTACGGCAGACGATAAATTGGTTTAAATTGACCCGAAAGTTGTGCGAAGCAAATGGAGCACAAGAGAACAAGTTCGAGTGGGACACGAAATATCAATGTGAAGATAATCTCGTCTACTACAAACTCCAAGAAGGAAGTTTTCAGAGACTGGCATCCCTGATGCTCTAGAAATGCAAGTCACGGTAAAGAGCATTAAATCAAATAATAATCAAATAATAATATATATTACAACTAATCGAATTATAAAATTAAAAAAATAAGCCCTAAATTCAGGGGCTTACAATCCTACCCACCTTATAAAAATTTCGTCCTCGAAATTAAAATCATCCTATAGGTCAAGCTAAAACATGCAACTGCTATGGGTACAGTACTCAATCTGCTACCTTTGTGATCACCTATGTTTCTCTCTACTGGTATTTTGGTTCAGGTTCATCAAGCTTCTTCCATAGAAACCATGTCTATTTACCCCTTAGAATCTTCATATCAATAAGAACCTTTACATATACTCTAAAATATAGGTCATCCTCGAGATACGTATATATATATCACAATGATTGGCCATCAACCAAAATTTCAATCTCAAAAGCAATTTGTTTGTTTCCTTATCCCGTCCTAAGTATCCTTATCCTATTAATCACCAGCTCCATGAAATTATACCTTCAAAACTTATTCTTGGCATTGAGCCTTCTCTATTTTACTCATGAACTCCTGAATATAAACCCTCAAATCTAAGCACAAGATTCTAGTCCTTAATCCGTAGTCACTAAATATAATATTTGATTACCCCTTCTTAAATACCTTAAAATCAATCCATACCATCAAACTAATCATCCTTAATGGTTTTCTAAATCCTCTATAGTCAGTCAGTCATATCTGTCCTATAAGCTTAACCCAATGAATCCCTAGAAAAAAAATATATACTCATCACAATCACACATAATAACATATTATAGTTATACTACAAAGTCTGATAACAAGGTTTGGCTATCAAATCGTCAAAAATAGAAGGTAACAAGGGCCTAATACTGGGTCTAGCAATCCATATTAATATTCAGACAAGGTAAGGGTCAAGCAAGACAGGAAAGATTATCGAAATATTTCCAAGAATAGTACGAGGCCAAACGAAATACATAGGACGTAGTCGAAGTAAAACTCAAGAACCATATACCTCCGTAATTATGTCACATGAAGTTACTATAGCGCTAGTGTGCATCTAGCTGCGATTAACTTTCTTGTTCCATAATACGACGTATGGCTGCAGTGCACAGCTGCCACGCCAGATAATATAGGTTCCTGAACTTAACTTGGCTAATATCCGTGAAACATTTCCAAACAATTTTGCAAAATAAGGAGAAGATGTTAGTCAAAAAAATGCTTAGGGAGTGGTCCAAGTAGAATTTGAGAAACATATTTAACCATGATGCCGTTATCTGAAGTCATGCCTCGCCAGTATTTCTCTGGATACAAACTTCCGATTCCGTAATACAAGGATAAATTACTTTTCGAACTTTCCTCGAATCAGTCCATGAGGCACTTTCAACTATTACCGGGAAGGACAAGAAGAATTATCCAAGTGGTTAGCGAAGAAGAGTTTAATCAAATCCTACGAAAGCTGGAACACAAAACAATACTGTCAAGAAATCCTAGTTAGGCTGTAGATAGACAGAGTTAACCAAGACGGGGAAGAATGATGATAAGAATTTGTTCTTGCTCATCCGGTCATAACAAAGTGATCCGATTTAAGATACAGTCTGATAACCATACACGTCACCCTGAAATTATGTTGCCAGAAATTTTTTTTTTTTGCCACGCCAGTAAGCATAGCTGCAATAAACGATGGAGTCTATAACTAAGGTATACACCCTATAATTATGTCATCTAGATTCCTTACCACGCCAACTAGTATGGCTGCAAGAAAATCTAAATACCATAACTAGGATAGTATATCCATCATCAGGCTCCACGTCCCTGTCGTGCTAGCTAGTATGAATGCGATAAATTCTAAACTCCATAAATAAAGTAGACATTTATCGTTCTCATCAAATAAGTTTATCAGAATATCTTAACACAATTCATAAAAATTGATCTTAGATACAAAGTCAAAGTCAACAACGAACGAACATCAAGATTCAAAATTCTACGACGAATCAAGGATAAGTAAATGGAAACTAGCAAAAATAGATTCCGAGACAGGATTTAGGAAAAGTTTTCAGGAAAAGTCCCAAAGGTACGATCTAGGTCAAAATAAAGAAAATTATTGGAATATAATCTAAAACAATCTCAACCTGATATGAGACTGGCAAATCATATTCCCGTCTCAACCTAGAAGATATATAAGTTCAACTTATGCCTTCCCTCTGGGGTCCACAACTCATTCCAAGAATGAATAAAGTTTGATACGGACAAATATTTCAGAAATCAGGACGGACAGGAATGAATGGGTAGAGTTTCGAAAAGTTCGAAATAAGATTTCCAGGGGTCATCCCTGGAATCTACCAATAGTTCCTAATATGTGACCGAGTACCAAAATCCTAAAATATTCCATGACTCAACCTTAATCCTAGGGCAGGCTCGCAGTAGTACAGATAAGCTCAATTACTACTACGACTTCGCATTAATAGCAAAGACTGACCTACATGGGCCACCACTAAAAACGTGTCACGACCCGCACCCGGATATATGGGTACGAATACGTGGGCCACGCCCAGCCTACGCCGCGGTATCGGCGGTAGAACGCTGTCAAGTATACTATACTAACTACAACATCTAAGGATCCATAACTAGAATGTACTCATGTCACATCACAAAAACTAAGGAAGATAAGACAAGAAATAATAACAATATCACTAGAAAAACTAGAATCTACAATGATCATAAGACAGAAAAATAAAGAAGGAACAACAAGACTAACTATGGATAACTACCAGGCAACTCACATAGAAGAATAGTGAGATCCACCTCAGCTAGCAACATCATGAAGTCCCATACTGAGGGCACCACTACTCCTAAAATTTTGTCAACATATCCAGTCAGGATGGAACGAGCACAAATCTCAAATAACAGTTCTAATTAGACGATATTGAAAATGTAGCAGTAAATAGAGAGAATATACAAGAAATTATGAAATGTACATGTGAGTATCATGGCAAGTTAAGCTGTAAATCTAGAGCTAGAACAAGGCAAGTAAAACTGATCATGGCATGTACAAGAATCAAGAAACATCTATCTAAGTGTGTGAGTACTAGCTACAACATGTGGCCGGCTTGGGTCTGCACAAGGTCATGATCTAGCCAACCATACGTGTGGTGTATGATTGGCATTCACAAGGTTCACAAGATATACAAGGCGGGTATTGACCACACATCTACACTAATACTCCCCGTCCCCGACCAGTATAGTGGATCCAACCATGACACATCATGACACGCGATTCTCCGAGAGGGTAGCTAGCCTTCGCAGGAATCGTGTCTATACAATACACAAGGAACAAGAAAGACTTGTACAAGATATACCAAGAAGAGCGAGGAATAATATCTCATGACGAAATCTCGAGAAATACTAATCTGTGTGAACAATGTGTCAAGAGAACAAGGGTATCTACACTAAATACAAGAAACATAAACGATATCATAAAACAGAAATATTATCAGAGAATGTACTCGCCTGTGATCTGGTGGAATATGTCAACTGGTCCAAGAACAGTGCCTCGAGGACCTATAGGTGGAATACTGTATCAATATAAGGGTTTGAAAGTAAAATTAAGTCATACTAAGTCAAATTAGGTCAATCTAAGTCAAGGGTTGACTTACAGTTGACTTTTGGTCAACTGGTCAATCTCTGGTCAACTCTAGGTCAAACTTGACTAACGTTGACTAACAGTTAACTTTGGGTCAACTGGTCAACTTTGGTCAAGTTCTGGTCAATCTTAGGCTACGGTTGACTTCCGGTTGACTTTTGGTCAAAAATAGTCAACTGTGGTCAACCAAGGTCAAAACTAGTCTAACCTAGGTCAAATGTTGACTCTACTTCGACGTTCAGTCAAAGTAGTCAACCATGGTCAAAGTGGGTCAAAGCTAGTCTCTATAAACATCTACAAGGTCAACTTATGAATTTCAGTGATTTAGAAATTATTGAAATCGACGGGTCTCTAAAACAACCCAAAAGGAAAAAATATTATAATAATAGGATGACACAAAAATGGAAGAAATCTACAGATGTTGTCGGATGATGAAACTAACATCACCAACGTGTCCAGAATGGTCAAATTAGCTAGAATCGCCTGTCCATAAGTCCAATTTGGATACAGGAGCAAAAATGGTAATTTCGGGCCAAAGTGGTGTCCGCCGTTGGACACACTTTGCACCGAAAAATGTGCCGAAATAAAAGTGCACAAAACCTAACAAATTATATATCCACGAATTCAGAATGACGATACGAACCCAACGGTATATCCAGAATTGGATTCCGTTGACCCGATCTCAGATTGGTCCGTTGGCCCGGATACTGGAATCCAATTTGCACGAAAAAGCGTGTCGGAGCCAATGTCCTCAAAACTCAGCAAATTATATGTCAACGAGTCCAGAATGACGATACAAACTCAATAGTATATCCGAAATTGGATTCCGATGAGCCGAACTCAAAATGACCCGTTGACCCGGATATTGGTATCCGACTTGCACCGAAATGCTTGTCGGAACCAATGTCCACTAAAACCTAGCAAATTATATGTCAACGAGTCCAGAATGATGATATGAACTCAACGGTATATCCGGAATCGGATTACGATGAGTCGGCGTCAAAAAGTCCCGTTGACCTGGACTGTGGGGCCCGCTTTACACCGAAATGTGTGCCAGGGCCCACGTCCTCCAAATCTAATAAACTTTATATGAAAACAGGCCAGAAAGATGCCACGAGTCTACTGGTGGTGTCAGAATTTGAATCCGGAGTCCCGGATTCAAAAATAGAATTTTACAAGTGCAACACTAAGAATTCGAACGACCAACTTTGGCGTCGAATTCGACCGACCTAACAAGCTCAAACTGAAATGAAATCTAAAGGGGGCAGGAAGAGGGTTATACCAGCTGTGCACTGGAACTAGTAGCGTGCAAAACGGAGAAGCGACGACGAAGATACGAACCCGCGAAGTTGGCGTCACGAAACTGTCCAAAAATAGTTTAATTAAAACGTCAACTTGGTGGCCGATTTTGATGTATCAAACGACGAAATTAACGGTTCAAACTTGACAGAGGTGAAGAGGGATATACCGAGATTGAGACGGAGTAAGGAGTTCGCCGATCCAACGGTCGGTTCTCCCAGAAAATCGGTGCGAAGTCGCTGCGACGGAGCACGAATTCTGGAATTTCTCCGCGCGCGCGTCGACGGAACTCCGAGAAAAACGTTGAAATCGCCTAGACGGCGCATCCCGGAGGACGTTGGCCGCCACGAGAGGGTGCGGGGGTGTGCGCCCGGCCATGGGGGTGCTCGCCGGCGCCGGCGACGGGCGGGGCGGCGCGCGGCCGGCCGGTACGCGCGCGGCTACCAGCATGCAGTTGCTGCACTGTTGCGCTGCGCTGCAGCTACGCTCGTGCGCGTGGGGGCAGGCCAGGTCAACCACGGCGGGCGGTGGCGGCTGTGGTGTTAGTATGGGGGTGGTGGAGATGGTGGAATTGGTGGTGGTGTGTGGTGTTGCTCGGGGTTGGGCTCGGGTTGGGGAGGAGAAAGATGAGATGATGGTGATGGAGTGAGGAGCTCAGAAAGAGGGAGTTCGGCCATGGCTGCTGCGTGGAGCTCGGGAAGAATGAAGGTTCGAGTGGGGTGGTGCTGGTGAGGGTGTATGTGTGTGTGTGAGAGAGAGAGAGAGAGAGAGAGAGAGAGAGAGAGAGAGAGATGAGTATGTATGTGTGTGTGTGTGTGTGTGTGTTATAATATAGAAAGAGAGTGAGAGGGTGAGAATAGTGAGATAGAGATGGGGAGGGTGATGGGGTTGCTGTCCTGTACGGGTAGGGGGTGTGGTGATGTGAGAGGGAAGGAGAGAGAGTGGGGTGATGGGTGAGAGGAGAGAGAGAGAGTGTGTATATATATATATATATATATATATATATATATATATATATATATATATATATATATATATATATATATATATATATATATATGTGTGTGTGTGTGTGTGTGTGTGTGTGTGTGTGTGTATATTATATATAGAAGTGAGTGATAGATATTATTATTAGAGAGAGTAGAGAGAAAGTAGAGAGAGGGAATAGGTCGGCTGGCATTGGGGGAGGGGTGTTGTGTGTGATAAAGTAGAGAGAGAGAGGGATATTATTAGAGAGAGAGACATTAAAAATATATATTTATATATATATATGTATATATATATAAGAGAAAGAAAAGGAGATATTTATATAGAGATATTTTTGAGTAGAAGAAAAAATGAGAAAATATCAATGGGGTGTATGGGCAGTCATGGTAGGGTCCATACCAAACTGGGTCGGACGTTGGGCCAAGTTTGGACAAAGTCGAAGCCAAGATTTAATTAATTTATAAATTAAAGCAATTAAAATCACGGATGGAATGGGAGCACAAGGGAGATCAGATCGGTGGCACGCAAGTGGCACGTGCATAGTAGGCTCAAAACAGGCCAGGACCATATATTGGGTCGTCTGGATTGGACCGATGTCGGGCCCGGAAATTAAGTTGGAAATTAAATCACGAATTACGGCAGACGATAAATTGGTTTAAATTGACCCAAAAGTTGCACGAAGCAAATGGAGCACAAGGGAATAAGTTCGAGTGGGACACGAAATATCAATGTGAAGATAATCTCGTCTACTACAAACTCCAAGAAGGAAGTTTTCAGAGACTGACATCCCTGATGCTCTAGAAATCCAAGTCACGGTAAAGAGCATTAAATCAAATAATAATATATATTACAACTAATCGAATTATAAAATTAAAAAAAATAAGCCCTAAATTCAGGGGCTTACATGCTGTTCCACTAGTGCAAACATTGGGCTGCCCAATATTCTACCAGTCCTCAGTGTATAATGGACTGCCAATTTGAATAGGCAGCCCTGGCTCAGGACATGTGTAACTAAAGACTGCCCACATTTCTGGCAGTCCAAGATGCAGTTAGGACTGCCAGAAAAGAGGACAGTCCTAACTCACATCATGTGTAAGAATGGACTGCCCACTTTTCTGGCAGTCCTAACTTTATGTTGGACTGTCAGAAATTTGGGCAGTCTATTATGCTAATGGACTGCTCATTATCCTGGCAGTCCAACATAGAGTCAGGACTGCAAGAAAAGTGGGCAGTCCATTGTTCCACATGTTATGCCAAATGGACTGCTCATTTTTCTGGCAGTCCAACTGTCACTTCCTATTCCCAGAATACGTATTCTAAATACATGTACTGCTGGAATGTATTCATTTAATATTTATCATGTATTGTTCTGTATTTAAATTCCTTTAATTTTCTGTTAATTAATTTCCTGCAATTTTATTTCTGCACTTTACTTTCTGCTTTTATACTCTACTTTTACTTTGCTTTGGGGTTCGGCCTAGATTGGTTTATTTTCGGTTTTTGTTGGTTCATCATGAACCGAAATAAACCCCCACCTACCACCACCCCATTTAAAGCCCCAAACCCTTTCTCTTTCTTCATTACTTCTTCTTCTCATTACTCTTCTTCTTCCTCATAACTCTCCCACCAACCTAGGAGAGCAAGGCAAGTGCCAACTTGCTTCTTGATGGATCCCTATTTTTATTGTTCCATCATCTTCCCTATTTGATTCTAAGTCTCTTTAGTACGTAGCATTTTCAATTTCCATGGCTTATTTGTTGTAGATCTAAGTTTGATACATTTTCGGTTTTTCTTGGTTTTGATCTCTAAAACTTGGTTATTTTCGAAAACTAATACAGTAGAAACTCTATAAATTAATACTCGATTATTTAATAAACTCTCTAAGATAATATTTTTGGCCGGTCCCGACTCGGGGATAGGGTGCTAAATTAATAATTCGCTAAAATTATAAGATAATACATTTTTGATAATTTCTTCAGACCCCATATAAAATATAAATTAATAATTCCTTATATATAGCATATTACATGAATGATTTATGAAGGTTTCTTGAAAAATGACTCAAGAATTGAAGGTTTCTTGAAAATATTTTTAATGTCCATAAAGTGATACACTGAACACAAGAAGCATAATAAGGTGAGAGATTGAAGGTTTCTTTCAAATTGGGCCCTTCATTTGATATACACATGCATTGTATACAATAATTAAGTGGAAGCTTGAAAGGTGTTTGTAAACTACGTAAGTATTTTACTATAAATTAATAAAATATTAATTAATATATAAATTAATAATTATTAATTTATCGATTAATTAATAACTCTTTTAATTAATAAATTTTGGTGGTCCCAAGTGTATTATTTTATAAAGTTTCTACTGTAGTTCTATGTTGTAGAGAATTCAATTTCATTCAGTTTTGGCTTTTGTTTCGCTTGATTTCGACTTCGGATGAGTAAGTTATGCCCATTACAAGTTTTTGGAACTTTTATGGTTGAACTGGCTGCTTGGGGACGATGAACCCCATGCGCCGGGAACCCCATGCGCCCGTGAGGCCATGCGCCGTGAAGTCCCGGCAACGCATTCTTTGACTCCGAGCGTGTCATGCGCGTAGGTTCCTTACGCGCATGTACTGAAGATGCAACGTGAGTATCCCATGCGCCGATTGTGCAGGAATCACAGCGCATGAGATTATTTATTTCCCAACCTTTCCCTCAGGCGCATGAGATTATTTATTTTCCAATCATTTTCCTCAGGCGCATGATATTATTTATTTCCCAACCTTTCCCTCAGGCGCATGATATTATATATTTCCCAATCATTTCCCTCAGGCGCATGATATTATTTATTTCCCAACCTTTCCCTCAGGCGCATGAGATTATTTATTTCCCAACCTTTCCCACAGCGCATGATATTATTTATTTCCCAATCATTCCCCAGGCGCATGAGATTATTTATTTCCCAACCGCATGAGATTATTTATTTTCCAACCTTTTCCTCAGGCGCATGATATTATTTATTTTCCAACCTTTCCCACAGCGCATGATATTATTTATTTCCCAATCATTCCCCAGGCGCATGAGATTATTTATTTCCCAACCTTTTCCACAGCGCATGAGATTATTTATTTTCCAACCTTTTCCTCAGCCGCATGATATTATTTATTTTCCAATCATTTCCTCAGGCGCATGATATTATTTATTTTCCAACCTTTCCCTCAGGCGCATGATATTATTTATTTTCCAATCATTTCCCTCAGGCGCATGATATTATTTATTTCCCAACCTTTCCCACAGCGCATGATATTATTTATTTCCCAATCATTCCCCAGGCGCATGAGATTATTTATTTCCCAACCTTTCCCACAGCGCATGAGATTATTTATTTCCCAATCATTATTTATTTCCCAATGTTTATTTCCCGAATTTGGCATTAATTAACATTGATTGTTATCTTGATTAATTATTGATCATGCGTTCCTAGATGGAACTAAGAGACTGGCTAGTCGTCTTATTAAAATGAATGAATGAGACACGTTCATATTAAGTATGAACTACTATAATCGATTGGCCGATCCCGAATATTGACATACAGGCACACATGCAGGCTTCAATTTATTTATTTATTTATTTTACTATAAAAGAAGCATGTGTACTTTATGGTCAAGGCATGATTGTTCCGTGGTTAGTTTGGATTGTTGTATTACGCTATGTAAGACCTACAACCTAACCGTACGGGCATCGTTGTAGAGTTGTGCATATCGTACCCTGTACGAAAGTACTCATTCCGAATGACCATGATCCACGGCATGGGATTTCACTCAACGTAGAGACTATTAAGTTAAATAAAAATAATGATTGCATGGAGAGAATGGATTCCCGAGTTCTTACATGGCAGCCCTTTTGGGACTAGTAGTGCCCGACAGGCCGGCTGGTCCCCACAGATACTGCAAACCTGCCACACGGGCATGGAGCGGTATCTGGTTATACTATTTATTGTATATTGATGACGGGCGTCCTGCTGGGACTCGTCTAATTCATGATTGGCGCAATTGATTGATTGGATCGACTAGCCTTGCTTTTCATAGTAAGAACTGAGAAATCCTTATTGTATAAATTTCAGGATAACTTGGGACTCACAGTAGCAAGCCGTAGTAGTTGCATGGCCGGTTAAACTGATTTGTTTGTGTACTGTACCTACTCTGTTAACTAACTAAGATGATCAGAGTGTCGAGACATGACGGGCCAACCTCTGTCCTTGTTTGGTTGGGAGGTTGGTTCGAAGTGTCGTGACATTATGTGAATCCTAGTAGCAAGCAGAGATCTATATATCATATTCTCTTATTACTGGTTTTAACTCCTCATATCGTGCTTCCTTGCGGTACTTGCTATTAGAGGTCTAACCTCTCTTGTTTTGCATGGCTAGATTTAGAGCCGGTTCCCGAGGACTCAGCTTACTTCTACCTCCAAGATGGTCAATACTAGAGGAATGATCGCAGGAGGACTCGAGTGGGTTCCTTACTTCCCGCTCGTTTTGTTAATTACTTAATACCTTGCCGTTTGGCACCGACATGTTAGTCGGATTGTCTTGCACTTACTTTTACATAATTGTAATTAAGTCAGACTGCAGCTGATAACAATTGTGTATATGTTGCTATATCATCTGGCTATATTTTGTAAAGCCAGATCTCAAGAATATTTTGACTAAGCGTTTGGGACGCCTTATTGCTTATTCTTAAATGTTCTCTATTATTGCTTCTTGTTTGAATGATTGAGACAATAGATGTGAAGTGACCATAGCGAGACTTTCATGTAGTATGCACCCCCTCGTCTTTTAGACAGCATTGATCGTATTATACGGTATTCATCTACCCGTAATACGTAGCTGGCTGAGTCATTCCCCCGCTCTCCAGTATTCTGGTTCTGGGGCGTGACACCAACATACAGTCAGGACTGCCAGAAGAATGGACAGTCCTTCGCTACACATGTTATGCCAATGGACTGCTCATTCTTCTGGCAGTCCAACATACAGTCAGGACTGCCAGAAGACTGGACAGTCCTGGCCGACGCCAAATTTTGGCAAACACGTTTGCTACGGTCCGAATATAGTTTCATTCACATTACAATAATTGCAATGGAAATAACGAATGTAATTGATCCTTCAATTGTCTCAGATAATTTCTACGATTTTCGAAAGAAATGGAGGAAGATTTCGCACCTTGTTTGCGAGGAAGGTTTCGGGGCCATCGTTCTCCTCGGAAGAGAGAAGAGGACGTGGGGAAGAAGAGGAAGATGATGAAGCTGCTCGCCGAGTGGTGGAGAATGGAGTCAGTGTTAGGGCTTAGGAGGAAGAAGAAGAGGGAAGTTAGGGTTCTTAGGGTTCTTGAGGAAGAAGAGGAAAGTTTGTGTTCGGGGGGGAGGGCAGGATTACTTGGGACAGCCCTCTGATCAAATAAATGGGCTGTCCTGAGTAAAACCCAAAAAAATTGGGCTAGCCCTGATCAAAAAGGGCAGTGCCTTTATAAAAAGCCTAATAATAAGGTTACAAATTCAAAAATTTGCTGATCATGCAATCATCTTACAACTCCAATTTATTTTATTTTATTTTAAAAAATATTTTAGTTTTAGATATTAGTCCCTCATGAAGTAAAATTTGAACCCCATGCAATTTACTCCTCTTAAAATTTAGCTTGCCCCTCAAAGTATTTTAGTAAAGCTCTGACACTGTTGATTAGTGAACTCGCAAGAAAACTCAACTCACAACACTGTTAAGTGGATTTAGCTCGACTTAAATTATATACACTTGTGACTTGTTTTTGCTTAATGAAATATTATTGTATCCATATGAAGTTAGAGGAGAAGTACAACGTAAGTTAAAATATTTTACATAGAGGACATGTCCATTTAAAACAAATAAATAAGATATCAGTTAATCGAAGGAGACTAAACCAACATGGATGAATGTCTAAAAGAATAAAAGACATGTCACGTAAAAAAAAAATCTATGATATTGTCTAAAAATTAGATTAAATTTTAAATTATGTTAAAATATTTTAAATATTATTAGAATCTATTTTTTTTTGATTTATTATAGATATGTTTAGTTAGATAATACAATGTACTTAGTTTAAATACAATTTGAATATTGGATATATTTTATGATTTGTTATATGTTCAGGTAGTTAGAAGGATTTTAGGAAAAAAAAATATCGAAAATTACATAAGGAGATACATGAACTATAATTTTTTTTATTAATTAATTGAAGTTATATATATGATTTAGACGACTCATTTTTGACCCGTTTCTAAGTCGCATTATAATAGTAGAGAACATACGACATAGACGACTTAATTTTGAGCCGTTTCTAAGTTGTAGATAATAGTAGAGAATCGAAATCAGCTGACTCTTGTGGTCAGCGAGGAGAGGTATAATCTCCTTCGCTAGGCGGGAGGTATCAGAGGTGAGTTTGTGTAAAACTTGTGAACGGTGGATCCAAATATTATATAATGCAGTCTGTACCCTTGTTAGCAATTCGGCAAACGGAAAAAATTCGGGACGGCAAAAGTACGAGTATAAATCGGCTCAGTGCAAATAAAATAAGTTCAAAAATTCGGTAAAATATTCAAAAAATAAAAAATATTGAGGTCAGAAACTTCACATTCTTAAATATGTTGTCAAATTTGGTTAATTAAACAGGTTCCCAGCATGTTTATTGTGCCAAATTTGTTAATAATTTATACAAAACATGTTTAAAACTTCGCATGCTTAAAATTTATGTATTGATTTGGATCTGTCAAAGGTACACGAAGTATTATACGTTTGTGAAAGATACGAAAAAATTCGAGTATAATATGAGTTTTATTCGGATGACTGCTAACAAGGGTCTGTACAAAGTCCGGTGTGTTATGCCGGGCATGGCACAAAAATTGTAGAGATGGTTATAGTCAACAATATTCAAAGGACGGGCCGAGTTTGATGTAGATAGCAATCTCCAGACGAGGCTTATTATTGGGTCTTTAGGCCTCTATAACCTAGTTGGATATTGGGCTTGAATTTGAACAGGCTAATTCGTAGGCCCAGTCCAAAGTAGTGGATTTGTGGTGTGGCGGTTGCCAGCAACAGCAAGTCGGTTGTTTAATTCTCTCCTCCACTCCTCAGCTCCCGCCCTCTCCTATTCCCCACCCGCTATTCCCAAAATGCCCCGGCCGCCGACAAAAAATTCCTCCTCCTCCGCCGCTTCTCGGAGTCGGATCCTCCTCCACGGAGCCTCCGGCTCCGACTCCGACCGGAGCTCCTCTCCTTCGTCATCCGAAGCTGATGAAGAAGAAGAAGAAGAGGTCGTCTCATCAGAAGACGAAAAGGAAGAGGAAGCGGTGATTGGGAATGAGGAAGACAAGAAGAAGAAGGCTCCGATCACCATCAGCCTCAAGAAGATTTGCAAGGTCTGTTAATTTGTTCGGTTCAATTTCTAGGGTTTTGGAAGTTTATGGTGGAAAGTTCTGTTTTTTAGGGTTTTCTTTCCTTCTTTTTTGGTTTTTATTCAGGTGTGTAAAGGAACGGGTCACCAAGCTGGGTTTCAAGGCGCCACTTACATCGATTGTCCCATGAAGCCGTGCTATCTCTGCAAAAAACCTGGTATTTTTTTTAAAATATATGTTATTTTAGCTAGTCAATGCAATAAAGTTGCTCTTACTATATATAATAGTTCATGATCTGGCATGTACCGAATGAAAGCTTCATTCCCGAGTTAATAAATAATATTTTTTGGGTGCAAGACTTGAATTTTAGCTGCTAATTAGTTTTCGGTCCCTGCTTCTGTAGTTATTACTTTAGGTTGTGATAGATTCGTCTACTCTACGGAGTATCGGCTGTTGACGAAGGCTAAAGACTCAGAATTTCTAGGTTCGCCAATTGTGAAAACGTACACCACTACGTTCAGAGTTATTTCTAATCTTTGTCGACTTCGAAGGCCCTATTGGCGACGGGAACTAACATGGAAACAAGTGGAAAGCCCTACTAGTTGCCATTTTGTGTGTTGTTTCGTCGTCAGAAACCAAATTTAAAAACTTTATGTGGCATGCCACGTCATCAAAAATGGAAAGTATGGTTTCATCTATTTTCCAAATGGGGGAGGGAACTAGAAGACAACATTTATTGTTATTTTTTGTGTGCTCCACATCTACTATTTGTTAGTGTTGACATGTGATTGCAATTTTCTTTTTCTTTGGCATATTTTTTAGCAAACAAACAATTTCTTTAGTTTGGAGACTACTTTCTCTAGTAACCTCCAAAGAAACTAAATCTCTAACTTTCAAATAATTTTCAGTTGTGTAACCGGTCCTAATAGAATAAAATGGGACCTCTACTAAGTTTACCGTTCGTTTAGGTTTTTGGGAAGTTATAAGTTCAATTGATCAAGCACACAGAAACCTTTCGATGACTCTAGTTGGCTATTCTGATTTTAGGTGTCGACTTCTTTTATTAGTTTCTTTGTTTGGAACCTTTGTGTTAAGCTCTTCAGTTTTCAGAATACTTTTGTTTATTGTGCGCTTGGAGAAGTTCGTGCTTTATACGATTATAATCTGTAGCAGGATGATGAAGCATAATGGTACCCTTTAAGTTTATTGTGCACTCTCTATGGTGACTACTTTCTGATCCTTATGTCTTTCTCCTACTAGTTCGACCTTGCAAATCTTGGTTTGTTTATTACCCATGTTTAAAATTTTGAAGTCCTGACACTTGTTTAATCGGTTATTGAACCATAATTATAGCTGGTATATGTACAACCAGTTTGCTTGCTTAGGCAGGCTTCAGAAAGTTCTTGTTTTTACGTTATTAGGTTACAGTAGACTTAAGATTCAATTATACTTGTTTTTTATTTTGAGCATCTTTGAGGTTATTTGATGTCTTCCTTCTGGGTTTTTGCTTCTTTTGGAATCACAGGCCATACAACAATGTCTTGTCCGCATCGAGTAGCAATGGAACATGGAGTTGTTCCAGCTCCAAGAAGAAATAATCAGACTTCAATGGATTATGTATTTGACAGGCAGCTTAAAACTGAGATTCCAAAGGTATGAACAGTATATATCATTTGTTTTTGTCCAAAATCTTATCTAATTTTCTTATTTTGTGTAATATATTGCACTATATTACTACTCGTAGGTGGCTTACTCTTTGGTTAGAAGTGAATATGCATCCTTTAACAGATAGATGCCTGGATAGGAACATATTTCTTTCCTTGGCCGAATGGCTATTCATGGGTGATTGTGCTTAACACCCTTGTGCGGGCTTTAGACCAATACCAAGACAACTATAAAGTTAGCCCCCTTTAGCCCCTTTTTTCATGGTGTAAGTTTTGACTATATACGCAATCTAAGTTCAGTTTACCCAAAGGAACATTATTAATTTATTAGACGAGAACAATAAAACCTATGATAGTTGCGGGATATTGAGAACATTAGCCTTCTTCAGTCGTTATTTGGTGAGCAACTTATTCAATGACTATCAAAGACATAAGTCTTTAAATTGCACACACACACACACACACATATATATATATATATATATATATATATATATATATAGGAAGCGGATCAAAAGTCCCCCTTAGAAAACCCCCTAAAAACCCCCCTCATTCTCATCCGTAATTTAATGTTAATATTAACATTAAACTTAACATTAAAATTAACATTAACATTAACATTAATATTAATATTAACATTAACATTAACATTAATAAAAATAAATATTAATATTAACATTAATATTAACATTAACATTAATATTAACATTAAATTACGGATTAAAGTGAGGGGGGTTTTTAGGGGTTTTCTAAGGGGGGCTTTTGATCCGCTCCCATATATATATATATATATATATATATATATATATATATATATATATATATATTAGATGTAGTTAATCCGCGATGGTTGATTTGATCCTTTGACCACATTGATTTTCATGCTTTTTAGACAAAGTATTACAGGAATATTCTGTTCCATTTTTTAGCTTGGTCCTTATCCTATTAATTGTCTATATTTCTTTAACTCTGTCAAATCCATATGAGTTTATTTTAGGACAGTGAGTCCTGAACTCGCAACAGGGACAATATCAGTTCCATGCCGTGTTTATAGTTGTGTATGTGTGCGTGTCACTGTTCAACATGAACACACCATATACAAAATGACACCTACAACTGTGTTTAGATCATGTGATGCCTTCCCACGTCTGCAATAAGCATGGAAGTGAACCTTGTCAACAACTCTCCTAAATTTCCTATCAAGCGACAACCTGCCCTGGTCTTGGATCCTGTGCGGCATGTTTTACAATGCGCGAGTACAGTCTGTTCTTTGTTTGACAACAACAACAAAGCCTTTTCCAAATTTGGTGTTGTATATTTGAATCCTTTTATTCCGTTCAGCTTCGTTAAGGACCATTTACTCTGTAAAAACAATAATATGTTCTTGGCTTCGGTTAATTAATCTTCATCCTTAGTGCTCCTTTCCTACTTGCAGAAACTCGTTCTGTCATATTTGATTTCAAATTTATGCTTGTGTTGCAGATAAAGCCGGCATTTGTTATCCCCAGTCAAGTGGATTGTGGGTTAATCAGATTTCATAGTAGGCGTATCACCAGTTTAGAATTTCATCCAACTCAGGATAATGTTCTCTTGTCAGGAGATAAGGTATGTTTTGTTTCTTTTTTGTCATCACTAAAATTATACGGTCTAGATGAGTATCAATGTCAAAAAATATACGGTCTAGATGAGTATCAATGTTGTTTTCCTTGTTCCTTTCATGTTTAATTGGAAAAGAAAGGGCAACTTGGAATATGGGACTATGGTAAACTGCATGAGAAGATGGTCTACGATTCCATTCATTCTTGCATAGTTAACAACATCAAGTAAGACAATTAGCCACTTCTTTGTTAATATGTTCTTTGTTTTTTACATATGGGTTGTTAGTGAGTTTATTGTCTGGTTCAGGTTTAATTCAAATGGTGAGGGGACATTTTATACATCATCCTCAGATGGTACTATTTGTTGCACCGACTTGGAGACTGGAATACCACTTGTTTTGCTGGATGTTAATCCAAACGGATGGAATGTAATACTTCGTCTTGGTGTTAGTTTTACATAATAACTAATTTTTTATCTGCAGTTTACGTTTTCAATTTTCTTTTATCCTTAGACCAACCAAGCATTGCCTTTACTATGCCCATATTCCGGGAGTAATTAGGGTTCTAGTAACTTTTCTAATATATACTAGTTATAGATGTGAAGGGGTGTTTACTGTTCGAAATGAGTTTCTCAATGTGTTTTTGACTCAATTTAGTGAATTGCCAGATCTTGATATACCTTCTAGCTCTAGAATCCATCAGTTTGTAGAAAAAAACGGATCTTGTTGAGAGAACTCATGGTGAAACATGCCTCAAACTTTTGACGATCTAGGTTGATGTATTTTTGTGTATATATACCTTCATCTGGAGTGTAAAGTTGTGTGTCTGCTTGTGTTTTAGTTCCTGTTTAGGAGAATCCTCACTAATAACTAGTTGGTTTGGTTAGGTGCTTGCTTGAGGGTAGACACTAGACAAAGCTTAGCCTTGTAATCCCTCGTGCTGCCTTTCGTTATGTTTGCTCATCTTCCATGCTTTCTTTCATTCGTAATGTGTGTAATTTAGCATAGAGTTTCTCTTATGTATCTGTCTCAATTAGAATCCCATATATTTTATGTACATGGCCCTTAGAAATTGTCAGCTGCATGCCTGCAAGATATGGGACAAAAATAGATGACGGAAGAGTAGAAAGGGAGGAAGTGGAAGACAACTGGGCCATTGTAGAAATTATTATGGATGTCTGACGAAGCATATTGCATCCAATCAATTGGCCATTTGTTTGTACAATGTTTATTACCTGTACATAACTAATCCATGCTATAGTTGTTTTAAGGAATTTGATCAGTAAGAAAGGTGTAATTCTGAGTTATTTCTGGGAAGGCAACAAGTCCAGGGAGTCTAACATGCCCTTTTGTTATGGATCAGCGTTTTAGGAATACGACTCCAATTTAGGAGTAAGTATTAGGTGGAGAGGGGATGAAGCGGGTAGCCTAAAATTTATATGAAATATTATTAGCATTTAGTTTGTAATATTCAATGGAGTGGTCTAGTTATCAGCAATACTTATCGGCTCTTTTTATTTACAGGACTCTTTACTGAGTCGTGAATCATATGTGTAATTTTTTTTGCTCTTTCTGTTAATATGTAATTTTGTATTCAGTTTGCAAAAATTGATATCATGCCAGTGGATGATTGATGCTCTACTTTAATTACTGTGCTGAATGTTTGGGAGTGTCTTATTGTTTTTAAAATTTACTTGTCTTTAGGGTGCAGCAACTTGGAGAATGCTTTATGGCATGGATAATAACCCAGATAGAGGTCTTTTACTAGTGGCCGATAACTTCGGATATTTATACATGTGAGCATTTCTCTCTTTAGACATTACCTTCATTTCTATGGTCTTTGTTTGGGAACTTTAAATGTATAATTTTATATCACCATTTAAAGTCACGATTTCATTTTAGTCTTCCTTGCTACTGTGAAAGGTAAATCAGATGAACTTCTAAGGATATGAAATATATGGTTGTAACTTTTCTATGGATGAATTATTGTGAATTTTGCAGAAGTTGTTTGTTATTTTGGGTGTTTGTGTTGGTATGTCATGGCACTGGTCCTTTTTTTTGGGTGGTTGTTTAGCTTATCATATGTTTTCTATAAGAATTTTGTTATCCTTGCATACAGTAACTTTGCTTATACTTCTAATCTAACCTGAAGGGTTGATGGACGGTCAAAGACAAAGATTGGAGAACCGGTTCTAATCCATAAAAAAGGTAGCAAGGTTGTTGGGCTTCACTGCAATCCTGCTCAGCCAGATATTCTTCTAAGTTGTGGGAACGATCATTTTGTGAGTCTCTTGTTTGTTATTTTAATTAGCTTTGTTCATCTTCAACTATTTGTTTTGTGAGTGTGTTTACACTCTAATGTGTGTACGTGGGTCTGCAATTTTTTGTATTTTTTTTTATGTCTGTGTCTGTAGGCTCGGATTTGGGATGCTCGTCGACTGGTTGGTGAATCTTCGCTTGCCAGTCTTTCTCATGGACGAGTAGTCAACTCAGCTTACTTCTCACCACGAACTGGGAACAAGATCATGACAACATCTCAAGACAATCGCATTCGAGTATGGGATTCTATCTTTGGCAATTTAGATTCCCCAAGCAGAGAGATTGTTCACAGTCACGATTTCAACCGCCACTTGACTCCTTTTCGAGCGGAATGGGACCCAAAGGTTATTCTCCTTCTATATCTTACTGTTCTATATGTTACATGGAGAGCTCATGGAAACCCCTTTCTGTCTATACTGGTGGGCGAGTTAGATACAAGTGGGTGTGACAATGTCATAAATCATTGTTGCATCTTCTTTCACTGAAGGCAGGGCCGGCCCTGGCCCAGGGCGACCGCCCAAGGCCCCATCTGATATGAGGGCCCAAAACATTTCTTTTTTTTTAAAACGTATATATATATATATATATTAATAATCTTGTATCTAAAATAGAACTAATATAGTAATATGTAACATTTCTTTTTTTTTTTAACACAAAACAGTTTTGGTGTAGTGGTTAGTATGTTAAACTTGCAAACTAGAGGTCCTTGGTTCAATTCTTGGTTGTACCATTTTTAAGTTTTACTTTTATTTCAATTTTTTATATTATATTTGGGCCCATTTTAAAAGTTTCTTAGGGCCCCACATGAACTCAGGCCGGCCCTGACTGAAGGGCACTTATTTTGGATGATACCTTGTCCTAAAATATTTACTCAAAACCTTGTGTCTAATATCTTGTTCAGGATCCTTCAGAATCTCTTGTAGTCATCGGTCGTTACATCAGCGAGAATTACAATGGCGTTGCATTACATCCCATTGATTTCATAGATATCAGTACTGGGAAGCTTGTAGCTGAGGTGATAGAACCAGAAATAACAACCATCAGTCCTGTCAATAAGCTACATCCTCGAGATGATGTCTTGGCTTCGGGGAGCTCCAGGTAATTCTGCTTTGTACTGTTATGAAATTGTGTTGCCCCTAAGTTATTTTTTTTCAACTTCTCTTCCTTCAAAAAGAGATTTTTCAAGTTGTGTTGGGTGCTGATTTCTCTACCGGTGATTGTTTTATACCCGAGTATATTAAGCGTATAGGTGGTATATTATTTTCTGATTTACATTCTGTTCAATTATATTACTCCTTGCAGGTCTTTATTCATTTGGAGGCCCAGGGAGGAGGATGACTCCTCCCGGCATCAGCATGAACAGAAATCTAAGGGATTTATAGTTCCCAAGGCTGAGAAGAAATCGAGGAGGAAGTTCGACCAGGAAAGTGATGATGATTCTGATTTGGATCCCAAGGGCAAGAAACCCAAACAAAAGAAATTTAATGGTAAAACTGCTCAAAATGGTAAGAGCAAGGTCAAAATTGTCGGTTGATTGTTGTGTGGGGTGGCAATTCGGGATCATCATCTGCAGATGTGACCATTTCTTTCAACCTGAAAATTTTTGAGAGCTGAAACATTTTTTTGATGCTCTGCCAGTGCAAGCAATAGAAGGTTAGTAGAGGACATACAACAGCTATTGTGTATTTTGCAGCTTTGCCACCCTTTCTGTTCATATAGGAGTTGGCATGTAACTGTATATTGAATAGTTTTGTACCCCTGTTGTAATGTATATATGACATTTACTATTAAAACTTGTTTACTGGAGTCCTCCTAGTTAGGGAAACTTAAGGGAGGTCGATCGCCTTTTTTCCCATTTCCACATGAAAATTTACTGCAGAAATTATAATACCTGGAGATTGATTCTTCTTTAGCAACCGAGTAGGTATTCATACAGTGGGGTGGACTACTTTTCTGAAATTTATTTCCTATCATTATCAATTTGTCCAACTGTTCAATAGAGTAAAAACAAATAT
Source organism: Iris pallida (assembly GCA_029216955.1). Taxonomy (NCBI): domain Eukaryota; kingdom Viridiplantae; phylum Streptophyta; class Magnoliopsida; order Asparagales; family Iridaceae; genus Iris; species Iris pallida. The sequence continues at coordinate 3,392,516 of JANAVB010006599.1, forward strand.
ATGTTATGCATTATGTGTTACATTGCAGGTGCTAGAAAGGATTTATAAGGTGAGATTGGCACTAAAAGCAGTAAATCTTAATTGTAGGTATGTATATACCCTTTTTTTAGTGTTTGCTATTCTGTGGTAATTATTTAATCTACTATACATGAAATTCTTAGTCATTGTACATTTTACGCGTATCGTGTTTTTTTTTTTCTTTTTTTTTTTTTTTTCAATTCTTCTTGCCATCTCTATGTACATTTTTTTAAATTCGTATTGAAGCTTCTAGATCAGTTCTTGATACCTAAAATTTTTTGTGTGACACACACCTTGTCTCCTACCCCTACTAGAAGAAATATATCATATCAAGATCCCAACTCCAAAACAGGCAATATAATTTGCTAAAAAAATAAGGGTAAATGATAAAAAATCTCTCATTAGATATCCGACTTTTGCAAATTAAGACCTATTAGTCATTTTTAGCAATTTGCTCCTACTTAGATTACAAATCCGTTCAATAAGAACCCTCCAGTCAAAATTTAAAAATTTAATTCCGAAAATGTCCCTGCCTCCCTCCTCCCCCCGGTGGTGGCGGCGACCCCCCAGCCCCGCCCGACCCCCTCGCCCTCCTCCCGTCGGCCCTGCCCCCCCAGCCGTCCGACCCTCCTGCTCTCCCCCCGCCGGCCCTCCCTCCGGCGGCGAGCCTCCAGCCTCGCCCGTCCCCCGCGAGCCTCCCCCCCGACCTCGCCGGTCCCGTACGGTCCTCCCCCGCACTCGTCGGCACCCTGCGGTCCTCTCCCGCCCTCGCCCCGGCCCCATGTAATGACCCGCTCCGTCCTAGCGGAACGCCGATTCAAACGGCAAGTGCAACGACTCGAACGAGTCGTCGACCCGAAGAGTTGGCATCGACCTGATGAAGAATCGATGCAAGGCTTACATTGGCCCGTCTAGAGGAATCCAGACTTAGACTTTCAAAGGCGCGCTCGGAGTATCGCTCGGCCGATGCGAACATCGCTAAGGTGGGTGGCTCCGATGAACCCGTCTTTGCTTAGCCTAGACACTTAACAATGCGGACACTATCACGAGAATCGCTAGGCGATAACACCGTGCATGTTAATAAATGACTCAATGCACCTAGCTAAGGGATTAATCCCACCTTGCATGCTTGTATAGAATATGGAAAGGAACATGGAAAATATGAGAATTCTAGCACCGCGCTCCATGCTCGTGCTACGGCACAAGTTTACGTTCAAGTCCCTTACGCGTTCAACAATGAAACAATGAATGGATTACAACAATGAAACGGGAAGACTATCAACATAGTCGTTCCAAGTAGAGTATAGCAACATTGAAAGATTATGGGACCGATGGGTCGCCAAGGCGACTCCCGCACGGGGAGTTGCATAATATGTGAATGAAAGAATGAATGGATAAGTGAATGAATGAGCCAACGAATGAAAGAATGAATACGTGAATGAATCAATGAACGAACAAACAAGTGAAAGAAAGAACGAATAAAAGATAAGAAGGAAAGGAATGGTTAGCGACAGGTATGACAAGCACGTGCAACGGGGCTCGCTACCTGCGCTGCACGGACGCCAACCTAGTCGATAACGCATTATGGCTAAGGGTTAGCCTACGGCTCGGAGACAGCCGTTAAGTTAAAATGACAAATAATACGAAATGGTCGTGGACAATCCCCTCGTATACGGGAGGTGGGAGATATAAGAGATTTCCGCGGCATGATCAAATGGAGGATCGTGGCCGGCCTAGGCGGAAATCAAAGGGGGCTTACGGGCTGCCGGGGGGGGGGGGGGGGCTTGGCTACCCGGGGAACGTAAGTGCAGGGTATTTTCAAGACACGTGTACCAGCCGCACGCTCTGAATAGTTGCGAAATACCAAGGAAAAAAGGGTCCAAAATGGCTTGTGATGCCAGCGACCGGTGCATATAGAGTTAAGTGGGCTTTGCTGGTGGCGATCCACGTGCAAGTCGTTGCATTGAGCAAAGTGGTCTAAGTTAACTAAATGAAGTGCCTTCTGAACAGGCTTGAAATATAACACACCAAAGGATAAAGAGTACTTCGTGAAATTGAGTTAGGAAACACGCATACGAAGCGCTAGGCCTGAGGCAGGGACACGTCCTTGACATTGAATGCTTACGTAAATCACGATAAGTTATTACATATGAATTGTTGACTAACTTGGTTTACTTTGGACAGGGAAGGCTGGACGGTAAGTATGGGTAAGTCGTGCATGAAATTTCATGCGACACTTGTATTCGGCAACACGAGATAGGCTATGAAATACGCCAAGGCAAGATTAGAAAGACAATGAATGATAGACGGTGCACAAAAGTAAATGGAATGTGTTTGGTAATGATAGCATTGTGGGCGAGCTAGCCTCCCCACCAGTGCATAACAATGTACTGATAACCCCACAGTCTGCTTGCAGGATGCAGGAGACGCCGGCGGGTGCGGAGCTTCCATCGAACGTGTTAAGGCGCGGAGCCAACTCTGGGACCTTGGAACGTTGCAAGAAGCTGAAGCACCCTATACAGGACATAATGTATCGGAACATCGTCGTGAATCATTCCATCTTGTAAGCCACTTGGCACGCCCTTTTTATGTTTCAGAGAGAGAGAGAGAGCTTGAGCGATTTGTAATATCGGCCTAGCGCCGCTTGTAAACTTCTTGAAAATCAATAAAGAGTTTGAATTCGCTTCAACTTGTGTTCATTTACTTTCCGCTGCAAATGGGAACACTCTGTGCGACTCTGTGGCCTAGCTAAAATCGGTCGTTTCTGGACATAGCCTTGCACGGGCGCACATAGGCCCGTGCGGCATCACGCCTTAGCGAGGACGACCGCTCCTGCGGGAGCGGGGCGTGACAGATTGGTATCAGAGCACGGCTTTACGTCCTTGGACATCATTTCGATTTTCTCAGTTTTGAAAGCTCGTTTTGAAACAAAAGAAGTGTACGCTCTCTCTCGTTGTGCCTTGGGATGTTCCATACAATAAGTCTAATATTTTCAAAAGCTCGTATAAGTACTCGGTTGAACGAGATCGATAGGCGAAGGCCTTTGTGCCGAACCACGGCGTACTTGAGTTGGAAGGAACCGATGCTAAGAGTTAGCAAAACGCAAGACGTGCTTGAATATGCTTACGCTGACAATAGCGAACGAGTACACGAGATCAAAGTATAGTTCGAACGGGATGGTTATGCACGCAGCCTTTTGGCTATGTCGTGCCGAGTATCGCGCACCTAGACCTTTGGTGCGAACGAGTTGCGAGCGAGATCGATTATCGCTCGAACGAGAGATGGTTCTTAGACCTTGAGGAATGGACGAACGCGCGATTGAACACATAGAAAGGGAATCGAATGATCATTTGAGGATTTGTAGAATGACTTGACCCCGAGTGGTGTATGTGATAGCTTCGGAAAAGAATAAGAATGAGTGTCAACGACTAGTCGAGTGGCTCGAACCCTGAGTGGTGTATGGACGACATAGAAAATGTTCGAGCGAGACTAAAGGATATACGGATAGAACGAGTATGTCGGCAAGCGATGATATCGCGCAAGCCTTAGAACGAGTAACGCTTAGTTGGTTTTGACTTCGATAGTCTCAAACGAGATATCGTTCGAACGAATTAAGAATGCGTAGTGCGAATTACAAAACGATTGAATAGAGAGTCGGAACGATGAAACGAATGGAGGTCTTGGTCGAGGAAACAATGAATGATAGACGGTGCACAAAAGTAAATGGAACGTGTTTGGTAATGATAGCATTGTGGGCGAGCTAGCCTCCCCACCAGTGCATAACAATGTACTGATAACCCCACAGTCTGCTTGCAGGATGCAGGAGACGCCGGCGGGTGCGGAGCTTCCATCGAACGTGTTAAGGCGCGGAGCCAACTCTGGGGCCTTGGAACGTTGCAAGAAGCTGAAGCACCCTATACAGGACATAATGTATCGGAACATCGCCATGAATCATTCCATCTTGTAAGCCACTTGGCACGCCCTTTTATGTTTCAGAGAGAGAGCTTGAGCGATTTGTAATATCGGCCTAGCGCTGCTTGTAAACTTCTTGAAAATCAATAAAGAGTTTGAATTCGCTTCAACTTGTGTTCATTTACTTTCCGCTGCAAATGGGAACACTCTGTGCAACTCTGTGGCCTAGCTAAAATCAGTCGTTTCTGGACATAGCCTTGCACGGGCGCACCTAGGCCCGTGCGGCATCACGCCTTAGCGAGGACGACCGCTCCTGCGGGAGCCGGGCGTGACAGATTGGTATCAGAGCACGGCTTTACGTCCTTGGACATCATTTCGATTTTCTCAGTTTTGAAAGCTCGTTTTGAAACAAAAGAAGTGTACGCTCTCTCTCGTTGTGCCAGATCCCAGTCACATACTGGATCATTCAGAAATCACAATTGGCCCAACTCTCCGTATTGGACAGAAGCCGGTAGGGATTCTGGATCGAAGACAGAAGATTCTTAAGAACAAGACTATCTCCTTAGTTCGAGTATCTTGGAACAAGGACTCACCAGGAGAATCTACTTGGGAAAGGGAAGATGAGATACGGCAACTATACCCCTACCTCTTTGATGATTCAGGTACTTAGCAACCTATCCTTTTCTACCTCTCTTATCTTTAAATTCCGGGGACGGAATTTAAATTAAGGTGGGTAGGGTGTCATAACCTTAAATTTTCTATTTTTAACTTTGGTATTTTACTTATTTTCAACCATTCAAAAATTATTTTCCTATAATTATTTCTCAAAAAAAATATATATATATAGTGTAAATAAATAAATCAATCTTTCTTTCAAAATGCCCCTCATGCAATTTTATTTTTTGCATTCTTCTACATAGAAGGGTATGTGACATGCATGCATGGGAAGTGTCAAATGTCATTTTTCTCTCATGACAAGGCCTCATGGGCATTTTGGTCCTTTTCCCTTTCTTCTTCATTCCTTTATTTGGAAGAGGAGAGAAGCAAACCATTCTTTCTCCTTCCTCTTCCTGGTAAGCTCTCTTCTCCTTCTCACTAATTCTTCTCCTTCTTCTTCTCATCTTCTTCTCTTCACCCCCACCCCCCCTTATGCGGCTGCTGCTGCATTTACTGCTGCCGCAACTGCATTTGCTGCGCTGCTGCTGCTGCGCTGTTGCTGCCGCGGGCCGGCGCCGGCGCCGCCGGCCGACCCCCTCCCCCTTCTTCATCTTCTTATTCTTCTTCCTCTTCCTTTCTTCCAATTCCTCTCCATTTTAATTTCAAATTCATTTCTAGGGTTATAAAATTTAACCCAATTTCACTTCTTGTGCCCTAGGATTTTGAATTGGGGCTTGGGGAAGAACTCTTCTAATAGGAATCATACCCAAAAGCAAGGCAAGCCCTCTTTCCTTCCACCTCTCACATTTTTTGTGTGTTCATCTTAATTGTTCTTGTATTGGCATGAATATTCTATGTATAATCTGAATATATATATATATATATATATATATATATATATATATATATATATATAAAAACCAATATTATATGACAATAGTGAGGTTGATTTTTAAAGGTGACTTGGTAGTAAGTGTTATGAATAAATATATACCCTTAAGTATGATTTGGACACTTCAACATAGGATAAATTGTGAATTTTGATTTTTTCGTACAAGGTTATATACATATATTTGCACATACATACATACTAAATTCATGAAATAAATAGCCCAACATTGTTGTTTTCATGAAAGTACTTCTAAATAACTCTAAAATGAGAAATTATGAGTTTTATCCATTATTTTTATCTTAATTCAATTCTGTCCAGATTTGAAATTATACATATTTGACATAATTAGTGTGATTTCATAGTTAAATATGTATTTATTGATACCGGTTCTTTAAGGTAACTTCAGTTATGAACTTTTAAGTCAAAAATAACTATTTTGTGCCCTTAAAAGTTAGTTTTTAGTATGTAATAGCATTGGGCATGTTAAAATTGAAATTAGATAACTTGTTCATTTGTGATTATGCATAGAAACCTCATTTTTGCTCTTTCAAGAAGTTATGATTCGGTACAATAATGCATGAGTTAAATTATTATGTGGTAGGAGTTATTGTCAACTATTTTTAGCATAATATGCAAATCTGTCCAGAAATTCATTTATGCTTAAAATGACCACTTTGTCATAGACACATAGTTGGAATTGATATTTAATAGATACCAGACAAATAGGTTAACATACTAGTTAACTTTTCAAGTGAAAAGACTATCTTGTACACTCAAGAAGTCCACTATATCATTACTAGTTAAGATTTTGTGCTTTGTTTTGTAAAACAACTAACATTAGGCCTACAATATATTCTTTACTTACTAAATTAAGTTTTCTTGAACTTGGAAGAGTGTTTTAGAAGAAGGGCAAATGCTAAAATTTTATTCCTATTGCTTGCTTGCTCGCCAAGGTGAGAAAGCTACTTTATGTGCATAGCTTTATTATAAATTGCGTGGCCGGTGTTGAGAGTTGCTCTACCGAAGGGGTCGGCGTACCCGGTATTATATTTGCGTGTTGCCGGTGTTAAGGGTTGCTCCACCGAAGGGGTCGGCGTGCCCATTTATTATTTTTTTGTATTTATATGTTCTGGAATGTTTCCGGGTCAGTAAATACAAAGGAGATTTTATCGAAATTTTTGAGAATTTTCAGAGTTATTCCGACAATTCGGACTTCTTGGACAATTTTTTACTCAAGTTCTAGACCATTTGAACCATCCATCTTCGACCTATAATATCGGAGGGATTCTTGGAATCATGTCCATTTGGACATCTTGGAATTTTACCTTGGTTCCAATATTTCTCGGACTATTTTAGTTTCAGAAAAGACGAAACTAATATTTGAATGCGACTTGGCTTCTAGGATTCCCGTTTGGGAAATAGTTCTCTGAAGTCTAAATGTTTAGAATAGGTTGCATGGGGTTTGGGAGAGAAACCGTTGGATCACACCCGGCTGACTTCTTTACAATATAATTTTTCATTTTCGTACTGATCAGTCCCTGATACGGTGTTCGTGCGGCCGTGCGAATATCCGGGGTGAGGCTTAGCTCACTTTCTTGATCGCAATTGGACATCCAGGCCCTGAGTTTCAGCTCAGCTATCCATTTGCTCATTACCCTGAGTTTTCAGCTCAGAATACTTATTAATTCATTAGATATTCAGGCCCTGAGTTCAGCTCAGCTCTCTAATGAATGGGTTCGATATTCTTGGAAAAGTCCAAGTCATACGAACTTCTTGTTATAACACATGATGCGATGATTCGACCCAGATGATTCGGAAACCACTCATGATGTTATCTTGCTTGCAATCACATCAATATGTGATAGTACAGACGGCTGGAGAATCTAAGCACCAACCCGTTTTGTACGAACCTGATCCCGGACAAATGGGGTTATTGTTGAGATGCTAGGCGAGTGTGTGTGATCCAGAAGTTTCTCTAAATCGCATTTAGGTCTAGAAAGATCTTGTCGTGTCCTTGTGACATTAATTGAGAATCACTTACGTTTGACTAATATCAAGGTATGAGTTTAATTGCTCTAGATATTAAATCTTGTTCACTTGTCTTATTATTACGTATTCATACTTCTTCTTTGACTGAGGGCTTGCTCGTCGTATTGACGACCTAGTTTTGTTCACTAGGGACTGAAGAAGATCAAGATGTGGATTAGGCGTACACTGAGAATGATCTCTATGAATGATGTGTAACGGATGGAATGTAGTTTCTTTTTTAGAACATTTTCAATTGTGTAAATTATGTGTTGAAGACAATGAATCAATTATGTGTTTGAAGACAGTGAATCAAATATGTATATTATGTGTTTTGATGAATCCTATACCAAGTATGTAATATTTCTGGATAAATGAATGTTATGTCATGGTGGAATTCTGTGATTATGCCTTATATCTATGTCTATTCCGGACCTTACAGGCGACAATCGCAGGGTACAATTCGGTACTCATTGTACAGTTGCGTAGCCTGGGAAGAAGTGTCACGTGCCTCGAGTCATCTTGGAAACAGGGGCGTGACACTACTATTCTTAATTTGTAAATCCAAACACGAGAACTTAAAATTCATAAATCTTAGTGTGTCAATCAACTGTGGAGATTTTATTAATTTTAGGAAGAAATCTTCCTTGTAACCCAACATGCCTTCTATAAAATAGCTGAAAAATAAGCATATTGTGTTTCAGAATTCATTGAATTATAATATCCCTCTAAATAGTGTAATTGATACATTCAACTCTGATTCCTAGAGAAAAGTAACTCGATTATTAATACTTTTGCTGCTTATTTGGTATAAATAAATATGAATTAGAATTCCATTAATATATTTAATTCAGGACGTGTTTATTGTGAACTTCAAATCCATACTTAGTTTATAGTGCTATGATCAATTTCGTAGAATGAATATCCGTGGGACTCTTGGGAGAAAGAGAATGTTATATTTGCTGTTTGATAGAAGGAATTGGATTTGACCCTTTTTTTAATAAGTTTTGCATTGGATAAGATTTGTTTATTAGCTAATGTTGGAAGTATGTCACTTCTACTTTAAAATGAAAAAATAAAATAAACATCATTTGAGTCAAGTCATCTTAGCAACTTGTAATAAATGGAATTTGACTCTTCAATTGAATTGATTTGCATCAACCAAGCACCTAACAAATTCATAAATTTTTATACCATAGATTATACCACACTAAAGATTTACAATTTTCTAAAATTGTAATTCCGCTTCCATGTGTTTAGTTGACTTCATTTGGATGTCGTAATTTTTTGTATTTCTTCGCTTTAATTGTAGATAGGTAACTTCTAATTTTGAGAATCAAAGTAGATCGAGTTTTAATAAAATACCATCCTTTTAGAAGTTCTAATAAAAAAATGACTGAATTAATTCATGTGCAAAGAAATTTTTATAATTTGAAAATGATAAAAAATATGACTATAATTGGATCATGAAGGAGTATAGGTACATGGATAACTAATATATATAATAAAATAAAGTTGTGTTTTCCACAAAAATATTTTAAAAAAATTATGGTTAAAAATATTATACATCTCTATTAATAAAGGGGCTTCAAAACGGCTCAAAATTGAGCCGTTTAAGCCATGTGTATATCATCAACCATTTAATTTTTTTCAAAAAAATTATGTACAAAAATGTTGAAAAAAGTTTAAATTTGTCATATATATTCAACATGGTAAATCGAATCCAACCAAACAAGAAGAATACCTCTGACCTTAACCGCTTGAGTTAGAAAAGATATGTAACTATAATTGGATATATATGTTATTATACGTGCAAAACACGTGCATTTATTTTGATAAGATTAGAAGAAAGAAAAATTATTTTACTAGTGTTTATAATATTTTTGGCTAAATTACAATTTGATACCCTCAACTATCAATTTCAACTTGATACCCTCAACTTTTATAGGTACTAACTTAATACCCTACTCAACTTATATTTCTAACTTGATACCCAATTTTTTTTTTTATTCCTAAACTACCCACCTAACTTCCCCCCCACACCACCCCCCCCCCCCCCCCGCCCCTCCTTCAACACCACCCCCCTACTTTCTCCACCCCAGGCGGCCATCTCCCCCCCCCCCCCCCCCCCCGCGACCTGCGCCCGCCGCGCCCTACGCGCCTACCGTCCGCTGCCACCCACAGCCGGAGAGAGAGGGAGGTTGGGGGGAGAAGAGAAGGGACAATTTGGTCTAATTTTGTTCAGGGTATCAAGAGTACCTATAAAAGTTAGGGTATCAAGTTGAGAAACAGTGGTAGTTGAGGGTATCAAGTTATAATTTAGCTTATTTTTATTAGTTTATTGACATATACGGTTGCTAATAAACACCGGAGTTGAATTGATTAAATGACTGCAAATATGTCATATGTATATGTCAATAAAATATTAAAACTAATAAAAATATTACTAAATATAAATGATAAATAATCTTAAAAAATAAGTTGTCAACGGCTGTTAAGAGCCCCGATTAAAGTAATATGGTAGCATGTCGATCTTTCCCTATTGGCTAAAGTACATATATATATATATATATATATATATATATATTCTACATGGTGAAATTTTTGAATTCCGAAAATACCCTTACATATTTATATTAATTAAAAATAGTTCATTAATTTTAATAAGGACAACTTAGTAATTAGGAAGACTACCATTTGGTCTTCCTAAAGTCTTTCTAAACTAATTAAGAAATATTAAAATACGTGCAAGCACGTGCACATATATCTATTATATAATAGAAAAACTTGGATGGTGAAAATTTTGAATTCCGAAAATACCCTTGCATGTCTATATTAATTAAAAATTGTTCATTAATTTTAATAAAGTCAACTTAATAATTAGGAAGACTACCTTTTGGTCTTCCTAAAGAGTCTTCCTAAGTTAATTGAAAGGATGTTAAAATACGTGCAAGACACGTGCACATATCTAGTACTAGTATAATAGGAAAACTTAGATGATGAAACTTTTGAATTCCAAAATACCCTTACATGCTTATATTAATTAAAAATAGTTCATTAATTTTAATAAGGACAACTTAGTAATTAGGAAGACTACCCTTTGGTCTTTCTAAAGAGTCTTTCTAAACTAATTAAGAAATGTTAAAATACGTGCAAGCACGTGCACATATACTAGTACTAGTATAATAGGAAAACTTAGATGGTGAAACTTTTGAATTCGAAAATACCCTTACATACTTATACTAATTAAAATAGTTCATTAATTTTAATAAGGACAACTTAGTAAATAGGAAGACTACCCTTTGATCTTCCTAAAGAGTCTTCCTAAATTAATTAAAAATGTTAAAATACGTGCAAGACACGTGCACATATGCTAGTATATATATATATATATTATATATATATATATATATATATATATATATATATATATATATATATATAATATAGGAAGCGGATCAAAAGCCCCCCTTAGAAAGCCCCCCCCAACCCCCCTCACTCTAATCCGTAATTTAATGTTATATTAATGTTATGTTAATATTAATGTTAATATTAACATTAATACTAAAATTAAATATTAAATTAATATTAACATTAACATTAACATTAATATTAACATTAACATTAACATTAATATATAAAAAATTAAAAAAAATTAATATTACATTAATATTAACATTAATATTTGTAATGACCATTTTTCGTATCACGTATCTCGGTATACGTGTACGTATTTAGACCCGTATTGCATGTTTTCTTGGTTGGTTCGGCCCAACTTGACTTGGTTCGGCTTGGTTTGCATGGTTCGGTTTTATGTGAACCACTCCCACCTACCACCACTTTCATTAAATATCTCACCTACCACCACCATATTCATTAAATATCCCTAATTTCTCTCTCTTCATTACTTCTTCTTCTCCACCATTACTTATTCAACCCCAGAGAGAGATAGAGAGAGGGGGATAGCTTAGACAAGTGCACCTTGCTTCATGGAGAAAGTCCATTTTTATTGTTCCATTGTTTTTTTCATGTGTTTCTAACCCACTTTAGTAATTGGCATTTTTCATTTCCATGGTTAAATTTTTGTAGATCTAGCTTTGTGGTATTTTCGGTTTCCAGAATTTTGGATCTATCAAACTTGCATATTTGCTAGTTGAGGATCCCATGATTGCAGAAATTTCATTTGGTCCAAATTTGACCTATGGAAATTTTGTTGAGCCGCATGGGCATTTTAGCACTCAGCCGCATGGCCATTACACATTTTAAAATCTTGGCAGCATGCAAATGCAAAAGCCAGCCGCATAAGCATTCAGGAATGCATTAATGCATTACTCTAATAAGTGAGCCGCATATAGCTTAGGAATATTTAGTTAGTGCACTATTTAACATATTTTTAATGCATGCTTTTAGTTAATGCATATTAATACATGTTTTTAATAAATTAATGCATTAGTGCTTTGTATACATTTTGCATGAGCTAGCATGCAAGCTCACGTAAGGAGCCGCATATGCCTCCTTAGGAATGCATGAACTTTTGTATGCATTGAGCATGCAAAAGAGCCGCATATGTTTCAATGCAAGTCGCATATGTTTCAATGGAAATGCATTAAATAAATGCATTCACACTGAAGCATTCAATGCATTATTAATAAAGGCATTCTCATGCCTTGATAATTTATGAGCCGCAGAGGCTCTGATGACTTAATGCCTTTTTGCATTTAAGTCCTTACTTTATGACTTAATGCCTTTTTGCATTTAAGTCCTTATTTTATGACTTAATGCTTTATGCATTTAAGGCCTTATACCTTATATTTTAATGCTTTTAATGCATTTTGATGCACTATCCATACTTCAGCCGCATAGCCCCCCCCCCCCAAGTGCATGTGATGCATCCTTTTCCAAATGACTTCTTAGGCATTAATTAAAGCATGTCTTTTCCAAATGCATTCTTTAATGTTTAAATACATTCCTCTCCTAATAACATTCTTAATGCATGGATAATGCCTTTCTTCAATGCATTATTAATACGTTTCCTTAATGTATTTTATGGTACGAGCCGATACGGCTTGCCTCGCCAAGTGAGCCGCATATGGAACATGGGAACAAGTCAGTCGCATGTATTAACGCATTATGCTAATACACACAAAGCATACATAAATTGTATACTAAAATATTATATAGTGTATATTAATATTTTGTATATTATATTAATATAATGTACTTATTGTATTAGTACATTATTTAATGCGTTACATTAATGCGTTATATTAATGTATTTAACGCAATGGCCTGCTAGCATGCATGTTTATATCTCTTTGCTCAGTCGCATATGGCCAAGTGATTGCGAGCCGCATGGAAATTTTTCCGAACCGCATGAGTCCCCCACAGCCCTTGCCCCTTCTAATATTTTTATTAAATGTGTACTTGTGCAAAATTAATTGCTCCCTGACACGATGGTGACCCGTTGTGGTGCACTTTTGACATGATGTGATAGTGGTCCGATGTGGCGCACTCCTGACAGTGAACATGACATGACAAAATTGAACGGCCTGGACACCGTGGTTGAGTGTGTTTGTACAATGGAACCGATAATGTTTACATCATGTCTAGGACAGGATCCCTGAGTACCACGGTCAGGGGTACCCACTGTAAATGGCTAAGACTAATAACTAGAATAATTCAGTAGTCATGAGAGATTTCCCCAGCTACAGGCGATCCCGTTATCCCGGCCACCATTGTGGGACTTGCAGCCTGCCGACGAGTAGGGCACAAGTCCAAACTCATTGATATATGAAAGAACAATGTACTGCTTAATGAACCCAAGTCGCCTGGATAACCTGGATTAGCTGCAGGGCTTGTGGCTGGAGGAACATCTCGCTGCATGTTAACCCTAGTTAGCAAATGTAGAAAGCCGTAGTCACTGATTGGCCGGGAGCGATTGCATGGTGTAGTTTCAGTGCTCGATTATTGCAGGCTTGATCGCATGATTGTCACTCCTAACAATAAAGATCAGAGACTGTTATGTTCAGGTGAAGGATTACAACCCCGGTTCTTGTTTGGTTTAAGGGTTGTAACCTGGCTCCCGGAGCAGTTCTAAGTCCTCTCTTCGTTTATTGTATTATAGCACCCCACGTCACGCTTGTAATATTTTACCTTACCAATTGTAGCTTCCCTTCCCGGATTTTTTGAATTTTTTTTTTATTTAATTGATTTAAATGGTGATTAATAAATAATTATTTTAATTAATTATTACGATAGATGACTTTAGCCATGGTTAGGAATTAGAGTACCAGACGCCTAGGAATCATAGCACGGATAGTGCAGTGGCGTGCCTTGACTAGTGTATTAGCCATGCCAGGGAAGACCGAGCCATAGCGACGTCCTAACTAGGAAAACCAGACTAAGTTGCGGCTTAACCATTACCGAAAATTTTAATTATTATTTAATTATATTATTGAGTTTTCGGGAACCCGGTTGTACCAAACTTGTCCAGATTGGGCCCAAGTCAAATCCAAGCCCGTGTAGGCAGAAAGTGTGACCAAGATGTTAGTGTCGATATATTTTGTGTGTACGTATTTTCTTAATGCTCTATTACCTATATTTTGTAAGTAATTAGTATTAATATTATTACGATTATTTTATACATGTATAAGTATTTAATGTTCATAAGGTATCTAAAAGTATCTTAAATGATTTTCTTATTTATCCTGGTGTATTTTTGGAATATTTAGACTACATATTTTGTCTGTACACTTAGTATAGATTTTCTTATTAGTATCATTATTATGTTATTAGATTTATTATAATAAAAATATATTATTTAGTATTCTAAATTATTTGTGAAATAAATATTATATGTGGATATATATGAATATATAAATATATGTACTTGTGTATGTGTATAAATATAAATGTATATGGTGTATATATATATATATATATATATATTATATATATATATATATATATATATATATATATATATATATATATATATATATATATATATATATATATATATATATATTTATAAATATATGTAAATATGTGTATAATATATATGTGTGGGGGATATATAAAATATTATATATGGTGTATGTATAGATATGAGTGTATAATATTGTATATATGTATTGATGTGTATTTATGTATTATATGTAAATATATTATATATTTATGTATATGTGTGTGGATATATATATGTATATATATATATATTATATATAATATATATATATATATATATATATATATATATATATATATATATATGTATAAGAAATATAGTAAATAGAAGTAAAAGAAGCAGTAGAACCGAGGCCCGGCCTGCTCACAGGCCTGCTCAACGAGCCAAGCAGCTCAGTCATTTTCCTTGGCTCAACCCAGCGGCAGCCCAGTGCAACTGAGAACAGCCCGCAGCTGAAGCCATAGCAAATCCCACACCCAGGCCAAGCCGAGACCACATCAACCCGAGAACTATGGATCGATATATACACACTGTATGGAACGCGAGAGGATAAAAATCCTAAACCCTAAAACTCCTCCCCACGCGACCCCTTCCCTGGACGACGACGGCGCGCCACCCTCCGCCGGGGCCACCCCCGCGCGCGGCGCGCGGGGGAGAGCGCGCGGGTATTGACAGTAACAACAGCAACATATCGACAGCTTTCGAAGACAATGGTGGATTTTGACTTTATGGCGTACCAGTTGACGGTATCTTATTGGTTCTTCGCGCTGCCACCAGGCAAGTACCTTGCCCACTATACAGTAATTTATGCATTTTCTATATTGTTGTTTCTTTTCTGTCATATTTGGTTCTTGTTCTCTTGTTCGTGCCATTACTATTTTTCTCACTTTATGTGCACATACGTTATTTCTTTCCTTCTGTATATCACTCTAATTCATGTATAGGTCCTGATAGTGTTGCCTTGTCGTGAGTCACATTCACTTGATATGTCTTGACCTGTTAGTTGTACTTGACTTTATTCGACTTGACTGGACACCTGTATAGTTCCTTGTGACATAGAGGACAGTTACTAGGCATGCGGGCTATATGATAGTTTCTGTTGGCCGGTAGTTCAGATGAGCTTCGGTTTATTGATTATTCTGTTGGCCGT
This sequence comes from Iris pallida, assembly GCA_029216955.1. Taxonomy (NCBI): domain Eukaryota; kingdom Viridiplantae; phylum Streptophyta; class Magnoliopsida; order Asparagales; family Iridaceae; genus Iris; species Iris pallida. The sequence goes on from JANAVB010006599.1 coordinate 3,408,137, forward strand.
TAGTTTCGTGCTACGGTTGTGATATTCTGTTGGTCGTTATTCTCGGAGGAGATGCGATTGTGATTATTCTGTTGGTCGTTAGTTTCGGATGAGCTACGATTGTCATGGTACTCTGTCTATTAGCCCAAGTGTTGAACATTGTCCTTGATGTTGCGTTATCATGTATTGGTTTAGAAGTAGAGTGTCATATTTCTGTCATTCCCTTTATGCATATTATTTACTGTCATAGTGGCATTTTTATGTATCTTGCTAGTCCTCTGAGGACCTGATGATCTCTTCAGGTTTAGCGATTGTATGGAGTTAGTTAGCAGAGCGGGATGGTACAGGATTGCGATGCATGATACAGGTTTAGCGATTGTATGGAGTTAGTTAGCAGAGCGGGATGGTACAGGATTACGATGCATGATACAGGTATTTGCTTGTGATATTCTTATTATCCTTCGTGCTTTATTTCAGTACCATGTTACTCTGCTTATTATAGACTCATATCATTCTTGGAGTCTAATCGAACAATATTAATGGGCTGCAGACCATGACCCATACTTGTTCATTCTCGTTTTATTTGATTCTTGTGGATTGAGGTACAGTTTAGATTAGACATGATATCCATGACCTTGACAGCTTTACGTACTCGAGTCGGGCTGGAGTCGCTCGATACGTAGCTGGCTTGCTCACGAGCTCGCGTCCGAAAAACGGTGCGGGTCGTGACATGCACCAATAGATTGGAGACGGAGTTCTATTCAGGTGAAGGGTTACAACTTGAATGGTTCCTTCGTACTCCATTGTGATTGTTGTTATTCTTTTATTTCAAGTTCGTTTAACGTTTTAATATTTTTCTGGTGTGCTGGTTTTAGTTCTTAAGTGAAGCCTCCTTTGTGGCACTGCTCTTTCTGGGATCTGACCCAGCTGGTTTTGTGTGGCCATATTTTTGGAGCAACCTTAGAGGATCCACCGACCTTCCAGCCCGATGGTGACCATCAGGCGTGACCAGGCAACGAGTGGGTTTATTTTTGCTCTCCCACTCTATTGTAAAAATTTTATTTTGAGACGTTTAGCCGGCGAGCACCTGTTAGCTCGTATTGCATACCTTATTATTGTCTGCCTACGGGCTGTAATGATTGACAGATCATAGGGTTGATCATGTATGACTAAACTCTTGCTAGTCCTCACATTTTGTAACGACTAGCTTCATGATCAGCTGATGTGTAATATTTGGGACGCCTTACTATTGTATATCTGGTGATCTTACATCTTTAACTTTACTTGCTTGCTTGAGATTGAGACAATTAGGCTTGTTATTGACCATAAGAGACTGATGGATTGTAGTTAAACCCTCATGTATCTAGACAGCCGTGGCCGTATAGTGGGATGGATTTCATTTCATTATACGTAGCTGGCTATGTATGCCCCCGCTCTCCAGTATTCTGGTTCTGGAGCGTTACATGGTTTAAGTGGTGGCCCATGCAGGTCTTGTAAATCAAGATATGTGAGGGTTACTGAATAGATGTCTCAATCAGCACTCGTCCTTGATCTCTGCCCGACTTTTCTAATCCCTGAGATTCTCGACCTGATCACATGCTGTATCGTTGAATCTGTCTTGGTCCTTCCTTATTGTTCCCTATGTCATCTTCTTCAGCGGCATTGCTCCTGGACCTACCGATCAGCAAGGCGAAGCGCTTCCCGTGGACCAGCAACAACAAGAAGACCAGGCCCAGCACTCAGGAGCAGCCTCCCGGGCCATGCCTTCCGGAGATCCAGAACCCCCGGTGCAGTCAGCCCAGCCCGCGAGGCATGATGATGGAGCCTTGGTTGGACTTATCAGGGAGCTGCTTGAATCGCAGGACCGACGAGGAGATGCTTGCATCAGGCCGTGGCAGTGCTCTGGACAGAGGTGGACATCATGGAACAGTGCAGC
>JANAVB010006599.1:3410064-3555064 GCA_029216955.1 Iris pallida
CTTGGAACAAGGACTCACCAGGAGAATCTACTTGGGAAAGGGAAGATGAGATACGGCAACTATACCCCTACCTCTTTGATGATTCAGGTACTTAGCAACCTATCCTTTTCTACCTCTCTTATCTTTAAATTCGGGGACGGAATTTAAATTAAGGTGGGTAGGGTGTCATAACCTTAAATTTTCTATTTTTAACTTTGGTATTTTACTTATTTTCAACCATTCAAAATTATTTTCCTATAATTATTTCTCAAAAAATATATATAGTGTAAATAAATAAATCAATCTTTCTTTCAAAATGCCCCTCATGCAATTTTATTTTTTGCATTCTTCTACATAGAAGGGTATGTGGCATGCATGCATGGAAAGTGCCAAATGTCATTTTTCTCTCATGACAAGGCCTCATGGGCATTTTGGTCCTTTTCCCTTTCTTCTTCATTCCTTTATTTGGAAGAGGAGAGAAGCAAACCATTCTTTCTCCTTCCTCTTCCTGGTAAGCTCTCTTCTCCTTCTCACTAATTCTTCTCCTTCTCTTCTCATCTTCTTCTCTTCACCCCACCCCCCCTTATGCGGCTGCTGCTGCATTTACTGCTGCCGCAACTGCATTTGCTGCGCTGCTGCTGCGCTGTTGCTGCCGCGGGCCGCGCCGGCGCCGCCGGCCGACCCCCTCCCCCTTCTTCATCTTCTTATTCTTCTTCCTCTTCCTTTCTTCCAATTCCTCTCCATTTAATTTCAAATTCATTTCTAGGGTTATAAAATTTAACCCAATTTCACTTCTTGTGCCCTAGGATTTTGAATTGGGGCTTGGGGAAGAACTCTTCTAATAGGAATCATACCCAAAAGCAAGGCAAGCCCTTTTCCTTCCACCTCTCATTTTTTGTGTGTTCATCTTAATTGTTCTTGTATTGGCATGAATATCTATGTATAATCTGAATATATATATATATATATATATATATATATATATATATATTATATATATATAAAAACCAATATTATATGACAATAGTGAGGTTGATTTTTAAAGGTGACTTGGTAGTAAGTGTTATGAATAAATATATACCCTTAAGTATGATTTAGACACTTCAACATAGGATAAATTGTGAATTTTGATTTTTCCGTACAAGGTTATATACATATATTTGCACATACATACATACTAAATTCATGAAATAAATAGCCCAACATTGTTGTTTTCATGAAAGTACTTCTAAATAACTCTAAAATGAGAAATTATGAGTTTTATCCATTATTTTATCTTAATTCAATTCTGTCCAGATTTGAAATTATACATATTTGACATAATTAGTGTGATTTCATAGTTAAATATGTATTTATTGATACCGGTTCTTTAAGGTAACTTCAGTTATGAACTTTTAAGTCAAAAATAACTATTTTGTGCCCTAAAAGTTAGTTTTTAGTATGTAATAGCATTGGGCATGTTAAAATTGAAATTAGATAACTTGTTCATTTGTGATTATGCATAGAAACCTCATTTTTGCTCTTTCAAGAAGTTATGATTCGGTACAATAATGCATGAGTTAAATTATTATGTGGTAGGAGTTATTGTCAACTATTTTTAGCATAATATGCAAATCTGTCCAGAAATTCATTTATGCTTAAAATGACACTTTGTCATAGACACATAGTTGTAATTGATATTTAATAGATACCGACAAATAGTTAACATACTAGTTAACTTTTCAAGTGAAAAGACTATCTTGTACACTCAAGAAGTCCACTATATCATTACTAGTTAAGATTTTGTGCTTTTTTTGTAAAATAACTAACATTAGGCCTACAATATATTCTTTACTTACTAAATTAAGTTTTCTTGAGCTTGGAAGAGTGTTTTAGAAGAAGGGCAAATGCTAAAATTTTATTCCTATTGCTTGCTTGCTCGCCAAGGTGAGAAAGCTACTTTATGTGCATAGCTTTATATAAATTGCGTGGCCGGTGTTGAGAGTTGCTCCCGAAGGGGTCGGCGTACCCGGTATTATATTTGCGTGTTGCCGGTGTTAAGGGTTGCTCCACCGAAGGGGTCGGCGTGCCCATTTATTATTTTTTTGTATTTATATGTTCTGGAATGTTTCCGGGTCAGTAAATACAAAGGAGATTTCGAAATTTTTGAGAATTTTCAGAGTTATTCCGACAATTCGGACTTCTTGGAAAATTTTTTACTCAAGTTCTAGACCATTTGAACCATCCATCTTCGACCTATAATATCGGAGGGATTCTTGGAATCATGTCCATTTGGACATCTTGGAATTTTACCTTGGTTCCAATATTTCTCGGACTATTTTAGTTTCAGAAAAACGAAACTAATATTTGAATGCGACTTGGCTTCTAGGATTCCCGTTTGGGAAATAGTTCTCTGAAGTCTAAATGTTTAGAATAGGTTGCATGGGGTTTGGGAGAGAAACCGTTGGATCACACCCGGCTGACTTCTTTACAATATAATTTTTCATTTTCGTACTGATCAGTCCCTGATACGGTGTTCGTGCGGCCGTGCGAATATCCGGGGTGAGGCTTAGCTCACTTTCTTGATCGCAATTGGACATCCAGGCCCTGAGTTTCAGCTCAGCTATCCATTTGTCATTACCCTGAGTTTTCAGCTCAGAATACTTATTAATTCATTAGATATTCAGGCCCTGAGTTCAGCTCAGCTCCCTAATGAATGGGTTCGATATTCTTGGAAAAGTCCAAGTCATACGAACTTCTTGTTATAACACATGATGCGATGATTCGACCCAGATGATTCGGAAACCACTCATGATGTTATCTTGCTTGCAATCACATCAATATGTGAGTACAGACGGCTGGAGAATCTAAGCACCAACCCGTTTTGTACGAGCCTGATCCCGGACAAATGGGGTTATTGTTGAGATGCTAGGCGAGTGTGTGATCCAGAAGTTTCTCTAAATCGCATTTAGGTCTAGAAAGATCTTGTCGTGTCCTTGTGACATTAATTGAGAATCACTTACGTTTGACTAATATCAAGGTATGAGTTTAATTGCTCTAGATATTAAATCTTGTTCACTTGTCTTATTATTACGTATTCATACTTCTTCTTTGACTGAGGGCTTGCTCGTCGTATTGACGACCTAGTTTTGTTCACTAGGGACTGAAGAAGATCAAGATGTGGATTAGGCGTACACTGAGAATGATCTCTATGAATGATGTGTAACGGATGGAATGTAGTTTCTTTTTAGAACATTTTCAATTGTGTAAATTATGTGTTGAAGACAATGAATCAATTATGTGTTTGAAGACAGTGAATCAAATATGTATATTATGTGTTTTGATAATCCTATACCAAGTATGTAATATTTCTGGATAAATGAATATTATGTCATGGTGGAATTCTGTGATTATGCCTTATATCTATGTCTATTCCGACCTTACAGGCGACAATCGCAGGGTACAATTCGGTACTCATTGTACAGTTGCGTAGCCTGGGGAAGTGTCACGTGCCTCGAGTCATCTTGGGAAAGGGGCGTGACACTACTATTCTTAATTTGTAAATCCAAACACGAGAACTTAAAATTCATAAATCTTAGTGTGTCAATCAACTGTGGAGATTTTATTAATTTTAGGAAGAAATCTTCCTTGTAACCCAACATGCCTTTATAAAATAGCTGAAAATAAGCATATTGTGTTTCAGAATTCATTGAATTATAATATCCCTCTAAATAGTGTAATTGATACATTCAACTCTGATTCCTAGAGAAAAGTAACTCGATTATTAATACTTTTGCTGCTTATTTGGTATAAATAAATATGAATTAGAATTCCATTAATATATTTAATTCAGGACGTGTTTATTGTGAACTTCAAATCCATACTTAGTTTATAGTGCTATGATCAATTTCGTAGAATGAATATCCGTGGGACTCTTGGGAGAAAGAGAATGTTATATTTGCTGTTTGATAGAAGGAATTGGATTTGACCCTTTTTTTAATAAGTTTTGCATTGGATAAGATTTGTTTATTAGCTAATGTTGGAAGTATGTCACTTCTACTTTAAAATGAAAAAAAATAAAATAAACATCATTTGAGTCAAGTCATCTTAGCAACTTGTAATAAATGGAATTTGACTCTTCTCAATTGAATTGATTTGCATCAACCAAGCACCTAACAAATTCATAATTTTTATACCATAGATTATACCACACTAAAGATTTACAATTTTCTAAAATTGTAATTCCGCTTCCATGTGTTTAGTTGACTTCATTTGATGTCGTAATTTTTTGTATTTCTCTCGCTTTAATTGTAGATAGGTAACTTCTAATTTTGAGAATCAAAGATCGAGTTTTAATAAAATACCATCCTTTTAGAAGTTTCTAATAAAAAAATGACTGAATTAATTCATGTGCAAAGAAATTTTTTAATTTGAAAATGATAAAAAATATGACTATAATTTGGATCATGAAGGAGTATAGGTACATGGATAACTAATATATAAATAAAATAAGTTGTGTTTTCCACAAAAATATTTTTTTAAAAATTATGGTTAAAATATTATACATCTCTATTAATAAAGGGGCTTCAAAACGGCTCAAAATTGAGCCTTTAAGCCATGTGTATATCATCAACCTTTAATTTTTTCAAAAAATTATGTACAAAAATGTTTGAAAAAAGTTTAATTTGTCATATATATTCAACATGGTAATCGAATCCAACCAAACAAGAAGAATACCTCTGACCTTACCCGCTTAGTTAGAAAAGTATGTAACTATAATTGGATATATATGTTATTATACGTTCAAAACACGGCATTTATTTTGATAAATTAAAGAAAGAAAAATTTTTTACTAGTGTTTATAATATTTTATGGCTAAATTACAATTTGATACCCTCCTATCAATTTCAACTTGATACCCTCAACTTTTATAGTACTAACTTAATACCCTACTCAACTTATTTCTACTGATAACCCAATTTTTTTTATTATTCCTAAACTACCCACCTAACTTCCCCCACCAACCACCCCCCCTCCCCCCCGCCCTCCTTCAACACCACCCCCTACTTTCTTTCTCCACCCCAGCGCCATCTCCACCCCCCCCCCCCCACCCCCCCGCCGACCTGCGCGCCGCCGCGCCCTACGCGCCTACTGTCCGCTGCCACCCACAGCCGAGAGAGAGTAGGTTGGGGGAGAAGAGAAGGGGCAATTTGTCTATTTTGTTCAGGGTATCAGAGTACCTATAAAAGTTAAGGGTATCAGTTTGAGAAACATGATAGTTGAGGGTATCAAGTTATAATTTAGCTTATTTTTATTAGTTTATTGACATATACGGTTGCTAATAAACACCGGAGTTGAATTGATTAAACGACTGCAAATATGTCATATGTTATTTCAATAAAATATTAAAACTAAAAATATTACTAAATACTATAATGATAAATAATCTTAAAAAATAAGTTGTCAACGGCTGTTAAGAGCCCCGATTAAAGTAATATGGTGCATGTCCGATCTTTCCCTATTGGCTAAAGTGGATTATATAATATATATATATATATATATATATTCTACATGGTGAAATTTTTTGAATTCCGAAAATACCCTTACATATTTATATTAATTAAAAATAGTTCCTTAATTTTAATAAGGACAACTTATAATTAGGAAGACTACCATTTGGTCTTCCTAAGAGTCTTTCTAAACTAATTAAGAAATATTAAAATACGTGCAAGCACGTGCACATATCTATTATATAATAGAAAAACTTGGATGGTGAAAATTTTGAATTCCGAAAATACCCTTGCATGTCTATATTAATTAAAATTGTTCATTAATTTTAATAAAGTCAACTTAATAATTAGGAAACTACCTTTTGGTCTTCCTAAAGAGTCTTCCTAAGTTAATTGAAAGGATGTTAAAATACGTGCAGACACGTGCACATACTAGTACTAGTATAATAGGAAACTTAGATGATGAAACTTTTGAATTCCAAAAATACCCTTACATGCTATATTAATTAAAAATAGTTCATTAATTTTAAGGACAACTTAGTAATTAGGAACTACCCTTTGGTCTTTCTAAAGAGTCTTCTAAACTATTAAGAAATGTTAAAATACGTGCAAGCACGTGCACATATACTAGTACTAGTATAATAGGAAAACTTAGATGGTGAAACTTTTGAATTCGAAAATACCCTTACATACTTATACTAATTAAAATAGTTCATTAATTTTAATAAGACAACTTATAAATAGGAGACTACCCTTTGATCTTCCTAAAGAGTCTTCCTAAATAATTAAAAATGTTAAAATACGTGCAAGACACGTGCACATATGCTAGTATATATATATATATATATATATATATATATATATATATATATATATATATATTAATATATATATATATATATATAGAAGCGGATCAAAAGCCCCCCTTAGAAACCCCCCCCAAACCCCCCTCACTCTAATCCGTAATTTAATGTTAATATTAATGTTAATTTAATATTAATGTTAATATTAACATTAAACTAAATTAATATTAAATTAATATTAACATTAACATTAATTTATTAACATTAACATTAACATTAATATAAAAAAATTAAAAAAATTAATATTACATTAATATTAACATTAATATTTGTAATGACCATTTTTCGTATCACGTATCTCGGTATACGTGTACGTATTTAGACCCGTATTGCATGTTTTCTTGGTTGGTTCGGCCCAACTTGACTTGGTTCGGCTTGGTTTGCATGGTTCGGTTTTATGTGAACCACTCCCACCTACCACCACTTTCATTAAATATCCACCTACCACCACCATCTTCATTAAATATCCCACTATTTCTCTCTTCATTACTTCTTCTTCTCCACCATTACTTATTCAACCACCAGAGAGAGATAGAGAGAGGGGATAGCTTAGGCAAGTGCAACCTTGCTTCATGGAGAAAGTCCATTTTTATTGTTCCATTTTTTTTTCATGTGTTTCTAACCCACTTTAGTAATTGGCATTTTTCATTTCCATGGTTAAATTTTTGTAGATCTAGCTTTGTGGTATTTTCGGTTTCCAGAATTTTGGATCTATCAAACTTGCATATTTGCTAGTTGAGGATCCCATGATTGCAGAAATTTCGTTTGGTCCAAATTTGACCTATGGAAATTTTGTTGAGCCGCATGGGCATTTTAGCACTCAGCCGCATGGCCATTACACATTTTAAAATCTTGGCAGCATGCAAATGCAAAAGCCAGCCGCATAAGCATTCAGGAATACATTAATGCATTACTCTAATAAGTGAGCCGCATATAGCTTAGGAATATTTAGTTAGTGCACTATTTAACATATTTTTAATGCATGCTTTTAGTTAATGCATATTAATACATGTTTTTAATAAATTAATGCATTAGTGCTTTGTATACATTTTGCATGAGCTAGCATGCAAGCTCACGTAAGGAGCCGCATATGCCTCCTTAGGAATGCATGAACTTTTGTATGCATTGAGCATGCAAAAGAGCCGCATATGTTTCAATGCAAGTCGCATATGTTTTCAATGGAAATGCATTAAATAAATGCATTCACACTGAAGCATTCAATGCATTATTAATAAAGGCATTCTCATGCCTTGATAATTTGAGCCGCAGAGGCTCTGATGACTTAATGCCTTTTTGCATTTAAGTCCTTACTTTATGACTTAATGCCTTTTTGCATTTAAGTCCTTATTTTATGACTTAATGCTTTATGCATTTAAGGCCTTATACCTTATATTTTAATGCTTTTAATGCATTTTGATGCACTATCCATACTTCAGCCGCATAGCCCCCCCCCCCCCCCCCCCCCCCCCAAGGAATGCATGTGATGCATCCTTTTCCAAATGACTTCTTAGGCATTAATTAAAGCATGTCTTTTCCAAATGCATTCTTTAATGTTTAAATACATTCCTCTCCTAATAACATTCTTAATGCATGGATAATGCCTTTCTTCAATGCATTATTAATACGTTTCCTTAATGTATTTTATGGTACGAGCCGTATACTTGCCTCGCCAAGTGAGCCGCATAGGAACATGGGAACAAGTCAGTCGCATGTATTAACGCATTATGCTAATGCACACAATGCATACATAAATTGTATATTAAAATATTATATAGTGTATATTAATATATTTTGTATATTAAATATATTAATATAATGTACTTATTGTATTAGTACATTATTTAATGCGTTACATTAATGCGTTATATTAATGTATTTAACGCAATGGCCTGCTAGCATGCATGTTTATATCTCTTTTGCTCAGCCGCATATGGCCAAGTGATTGCGAGCCGCATGGAAATTTTTCCGAACCGCATGAGTCCCCCACAGCCCTTGTCCCTTCTAATATTTAATTATTAAATGTGTACTTGTGCAAATTGCTCCCTGACACGATGGTGACCCGTTGTGGTGCACTTTTGACATGATGTGATAGTGGTCCGATGGCGCACTCCTGACAGTGAACATGACATGACAAAATTGAACGGCCTGGACACCGTGGTTGAGTGTGTTTGTACAATGGAACCGATAATGTTTACATCATGTCTAGGACAGGGATCCCTGAGTACCACGGTCAGGGTACCACTGTAAATGGCTAAGACTAATAACTAGAATAATTCAGTAGTCATGAGAGATTTTCCCAGCTACAGGCGATCCCGTTATCCCGGCCACCATTGTGGGACTTGCCAGCCTGCCGACGAGTAGGGCACAAGTCCAAACTCATTGATATATGGAAAAGAACAATGTACTGCTTAATGAACCCAAGTCGCCTGGATAACCTGGATTAGCTGCAGGACTTGTGGCTGGAGGAACATCTCGCTGCATGTTAACCCCTAGTTAGCAAATGTAGAAAGTCGTAGTCACTGATTGGCCGGGAGCGATTGCATGGTGTAGTTCAGTGCTCGATTATTGCAGGCTTGATCGCATGATTGTCACTCCTAACAATAAAGATCAGAGACTAAGTTATGTTCAGGTGAAGGGTTACAACCCCGGTTCTTGTTTGGTTTAAGGGTTGTAACCTGGCTCCCGGAGCAGTTCTAAGTCCTCTCTTCGTTATTGTATTATAGCACCCCACGTCACGCTTGTAATATTTTACCTTACCAATTGTAGCTTCCCTTCCCGGATTTTTTTGAATTTTTTTGTTTATTTAATTGATTTAAATGGTGATTAATAAATAATTATTTTAATTAATTATTACGATAGATGACTTTAGCCATGGTTAGGAATTAGAGTACCAGACGCCTAGGAATCATAGCACGGATAGTGCAGTGGCGTGCCTTGACTAGTGTATTAGCCATGCCAGGGAAGACCGAGCCATAGCGACGTCCTAACTAGGAAAACCAGACTAAGTTGCGGCTTAACCATTACCGAAAATTTAATTATTATTTAATTATATTATTGAGTTTTCGGGAACCCGGTTGTACCAAACTTGTCCAGATTGGGCCCAAGTCAAATCCAAGCCCGTGTAGGCAGGAAGTGTGACCAAGATGTTAGTGTCGATATATTTTGTGTGTACGTATTTTCTTAATGCTCTATTACCTATATTTTGTAAGTAATTAGTATTAATATTATTACGATTATTTTATACATGTATAAGTATTTAATTCATAAGGTATCTAAAAGTATCTTAAATGATTTTCTTATTTATCCTGGTGTATTTTTGGAATATTTAGACTACATATTTTGTCTGTACACTTAGTATAGATTTTCTTATTAGTATCATTTATTGTTATTAGATTTATTATAATAAAAATATATTATTTAGTATTCTAAATTATTTGTGAAATAAATATTATATGTGGATATATATATGAATATATTAAATATATATGTACTTGTGTATGTGTATAAATATATAAATGTATATGGTGTATATATATATATATATATATATATTATATATATATATATATATATATAAATATATATATAAGAATATATACGTGAGAATATGTGTATATATATATTAATATATATAATATATATATATATATATATAATATATATATATATATATATATATATATATATGTTATAAATAATATGTAAATATGTGTATATATAATGTGTGGGGGATATATATAAATATTATATATGGTGTATGTATAGATATGAGTGTATAATATTGTATATATGTATTGATGTGTATTATGTATTTATATGTAAATATATATTATATATTTATGTATATGTGTGTGGATAATATATATATATATATATATATATTATATATAATATTATATATATATTAATATATATATATATAATATATATGTATAAGAAATATATATAAGTAAATAGAAGTAAAAGAAGCAGTAGCAACCGAGGCCCGGCCTGCTCACAGGCCTGCTCAACGAGCCAAGCAGCTCAGTCATTTTCCTTGGCTCAACCCAGCGGCAGCCCAGTGCAACTGAGAACAGCCCGCAGCTGAAGCCATAGCAAATCCCACACCCAGGCCAAGCCGAGACCACATCAACCCGAGAACTATGGATCGATATATACACACTGTATGGAACGCGAGAGGATAAAAATCCTAAACCCTAAAACTCCTCCCCACGCGACCCCTTCCCTGGACGACGACGGGCGCCACCCTCCGCCGGGGCCACCCCCGCGCGCGGTCGCGCGAGGCCCGCCGGGAGAGCGCGCGGGTATTGACAGTAACAACAGCAACATATCGACAGCTTTCGGAGACAATGGTGGATTTTGACTTTATGGCGTACCAGTTGACGGTATCTTATTGGTTTCTTCGCGCTGCCACCAGGCAAGTATACCTTGCCCACTATACAGTAATTTATGCATTTTCTATATTGTTGTTTCTTTTCTGTCATATTGGTTCTTGTTTCTCTTGTTCGTGCCATTACTATTTTTTCTCACTTTATGTGCACATACGTTATTTCTTTCCTTCTGTATATCACTCTAATTCATGTATAGGTCCTGATAGTGTTGCCTTGTCGTGAGTCACATTCACTTGATATGTCTTGACCTGTTAGTTGTACTTGACTTTATTCGACTTGACTGGACACCTGTATAGTTCCTTGTGACATAGAGGATAGTTACTAGGCATGCGGGCTATATGATAGTTTTCTGTTGGCCGGTAGTTCAGATGAGCTTCGGTTGAATTGATTATTCTGTTGGCCGTTAGTTTCGTGCTACGGTTGTGATATTCTGTTGGTCGTTATTCTCGGAGGAGATGCGATTGTGATTATTCTGTTGGTCGTTAGTTTCGGATGAGCTACGATTGTCATGGTACTCTGTCTATTAGCCCAAGTGTTGAACATTGTCCTTGATGTTGCGTTATCATGTATTGGTTTAGAAGTAGAGTGTCATATTTCTGTCATTCCCTTTATGCATATTATTTACTGTCATAGTGGCATGTTTTATGTATCTTGCTAGTCCTCTGAGGACCTGATGATCTCTTCAGGTTTAGCGATTGTATGGAGTTAGTTAGCAGAGCGGGATGGTACAGGATTGCGATGCATGATACAGGTTTAGCGATTGTATGGAGTTAGTTAGCAGAGCGGGATGGTACAGGATTGCGATGCATGATACATGTATTTGCTTGTGATATTCTTTATTATCCTTCGTGCTTTATATTCAGTACCATGTTATACTCTGCTTATTTATAGACTCATATCATTCTTGGAGTCTAATCGAACAATATGTTAATGGGCTGCAGACCATGACCCATACTTGTTCATTCTCGTTTTATTTGATTCTTGTGGATTGAGGTACAGTTTAGATTAGACATGATATCCATGACCTTGACAGCTTATACGTACTCGAGTCGGGCTGGAGTCTGCTCGATACGTAGCTGGCTTGCTCACGAGCTCGCGTCCGAAAAACGGGTGCGGGTCGTGACATGCACCAATAGATTGGAGACGGAGTTCTATTCAGGTGAAGGGTTACAACTTGAATGGTTCCCTCGTACTCCATTGTGATTGTTGTTATTCTTTTATTTCAAGTTCGTTTAACTGTTTTAATATATTTTCTGGTGTGCTGGTTTTAGTTCTTAAGTGAAGCCTCCTTTGTGGCACTTGCTCTTTCTGGGATCTGACCCAGCTGGTTTTGTGTGGCCAGATTTCGGAGCAACCTCAGAGGATCCACCGACCTTCCAGCCCGATGGTGACCATCAGGCGTGACCAGGGCAACGAGTGGGTTTATTTTTGCTCTCCCACTCTATTGTAAAAATTTTATTTTGAGGCGTTTAGCCGGCGAGCACCTGTTAGCTCGTATTGCATACCTTATTATTGTCTGCCTACGGGCTGTAACATGATTGACAGATCATAGGGTTGATCATGTATGACTAAACTCTTGCTAGTCCTCACATTTTGTAACGACTAGCTTCATGATCAGCTGGATGTGTAATATTTGGGACGCCTTACTATTGTATATCTGGTGATCTTACATCTTGTAACTTTACTTGCTTGCTTGAGATTGAGACAATTAGGCTTGTCATTGACCATAAGAGACTGATGGATTGTAGTTAAACCCTCATGTATCTAGACAGCCGTGACCGTATAGTGGGATGGATTTCATTTCATTATACGTAGCTGGCTATGTATGCCCCCGCTCTCCAGTATTCTGGTTCTGGAGCGTTACATGGTTTAAGTGGTGGCCCATGCAGGTCTTGTAAATCAAGATATGTGAGGGTTTACTGAATAGATGTCTCAATCAGCACTCGTCCTTGATCTCTGCCCGACTTTTCTAATCCCTGAGATTCTCGACCTGATCACATGCTTGTATCGTTGAATCTGTCTTGGTCCTTCCTTATTGTTCCCTATGTCGTCTTCTTCAGCGGCATTGCTCCTGGACCTACCGATCAGCAAGGCGAAGCGCTTCCCGTGGACCAGCAGCAACAAGAAGACCAGGCCCAGCACTCAGGAGCAGCCTCCCGGGCCATGCCTTCCGGAGATCCAGAACCCCCGGTGCAGTCAGCCCAGCCCGCGAGGCATGATGATGGAGCCTTGGTTGGACTTATCAGGGAGCTGCTTGAATCGCAGGACCGACGAGGAGATGCCTTGCATCAGGCCGTAGCAGTTGCTCTGGACAGAGGTGGACATCATGGGAACAGTGCAGCGAACAGTTTCAAGCGCCTGAACCCTCCATTCTTCGATGGCAGCGAAGACGCTATCGCTGCTGATGCGTGACTTCAGGACACGGAGGTGATATTAGAAGCAGCGAAGACCCCAGAAGATGAGAAGGTGGCCGTGGTGCGCCTGCAGTTATTGGATCTAGCCCGCAGCTGGTGGGCGGCTCAGGCCGTTGGACTAGCGGCACCTACTGCTTGGGCAGTATTTCGTGAGAGGTTCCGGACCAAGTACTTCGATGCGGTGGCTCGGTATGATCTTCAGACCAAGTTCACCAATTTGAAGCAGATTGGCAGGACGGTCGATGGGTATGCGGCCGAGTTTTCCAGGCTTAGTCGGTTTGCTCCCACCTTGGTGGCGACCGAGTTCGATAGAGCCCAGCGATTTCAGCAGAGACTCCACCTAGAGATTTTGCTTGCGGTGGAGCAGTTTGAGCATCAGACTTTTGATGCGGTATTGAGGGCAGCTAGGAGGCATGAGTATACCTCCCAGAGGATTGTGGACAGGACCGAAGGTCGAAAGCGATCTCACGGCCAGATGAATCAGTCGTCAGCACCAGCCCCGGCAGCTAGGACTTTGACCATTGGAGCTCCGAGAAGGGCAGCATCAGTTACGTCGGTTCAGCATTCAACACCGACGCATCCTCAGCAGCAGAAGCAGAAGCAGTCTTCCCCCATGGGCTGCTCTTATTGTGGGAAGCCTGGACATATTGTTTCAGAGTGTCGCAAGGCTCGAGGATTGTGTTTGCTTTGTGGAGCGCCAGACCACAAGGTAGGATCCTGCCCGTTCATGACTGACTCATCACCAGCCAGGACCAGTTCATCAGTTAGGGGACCAGCCCCAGTACCAGTCCAGCAGCAGTTTCCATCCCCGAGGCCGTTGTCGACGCAGACCCAGGCTTTTCATCTGCAAAGGTCTCAGCAGTTTGCCCAGGCGCAGGCCCAGAATAGGCAGCGGGGATTCCAGCAGAGAGGGCCGGCACCCAGAGGACATGGTCAAGTGTTGGCTTTGACCATGGGAGAAGAAGGAGTGGCACCAGGTGAGGTAGTGGCAGGTACTATTCTCGTCAACACATTTCCCGCTTCAGTGTTATTTGATTCTGGTGCATCGCATTCATTTAGGTCTGCACGATTTGCGACACGGATAGGGCTGGAGCCCGAGTCATTATCAGTAAGGCTCAATATACTTACTGGTAATGGTCTTGTGGGAGTAGATAGAGTGTTTTCCTTCTGTCGGATCGTGGTTAGCGGTAGAGAGTTTTCCGCTAGGCTGATAGAATTCCCGATGGCCGATTATGATATGGTCTTAGGAATGGATTGGTTGAGAGACCAGTATGCTAGAATAGACTGCCATATTGGCAGAGTTGTTTTTAGCATTCCAGGCGAGCCGGAGTTTTTCTTTTCTCGAGGCAAAGTTGAACCTTCTCCTCCAGTATTGCGGATGGCGGTAGCAGCAGTGCAGTTACCCCAGATAGTCGAAGAATTTCCAGATGTTTTCCCGGAAGAGCTTCCAGGAATGCCGCCAGAGCGGGAGATCGAGTTTACTATCAACTTGATCCCCGGGACAGCACCAGTGTCAGAGAGAGTTTACAGGATGGCACCGTCAGAATTGGAGGTATTGTATAAGATGATTGAAGAACTCAGGACCAAGGGATTCATTCGTGCTAGTGGATCGCCTTGGGGAGCCCCGATGCTTCTTGTGAAAAAAAAGGATGGTACGTCTAGATTATGTGTTGACTATCGTACCTTGAACTCAGTGACAATCAAGAACAGATATTCTCTCCCCAGGATAGATGACTTGTTTGATCAACTCAGAGGAGCGACAGTATTCTCGAAGATTGATTTGCGGTCAGGGTACCACCAGATCAGAGTCAGAGAGCAGGACATCCCAAAGACAGCTTTCTGATCCAGATATGGGCATTGGGAGTTCCTTGTTATGCCCTTTGGAGCGACCAATGCGCCGGCCGTATTCATGGACCTCATGAATCGTATCTTTATGCCTTATTTGGATCAGTTCGTGATCGTGTTCATAGACGATATCCTGGTCTACAGCAAGAGTGAAGCGGAGCATGAGCAGCATCTCAGAGTTGTCCTCCAGATTCTCCGAGAGCACCAGTTGTATGCCAAGTTTAGTAAATGCGAGTTCTGGCTCGATCGCATTTCATACTTGGGTCATATCATCACCAAGGGTGGAGTGGAAGTGGATCCCCAGAAGATAGTGGCTATCAAAACTTGGCCAGTGCCCCGCACAGTTGCAGAAGTTCGCAGTTTTCTTGGATTAGCCGGCTATTACCGGAGATTTATTTCGGACTTTGCTCGGATTTCAGCGCCATTGACGCAGTTGACCCGCAAGGATGTGCAGTTTGCTTGGACAGCAGAATATCAGGAATCTTTTGAGAAGCTAAAGCGAGGCTTGATAACGGCACCCGTTCTCACACTTCCAGATGGGACCGGAGGATTTTCAGTGTACTGTGACGCTTCAGGCAAGGGTTTAGGATGTGTTTTGATGCAGCATAGGAAGGTAATAGCTTATGCATCACGTCAACTTCGTAATCATGAGAGGAATTATCCGACCCACGACTTGGAACTGGCAGCAGTAGTGTTTGCACTCAAGCTTTGGAGACACTACTTGTATGGAGATAGGGTAGAGATTTTCACCGATCACAAGAGTCTGAAGTATGTTTTCACCCAGAAGGACCTTAACATGCGTCAGAGAAGATGGCTAGAGCTACTTGTGGATTATGATGTCAACCTACAGTATCATCCTGGAAAGGCCAACGTTGTGGCAGATGCATTAAGCAGAAGAGCCGGAGTTTACCTTCTGACAGCGCAACCAGAGTTGTTAGCAGATCTTCAGAAGATGGGTATAGAAGTTGTCCTTCCTACCAATGTGGCATTGATGGCCAGCATGCAAGTGCAGTCCAGTATAGTTGAGAGGATCAAGATAGCGCAGTCCTCCGATTCTAAGCTTCAGCGGCTTAGAGCAGAATGTGAAGCAGGACGGCGACCAGAATTATGCATTCATGAAGACGGTACACTTCGACATGGTAAGCGTCTTTGTGTACCCAGTGGAGATATCAGACAGGAGGTCATGGCGGAAGCTCACAGTTCTCAGTATTCGATTCATCCCGGTGGCACGAAGATGTACCGTGATGTCCGTCAGCACTTTTGGTGGAATGGCATGAAGAGGAAGATAGCTCGATTTGTCTCTCGGTGTTTGGTTTGCCAACAAGTCAAGGCTGAACACCAGAGGCCAGCTGGACTTCTTCAGCCCTTGCCGATTCCAGAATGGAAGTGGGAGCATATAACCATGGATTTCGTGACTGGATTACCTAGATCCCCAGCAGGTAGAGATGCTATTTGGGTTATAGTTGACAGGCTCACAAAGGTGGCTCACTTTCTTCCGTTCAGAGTGGGTCAATCGACAGCTCAGCTAGCAGAGATGTATCTTCGGCAGATTGTCAGATTCTACGGTGTACCAGTCAGTATCACCTCAGACCGAGATTCGAGATTTACGTCACACTTTTGGCGTAGCTTGCAAGAGAGTTTGGAAACTCGCCTCCAGTTCAGCTCGGCATATCACCTGCAGACAGATGGTCAGTCGGAACGCACGATCCAGACTCTGGAGGATATGTTGAGATCTTGTACACTTGACTTCGGTGGTTCGTGGGAAGATCACCTGCACCTGGTGGAGTTCTCGTACAACAATAGTTTCCAAGCCAGTATCCAGATGGCTCCATTCGAGGTACTGTATGAAAGGAAGTGCAGATCCCCACTAGCATGGGACGATGTGGGAGAGAGGCAGATGCTTGGACCAGAGATGATCGCTCAGACAGTTGAGGTGGTCAGGAGAGTCAGAGATCATCTTCGCGTTGCACAAGATCGTCAGCGCCATTGGGCCGATTCTCATCGGTGTTCCCTTGAGTTTTCTGTCGGCGACCATGTATTCCTGAGGATATCGCCTAACCGTGGCGTCATTCGTTTCGGCGTACGGAGAACGCTTAGTCCTAGGTATATAGGGCCGTTCGATATTCTGGAGCGAGTTGGAGATGTGTCCTATCGTCTCGCTCTTCCGTCGTCTCTGAGTGAGGTGCATGACGTGTTCCATGTATCCCAACTACGACGGTATATCCCGGACCCGAGTCATATCCTGGATCATTCGGAATTGGTTGTTGGTACCAACCTTTCGTATGAGGAGAGGCCCGTGTCCATATTGGACCAAAGAGAGAAGATACTCAAGAACAAGACTATCAAGTTAGTCCGTGTTTCTTGGGGTCATCACTCTTTGGGAGAGTCAACGTGGGAGCGTGAGGATGATATCCGATCACGATATCCCGACCTGTTTGACTCGTGAGATATAATATCTTTCCTATGCCTCATGTCTTCGATTTCTTGCTTGTACGAATAATTGCTTGATTGCTTGACTAGTATAGCTTGCCTGTGAGTAGTATAGCTTGTCCTTGCATCCCTAGTCACTTGATTAAATTTCGAGGACAAAATTCTTTTAAGGTGGGTAGAGTTGTAATGACCATTTTTCGTATCACGTATCTCGGTATACGTGTACGTATTTAGACCCGTATTGCATGTTTCCTTGGTTGGTTCGGTCCAACTTGACTTGGTTCGGCTTGGTTTGCATGGTTCGATTTTATGTGAACCACTCCCACCTACCACCACTTTCATTAAATATCCCACCTACCACCACCCTCTTCATTAAATATCCCACTAACATTTCTCTCTCTTCATTACTTCTTCTTCTCCACCATTACTTCTTCAACCACCAGAGAGAGATAGAGAGAGGGGGAGAGCTTAGGCAAGTGCACCTTGCTTCATGGAGAAAGTCCATTTTTATTGTTCCATTATTTTTCTCATGTGTTTCTAACCCACTTTAGTAATTGGCATTTTTCATTTCCATGGTTAAATTTTTATAGATCTAGCTTTGTGGTATTTTCGGTTTCCAGAATTTTGGATCTATCAAACTTGCATATTTGCTAGTTGAGGATCCCATGATTGCAGGAAATTTTGTTTGGTCCAAATTTGACCTATGGAAATTTTGTTGAGCCGCATGGACATTTTAGCACTCAGCCACATGGCCATTACACATTTTAAAATCTTGGCAGCATGCAAATGCAAAAGCCAGCCGCATAAGCATTCAGGAATGCATTAATGCATTACTCTAATAAGTGAGCCGCATATAGCTTAGGAATATTTAGTTAGTGCACTATTTAACATATTTTTAATGCATGCTTTTAGTTAATGCATATTAATACATGTTTTTAATAAATTAATGCATTAGTGCTTTGTATACATTTTGCATGAGCTAGCATGCAAGCTCACGTAAGGAGCCGCATATGCCTCCTTAGGAATGCATGAACTTTTGTATGCATTGAGCATGCAAAAGAGCCGCATATGTTTCAATGCAAGCCGCATATGTTTCAATGGAAATGCATTAAATAAATGCATTCACACTGAAGCATTCAATGCATTATTAATAAAGGCATTCTCATGCCTTGATAATTTATGAGCCGCAGAGGCTCTGATGACTTAATGCCTTTTTGCATTTAAGTCCTTACTTTATGACTTAATGCCTTTTTGCATTTAAGTCCTTATTTTATGACTTAATGCTTTATGCATTTAAGGCCTTATACCTTATATTTTAATGCTTTTAATGCATTTTGATGCACTATCCATACTTCAGCCGCATAGCCCCCCCCCCCCCCCCCCCCCCCCCCCAAAGGAATACATGTGATGCATCCTTTTCCAAATGACTTCTTAGGCATTAATTAAAGCATGTCTTTTCCAAATGCATTCTTTAATGTTTAAATACATTCCTCTCCTAATAACATTCTTAATGCATGGATAATGCCTCTCTTCAATGCATTATTAATACGTTTCCTTAATGTATTTTATGGTACGAGCCGCATACGGCTTGCCTCGCCAAGTGAGCCGCATATGGAACATGGGAACAAGTCAGTCGCATGTATTAACGCATTATGCTAATGCACACAATGCATACATAAATTGTATATTAAAATATTATATAGTGTATATTAATATATTTTGTCTATTAAATATATTAATATAATGTACTTATTGTATTAGTGCATTATTTAATGCGTTACATTAATGCGTTATATTAATGTATTTAACGCAATGGCCTGCTAGCATGCATGTTTATATCTCTTTTGCTCAGCCGCATATGGCCAAGTGATTGCGAGCCGCATGAAAATTTTTTCGAACCGCATGAGTCCCCCACAGCCCTTGCCCTTTCTAATATTTAATTATTAAATATGTACTTGTGCGAAATTAATTGCTCCCTGACACGATGGTGACCCGTTGTGGTGCACTTTTGACATGATGTGATAGTGGTCTGATGTGGCACACTCCTGACAGTGAACATGACATGACAAAATTGAACGGCCTGGACACCGTGGTTGAGTGTGTTTGTACAATGGAACCGATAATGTTTACATCATGTCTAAGACATGGATCCCTGAGTACCACGGTCATTGGTACCCACTGTAAATGGCTAAGACTAATAACTAGAATAATTCAGTAGTCATGAGAGATTTCCCCAGCTACAGGCGATCCCGTTATCCCGGCCACCATTGTGGGACTTGCAGCCTGCCGACGAGTAGGGCACAAGTCCAAACTCATTGATATATAGAAAGAACAATGTACTGCTTAATGAACCCAAGTCGCCTGGATAACCTGGATTAGCTGCAGGGCTTGTAGCTGGAGGAACATCTCGCTGCATGTTAACCCTAGTTAGCAAATGTAGAAAGCCGTAGTCACTGATTGGCCGGGAGCGATTGCATGGTGTAGTTTCAGTGCTCGATTATTGCAGGCTTGATCGCATGATTGTCACTCCTAACAATAAAGATCAGAGACTAAGTTATGTTCAGACGAAGGGTTACAACCCCGATTCTTGTTTGGTTTAAGGGTTGTAACATGGCTCCCGGAGCAGTTCTAAGTCCTCTCTTCGTTTATTGTATTATAGCACCCCACGTCACGCTTGTAATATTTTACCTTACCAATAGATTGGAGACGGAGTTCTATTCAGGTGAAGGGTTACAACTCCGGTCCTTGTTTGGTTTAAGGGTTGTGACCTGGCTACTTGAATGGTTCCCTCGTACTCCATTGTGATTGTTGTTATTCTTTTATTTCAAGTTCGTTTAACTGTTTTAATATATTTTCTGGTGTGCTGGTTTTAGTTCTTAAGTGAAGCCTCCTTTGTGGCACTTGCTCTTTCTGGGATCTGACCCAGTTGGTTTTGTGTGGCTAGATTTCGGAGCAACCTCAGAGGATCCACCGACCTTCCAGTCCGATGGTGACCATCAGGCGTGACCAGGGCAACGAGTGAGTTTATTTTTGCTCTCCCACTCTATTGTAAAAAAATTATTTTGAGACGTTTAGCCGGCGAGCACCTGTTAGCTCGTATTGCATACCTTATTATTGTCTGCCTACGGGCTGTAACATAATTGACATATCCTAGGGTTGATCATGTATGACTAAACTCTTGCTAGTCCTCACATTTTGTAACGACTAGCTTCATGATCAGCTGGATGTGTAATGTTTGGGACGCCTTACTATTGTATATCTGGTGATCTTACATCTTGTAACTTTACTTGCTTGCTTGAGATTGAGACAATTAGGCTTGTTATTGACCATAAGAGACTGATGGATTGTAGTTAAACCCTCATGTATCTAGACAGCCGTGACCGTATAGTGGGATGGATTTCATTTCATTATACGTAGCTGGCTATGTATGCCCCCGCTCTCCAGTATTTTGGTTCTGGGACGTTACAATATTAATATTAACAATAATATTAACATTAATATTAATATTAATATTACGAATTAGAGTGAGGAAGGTTTTTGGGGGAACTTTCTAAGGAGGACTTTTGATCTCCCATATATATATATATTTTTTTTTTGAAACAATGGGTACTTGTGGCGAACTCGCCTCCACTGAGGCTCGAACTCCCGACCACTTGGGCCGCATGCATCACTCTTAACCACTAGGCTAGAGGTCATTTGCTCCTATATATATATATATATATATATATATATATATATATATATATATATATATATATATATATATATTAAGTACGTGTACCATAACGATCGCCATTACGTGCATGGCATGATGTCCAGTTATGTGGTAGCCACCAATGCAATTTTTTGACTGAACGTATAAAAATAAAAAAATTAATTTTTAGTAAATTTGTTTATATACTTTAAAAAAGAATATCCCCTTCTTCCTCAGTAGTAACACAACCGACCATGACCCTTGCATGTATGTGTTCTAGCTTCTAGGTCTGGCCATTTATCTCACACTACTTGCTATGGGCATTGCAATTGCAAAGAATAAAAAATAAAAATAAAAAATTTCAGTAAAAAACGAGGACAAGAAAAAGAATTTTACTTTTTGAACAACAATGTAGTGTAATGAAATATAATTCTTATTTCTTATACATATTGTTCAATTTCCACATTTAAACTAATCATATTTTACTGTGAAATTGTGGAAACAAAAACATTTGCGGCCGAACCCGAGTATCCCTTGTGACCAAGGATAAGAGGTATAAAAGTTTCGGTTGGGTGGCGAAAGATCAGTGGATGGAGACACGTGAGCGTATTATTCTTTTCATTTATGGTGGAAGTTGGGGACATGGAGTCCAAAAGACATACAATACAGTGTATATAATTTTTTTTTAATATTACGTCGGACACCGTAAAAAAAATAAAAAATAGTGGGCTTCTTTCAATTTATAATTATACCATGCCATGATGATCGTTTCAATAAATCAGCTGAACACTATTAATATTGTTAGAAGACAATTTATACACAACGAGTTTTAACAAAGGCGATCAGTCAAAGAGGAAATGATCTATCGTTACCCAATTTTTAGAATTACTATAATTTGGTTCCACCTACATCCTATCAACTACAAATTCGTTATCTGATGTAAAAAAAACAAACAAAAAAACTATATACATATACATGGTCGGTCTGAGGGTTAGGTTGTTTTAGTCGAAGCTAATTTTTGTTTGATTCATTAATGGAGATGGGCTCATTCATAAATAGCTCTTGGATTTTTTGTCTTGTTGTCTAACTAAAAAAAGTATGGAACTTGGGAGGTTGTCGTACGTAAACTATTAGGAAAGTTGTCCAAGTTCGAAGTCTTATCAAATTTACTTCTGAATCAGTCATTTACATATAAAACAAGATTTATAGAATTGTAGTATATTTCGTATAAATTATAGTGTGTATTTTAGCCTCATTAAGGCTTGGTTTAACGGACGAAACAAGGAAATAAAAAAAGAAAAAGTAAAGAAAGTCTAATAGTAAGTTAACATTTAAGTATCTAAATTACAAATTGTTAAGTATTTAGAAGTTATTTTTATTTTTTTTTGGGTGGGAGATGGGGAGGATATGGTTTCGTCCGGCCTCATTTGAGGTTGATAATATTTTTTAGAGAATAAAATCATAAAATTAACCTCCTTTATGCTTCTAAACGTTGGTAGAAAACAGAAACTTATAGATCGAAAGCAAAACCGCAAAAATGAACCGAACTGTCACGTTTTCACGTGGCGGAGCGTGATTGGCTAAAGAAAAAAAAATGACCTCAACTCCCTTTGCTAACGTCGACAAAAAATTTCGGCCAATCACGAACCGCCATATGATCTCGATTTGTCCTGCGGTTCATTTTTTGGTCCGTGCAAACATGTTCGTTAGAAAATAAACTAAGTTTATCAAAAAAAAGAAAAGAAAATTCTTACTTGAACAGTTTTGTTGTCCAGAAACTTAAATAACCTTCGAGATTATCGAAAAAAGACATAAATTTTTGGATGGATGACAAAAGATCAATGTACCAAGTAAATACTTCGACGTGTTGCAATCACTCAGACAAATAATTTTCCTCAGGGATGAATTAGTCAATACGAATAAATGCTAATAATCATTTTTAAGGGCAAAATATGGGTAAATTGGAAAGAAACTTTCGTTTGATTTTCGTTTTTTGCATAGAATTAGCCAAAATTAGCAAATAAAGACACCCGCAATATACGACTTGCTCAGAAAGTCCCCCCCCCTGTCTCCTTCCCGTCCCCCTCCTCCTCCTCCTTCCCGCACCACCGGAGAGGAGGGGGGGGGGGGAGAGTCCTCCTCCCCGCCCCTCTCCTTTTCCTCCCTGCACCACCGTAGAGAGAGGGAGAAAGAGTGGAGGAGGGATAAAATGGTCATTACATATCCAACTTAACATCAGTAACAGAAAATGGAATATAATGAGCATATTTTATACTTTAATGAACTTTAAGAACATATTTTTTTTTTTATGTAAAAGTCGAAAATCTAACGAGTGTTTTTTTTTACTTTATCCGCAAAATATTGACGACGCGAGTTATTTAAAGTGACAATGACACGTAGGACTCATAAAAAAATCCAGAATAAAAGGGTTTTCTTCTCTCCCATCTCTTCCCCCAAAATTCTCTCTCTAGAACCAGAGCTCGATCTCTCCTCAATGTGAGTGTTCTCTCTCTCTCTCTCTCTCTCGCGCGCGCGCGCTCTCAATTCACTTCTCCGATCGCATATTTTTGTTCCGATCGGTGTTCGTTTCGTCGGTTAGATGCCGATTGTTGTGATTGATATGACTATATGACGATTAGATTTGAATTTAGTGGAAAAAAAATCTTAGAATTTGACTGTGAAATCTTGGAAAACTACGTAGAATGGGGAAGATCACGGTTCGTAGGTAGGGAGTTTAGTTTGTCAGTGGTGAAAACTAGGGTTTTTTAGGTTTTCCGTTTTATTATATAGTAAGGAAATTTGTTTCGTTTTAGTTTTTTTTTTTGGATATTTTATCCTTTACATTCATGAATATTTTAGAATTTTTTTTTCTATTCTAATATGGTGCTTTTAGTCGATTTTGGTAGTTGGGCTAGTTTGGTGCGATATGGACGTAACAGCATCGATTTTGGCGTGTCCTAGCCTGTTTTGGAGTGTATGTATGGTGTCCAATACATGTCACACGTGGCAAAACAGGCTTGTTACCTTTTTTTTGGAGTGTTAAACTATCCATGCCACACTATGAATGTGATAGAAAATTAGAAAGCACGGATACTCCAAAAAGTCGTGTTGGACATGTACTGGGCACTCCAAAATACACTCGGACACGGCAAACTAGGTGCTGTGACCGTGCCGTCGTGTCCTTACAATGTCATGTCATATATGTGTTCGTGCAGCACAGATAGAAGGTGAGATTTGGCGGCCGTCTGAACTAGGTTTTATCACGGTTGCATGCTGCATTTTGGGAAAGTCTGTCTTTATTATGTACAAAAAAACAAGAACAACAACGCTAAGGCCTTTATCCAAAGCTTTTGGGATAGGCTATTGGAATCCATATCTTCCACAGCTCTCTGTTTGGGCCATGTCCTCTATTGAGGGACACCCCAACATGTATTTTCATATCATAGAGATAGGGCAGTGCTTTACACTGACTATCGGCTACCTAGTACAACCTTCCTCCTCTGTCCGTGGTTGAACTTCTTGTTGGTTGTCTTCTTCATGTAAATTATTAACTAGTTGATGCTTTTGCTTGCACTGGTAATTGAATCTTACAAAGTCCATGTTTCTCTGAAGGGCAAACATGAGCGATGATGGAGATAGGACTTGCCCTCTCTGTGCAGAGGAAATGGATCTCACTGACCAGCAACTAAAGCCGTGCAAATGTGGATATGAGGTATAGATCATTCTTTGTTAATGAGGAACACAGTGACCTGATACCTAAAAATATTTTCTATCTTCTTTTACTTGAAGTTAAAATTTTCTGCTTTTCCATGAAATGCTTTACTTTCTTTCTTTATTCAGTTGCTAGGGAGAAATGATGTTTACTAGTTAAAGTCTGTCTCACTAACCAAAACTCGAGATTTGTGATGTGGATTGAGTGGTAGAAACAATGTTATTAAAGGTGCTCGCCTCGCTGCCTTCACGGCCCATCCAGGCGCACTTGATGCCTTAGGCGTTACAAATGCTCTATTGCCTCGCGCCTTACATGCCAACCTCGACCACCTTGACTTAAATATGACACAACCCATGCTTCTTTTTTTTTTTTTTTTTGTAAATTGTGAACTTGGACCAGACCAATAACTTAAAGGGAATATATATTGTTAATAATTTAATATATATAAATTAGATGAAATGAAATTAGCACTCCCTTTTGCGCTCTTGATTCCCTTCACTTGCGCTCTTGTTAATAATTTAATATATATAAATCAGAGGAAATAAAGTTGGCACTCCCTTTTGCGCTCTTGATTCCCTTCACTTTTGCGTCTTTCTTAACCCATCAAATTCCATCTTCATCTCTGTCTCTGACATCTACTGTCATGCACCAGTAAGTAAGTTTCTCTCTGTCTCCCTCTCTTCATCTCTCTCTTTCTCCCTCCTTTGTTTTTATCCTCTCTTCATGTCAAGTTAGTGATACTTTCAGCAGTTATTTTCTATTGAGTTCTTCATTTGGTTGATGTTGAAGTCTCAAACTTGTGTATCCATGATGCACTACAAGACGTGCACATGTTTTGCTTATAATTTTTTAACTAGATACCTATCATACACCAATTAGAAGGAAACTACAACACAACACTCGTAACCACAAGCTTGCCCCTAATTTTAGGGTTAAGCCCCCCACCTTGAACCCCCTTTAATAAGCTTGGTTAGAAAGTTGTACTATTTCTATGTCCTGCAGGTCGAATGCCCATTTTATGAGTTGAGGGGCTTCACGCAGCGGTATATATAACTTTAAAATCCGCTTAAAATGTGTTCGATACGGTATTTGATTCTTATTTGTTTTGATACCATGTTGATGTCCTTGCAAGTACACCAAAACTCTAGAGTTGTGATGAGGGTTTATACTTGTATTCTTCCGATGCTTCGTTAACTCTACTAGTTAACTTTTATTTGTAGATATGTGTTTGGTGTTGGCATCATATAATGGATATGGCTGAGAAGGATGGCACAGAAGGGCGCTGTCCAGCTTGCCGTACAACATATGACAAAGATCGAATCATTGCAACAGCTGCCAACTGTGGAAGGTGTATATATATATATATATATATATAAGGTTTGCAGTTGTTTGTTTAGTGACTGTTCACCTAGTATGCCATCTGCTTTATTTCAGGATGGTGGCCGAGGTCAAGACTGGAAAAAAACAAAAGTCTCAAAAAACTAAGGTCAAAACATCTGCAGAAGCTAGAAAGCATCTCACCGGCGTTCGTGTTGTGCAAAGAAACCTTGTGTATATAATTGGATTACCTATTAATTTATCTGATGAAAGCGTGGGTGCTTTTGTTTAGTACAGCATTTTATTTTTCACCGTAGTTTGCTATATTGGAGATCTGATGTCCATTCTTTGAAAAGTGTTTTACAACTTTATGGCTTTGGGCAGCTGCTTGAGCGTAAGGAATACTTTGGCCAGTATGGGAAAGTAGTAAAGGTGTCAATATCTCGTCTGACTGGTGCAACTGCTCATCATGCTTCTAATAGCAATACATTTAACGTGTAAGCCGTATGCTTGCGTATGCCATTTATTTTCTAGTTGGATTGGGTTATTTTCTGATTCCATTCCCTCTTCCCAGCTTTTTGTGATTACGGTAGTGTTTGAACTATAATATCTCATGTAGCGTTGTTTACGAGTTTCTTTTAATATTTTGCCAATTCTTTGTTAATACTTACTTTTGTTGTGAATAAGAAACTTCTTTTTAGAGTTCAATTTGTTGTTCCTTAAATTTGTTTTGACTTTGTGGAACTGCTTCTAGTGCGTTTAGGCTCTCATTGTCTTTCATTTAGATTGATTTGACTCTTGTGTGGTTGTATTACTAATTACAATTTTATTATTCATTTTAATGCACATATGAAAGGATGAGAATGTTATGTAGGCTAATAGTTGCCGGTCAGAGGAAGTTTACATGCCATGTGTTGAAAGTTGAAACAACAAAGGAGTATGGATTGGTCATGGAAATGCTATCTGGATTGATGCTGACCAATCCATGTGGCTTAAGGGTTGAGGATCATACTTTTGTTATAGCCAAACAGAGAAGTAAAGTACGAAATGGATATTATAGATGACAAACAGAGAAGTAAAGTACCAAATGGATATTATAGATGATATACTCATCAAGATTCTCTTCGGGTTTTGTATCCATGCAATTTGATGGAAATTGATGGTTTTTTCCGTGGCACAGGGAACATATGGAGGAATGATAACATGACAGTGATCAGACAACAGATTTCTGGTGTGCTAGCAAACAATGGATTAGCATATAACCAAAAGGTCCGAAATGTGCCTCAACATTACCCTGGCACGTTTTTTTGCGTGGGAGTCAGGGATTAGGGGATG
Source organism: Iris pallida (assembly GCA_029216955.1). Lineage (NCBI taxonomy): Eukaryota > Viridiplantae > Streptophyta > Magnoliopsida > Asparagales > Iridaceae > Iris > Iris pallida. Next base: position 3,437,534 of record JANAVB010006599.1, read on the forward strand.
TTTTTGTGGGTTTCAACTTTCAAGGCGACACAATCGGTCATAGATGGGTTTAAGAGACATCTATATACTTTAGTAGGGAAATGTGACAGGCCCAAACATCTGGACTATATAAGGTAACAATGAAGTGTCCAACTACCCTGAGTCATTATTTATTTGCGTACTCGAGTCATTAGTGGAAGCTTTGAGGCACTGCAACTAAGATTAGCCTTTGTTTTTCGTGTTCTTAGAATTACCATTTGGATTTGGGTTAATTTATAAACCGATGGCTGTCAACATACTATTCCTTTCTGCATTGAAATTGATGAATGGTAGTTCTCGTTTAGTCCTTCATAATTATGAGTGAGTACAATTCGTAATCCTATGACATAATAATATTTATCTATGATGGGAAATACTTTTGTATGTGCTCTTGTGTTTAACGCATTTATGAAAGCCTTGGATGTGCTTTTACCTACATTGTTTGGACACAAATATTAGAGGGCGTGAACCATACATGTCAATGATTCCATTTGTCATGTCTTAGCTTATTTTGGAGTGTCATGTCCATTATGTCTGACATGACACGTCACAAACATCACCAACTTTTGGAGTGTCCGTGCTTCCTAGGCTATGACTAAGATCCAACCTTTGTTTTGCATCTTCTAGTATTTGATAGTGACTATGGAAGTATTGCTCGTCCGCCTGAAAATTGAATTTGGGGTGTGTGTGTGTGTGTGTGTGAATGACAGTTTCTTATTTTTTTACTGTTTTCCTTGATTAAGAATGACAAAAGGCAGCAGAACCCCATAAATATTAATATTTATCTACCTAAATATATGTGCATCAATCACACTTGGGTTTTTTTAATGTGAATATTTTTTGTTTAAGCAGTTATTTGTCCTTAGAGAGTCCATCTTCACTGTATGGTTGTTTTTCTCATTCCTTTTTGTCAGCTTAAATGGTTATGCCATCTATATGGACACTTGTCCATGTTCTTTTCTCGTGGCACTTTCTTATACTTGGCGAGCCATACAATAGTTTTGCAAAAATTAAGAAAACTAAAGTAGAATTTATGAGAATCAATTTGGTTTTATGCTAAGAAGATATATTTTGGAAGCAGTTACCTTAGATAATTAAGTGAACTTATTAGATAGAAGAGGGATCTACATATACCGACGTACACAAAACTAATGATACAATATTTAGGAGATAATGTGGTGGGTTTTGGAGAAGTAACTAAATCTCTAGAAGCTATATTGAGATGTAATGAATGTTTAGAGTTACTATTACTGTGTGAACCATTGGGGGTGATGCTACATATACCGATGTACACAAAGTTAATGATACAATACTTTGGGAGATAATGTGGTGGGTTTTGGAGAAGTAACTAAATCTCTAGAAGCTTTATTGAGATTTAATGAAATGTTTTCGGGTTATGATTACTCTGCGAACCATTGGAGGTGATGCACATAGTTTTCCATCACCATCGACGTACCTAAGGACATCAATACCAAGTCATTACCTTTTCTACTAATATATGTCCATGTTGCACGGACACAGATACGACATCACACGGTAAGGACACAACAACATGGACACTTAACCTATTTTAGTGTGTACTATATTTTGGAGTCTATGGGAAGTGTTCAATACGTGTCTCACCCGACCCGACCAACACTTTGGAGTGTCTTGTGCTTTCTAGATTTATGTAATTACTAGGCATATTCAAGATGAGATCCCATGGTGTTGGTTGACGAGAATAGAGAATGTTATATTCTAAAATTAATTTGTGGAAATAAACTATCAAATATAAGGGTTTTATAATTAGTAGGACGAAAATAAATATATGAAATGTAACTTCAACCTAATCAAAGAAATGAGAGAGTAAATATTGATAGGCTAGACATATGTAGGAGTGATAGTTGTCTGTATTTATGATCAATCATTCATGTATAGAAACCGAGAAATATTTTGTTTGTAGAATTAAACCAGAACGGTTGAAATGGAGGAGTGCGTTTGGAGTGCTTTGCATGATACCCTTAAAGTTGATAGAAGAATTCTTTAAGACAATCCATGCTTTCTGCATCGAAGTGTTGGGAAATTTAAAAAATGTTCCAGAAAATGAGCATACATGAAATTAGAAAGCTAAGATGGACAAGTGGCAATATGTTTGAAATAGAGGATCAGGACCACATTTGTGGGTAGTTGGGATGAGGTGACAATTGAGGATAAAACGAGAGAAAATTGTATAAGTATTTTGGGCATGTGCAATGTAGTCCAGAAGATGCGACAATTAGGAGGGGCAATATGATATGGAGTTGCTACTAGGTGGTACGCTTAAGCGAACTTGGAGTTGCTACTAGGGGTAGGCCTAAGCGAACTTGGATCGAGGCTGTGAAGAAAGTGATGGATTTATTAGTGGTACAAGGGACTGGACCCTTAATGTAGCTGAGCGGGAGAAAAAGGAATAAATAGCAGACCCTGTTTTTTATAGTTTAGATTTCTTATTGCATTTTTATTTCCAATATCATATTATTTTTAATGTTGCATACTTTTGCATACTTGCTCTGCTTTCTATTTTACATTAACTACCTTGACCACTGAAATAATTTATTTTGCTCGACCCATGGCAATGTGTTTTTAAGTAGATCACATCTATTGGTGGCAACACTTTGGCGGCGGAAAGGGAACTTAGCTTAATGTCAATCCTTAAGTGAGTGACAAGCTATTAGATTGGATCATTTGCCTTGTTTCAAAGTAACTACATAGTTATATTCTGGAGTTCTTTGCCTATTATAGTGTTACTCCTTTCCTTGGTTACATGGATACTCCTCCAGAGGATCGTGTATCCATATTTGACATGTATTCAACACAATACTTGCTCGCAATCATGTCTGATATGACTCGCCCATTGTCTAGGCTCCAATGGGATTCACAACATGTTATAAATGATTTGGCATGATCATGGTCATGTTAAACATAATTCAGTTCCGAGAAAGGTACATGATTTGCAACTAACCCATTCTCGAACTTTTTGGGACATAGTTACTATCATAGATATACTTAAATATATATATTATTAAGATCTAATGCTCAAAATATTTATAGATATATTTTTATGTGCATATATAACCATATCCCATTTCATACCAATATCCTAAATTGCGTTTAAAAAATTATTTCCAATCCTTTTTTTAAAGTTTTCCAATCCATATGTTGTCCTTGTCTATGCAACCTTGCTTCTACCATGTCTTTCTTGCTAAAATCACATACTTTTTCTCCATTGAGGAGACATAACCATAAACTTGACATTACATGTGTAGCTCAAGTAATATAATTAATGAGGCATTGCATGTCTCTTTTGTTAGGAGCTTCAAAACATTTGTATTCCGCTTTATGTAGTTTCGCAAATTTTCTTCATTATTTACCATGCATGTTATGGTATTTTCGCTAGGTATATTACTTATAGCCGTGAAGAGGAAGCTGTTCGGTGCATTCAAGCTGTACACAATTTTGTCTTGGAAGGTACAACCTTGAGGTAAGCATTTGACTTGTCTTTATATTCAACAAAGAGATGGACCCTGTCTTCTTGTCATTTCATGACGACGGTTTTTTGCCTTTGTAGTGCATGCTTTGGTACAACTAAGTATTGCCATGCTTGGTTGAGAAACTTGGTATGGGTAATAGTTTGTTTGAATGCATGGTTTTCGTGAGAAAAGAATCTTATTGGTGAACATGTGTATTGTTTCCTTAGTTTAACTTGGTAATGCTTTAATTTATTCAGACATGCGGCAATCCAGATTGTCTATATCTGCATGACGTAGGTAACCAAGAAGAGAGCTTCACCAAAGATGAGATCATTTCAGTTTACACAAGGTACTTTAAGTTTCAATTTTTCCACAGCATATATTGGTCTAAAGTACACAGCATTGTTTTTACGATTCAATTCCTTCTTTTTTAACCAAAGATGAGATCATTTCAGTTTGAATGTAAATTTAAACAAAAAGTAGGTAAAATTTGGCACGAGTGCTTATATATATCTGCCTTGAGAATATACCAACTAAAGTATTAAGGGCAGTAAATACATCCTCTTTTCCATGTGAGCTAGAGTAATACATATGTATGGTATACTAGTCTAGCAACTGTATATAAAATATGTATCATTTTTTGCATCTATTAGTCTAAAGTAGAGAGATTTGGTGTTATGATTTAAATCCTTCCATATTTACTAAAAGCTGGCCTAGGCGAGAAGCTCAGCACCATGGGAGCTTGTGCCTTGCTTCAGCTAGGCGCACACCTTGCTTTACTGTGAAATATGAGGACCCGCTAACTTCATCGACTCTCTCCATCTGCGGTTCAAGCACTACATTCTCCATAACCTGTTCATGCACTGCTGAAGCTGTCTTATTTTGTTACAAGCAAATGTGACCTACAACATAGCAACACACAACAGTTTGAGCTCTGAGTGCTCTATTTTTGTTCTAATTATACATGTGCCTTGCTTTACTCAGGTGCGTATATTGCTTTTGCGTGTTGTGCCTAGTCCTCGAAGGACCTTGGTGCCTAAGTGCGCTTTTCGCTGTTGACAATTATGCTTCCTTCACCTTGAACTTGTCTAGATTCATATTACTATGTTAATCTTAAACTGGAGGTAGGTGATATTTGTTATGCATGCTTATATTCCTCCTGCTTTGAAGATGTACGAGAGTTTTAAGGGTAATAGATACATCTTCTGACTATGCATATGTACGGTATAGCAGTAAACATTTAAGATGTATTATTCTCCATGTATGAAAATCTGTGAAGGATTTTCCAACAATCCATTAATATTTTGGCAGATCAAGTTATGTGTGTGAGAGAGAGTGTCTTGTAACTATAATCTCTCTCTTGATCTTTACTAGTTTCTGGTTTAACCCCACTTATTCAAAACCCTAATCCTAATCCTACCTCCTTGGAATCTCCTGCCTGTCACTATGAAATCGACACCCTATTCCGAAACTGGTCCATCAGCCTGCCATCGCCACCTAAGAGCAACCCTAACCCTTATATGAACTTCCAACCTAAACCAATCCTGACCCTAGTTTGACTGGCGACTAGATCTACCCAAACCGTAGTTGGAGCTCGTTTTCTTTCTGTGCCTACCTGCCGTGGAGAACAAACAAACCCTAAACCTTAATAAAACTCGTTTACTCGTCACGCCTCATTAGAGATCCTCTCGTCTTCTTTGACTTTACTTCGATACCCAGTGCCATACGCAGACTAGGGAAGCACACAAGCATCACAAGTGACGTCTGAATGTTTTCTGCTGACCTATCTGCCAGGATTCTTGTGTATTCCTCCGTCGAACAGGCTATGAACTCTCTTTCTTGGCTACTTTTTCACCCAGAGTATCTTGGCAGAGCCTCTGACCAACCAGTCATTTGAGTAGCAGTCCTCTGATCGGTCAGCAGGTAGACTCTTGGTGATTTCCAAATGTATTTCTCAAATGGCCTTATCTCAATCCTCGTCAACGGACACAATCTCTTTCTTTAACCCCCCTCGATAGCACCTACTATCTCCAAATTCATGGCCACGCCTACTATCTCCGAGTTTAAGATATGGAAGTTTGACTATTTCCTCAGTGGCAGTAGCGTACAAGGTGTTTGACAACTTAAGGCACAATCAAACGAAGTTATTCCCTTATTCTAGTTCTTTGATCTATATATCGTATTCGGTAGCTATAAATACATATGACCTGTAAACAATTTGCTTAGTACCTCAAATAGGTTCTTGAAGAAAGTTAATGATATGCTAGAATTGGGCATTTATGTTTTTCTTTAATGATAATGTATCCTTTTACCAGATTTTGTTTTTTGAGAGAAGAGAAGATAATTTATCCCTACTTATAATGTATAAATTGCAATTCTATCTTCATTCATTTGACTATTCTTAATCTTGATAGAATGCCATTATGTTGCTTAAGAGCAAGGTATTAAACATCAGATGCTGGGTTTGTGCGGAAATGGGGTTTTCCATGTTGGACTTTGGATGTTGGATGAAGTGTCTTCGATAAATTATAATATTGGGCATCCTTCTCAGGATCTTCAAATATCTGCTTTATACACAAGTATTGACGAAAATAAGCTATATGAATTATTTTAGACTTCCTGAACGACCTAGCTTATATTGACCAGTTCAATTGAAATCATATTGTATGAGTGCATTGAAGTAAGAAAATTAATAATCTTATCGAACAAATTAACCTCATAATTCAACAAAGACTTTGCTATAACATAGAAGGGGATCTACAAAGGATTAAGCACATGAGTAGAAGTAAAAAAGGAATAAAACTAACAAAAAATTAATATGAAGAAAAAGTTCATAATTGCACGGAGATGACGGTTAGTGCCATCGGTGACCGAAACGTTGCAGTTGTTGATGTTATCGTGAACGATTAGCGATAGAGAGAGATTTAGAAGATGATTGTGTTGTCGAATAAGACAGGACACAAATGATGACGGCGTTGTCTGTTGGCTGTCGGAGACATCGGTGGTTGCCGAAGACCTTTGTGGCCGCTGCACTCAGCATGGTGTCTTTTTGGATAAAATGGGAGAGATGAAGACAAGAAAGGATAAATAAAGAGGTTAGAGCTTCTAATTTCTATTTGAGGATTTAGTAGTTCTATGATGGGTTAACGACATTAGTGTTATACCATGTATGTCATGGTTACTGAACCCAATAAGTTGACTTCATAAAAGAAAGCGACATTTTACTATGTTGGATTTTATCGGTTGATATTATATATCAGCCAATATATTCCAAAAGAATTAAAGAACAAATTGTCAAAGATGCATTGTGATGTCCTCTTTTTATCTCCCAGAAAGGACATGTCAGCGGCATTTACAAAAAATGCGTAAGAGTGATTGTGTAAGTTCTTAATGCTTCGATAATTTTCTTCCAGGATTAATTGTTGATGTGCTCTTATTCATTTGCATATAATATATGAATATGTATATTTCTGTCATTTTATTTCTAGTTGTTCTTACTTTTCTTATAAATGGTTTCATAGGAGTAGGGTCCTACAAATATCTTCCACTAATTTGCAGCGATGTTCCGGAAATGTATTGCCTCCTCCGATTGATGATTTCTCTACTTGTGTGACGAGTAACAAAACCATACCCAAGAGTGCAGCGAATGTATGTTCCCATACCATTTTTCATCTTCCTGTGACAAAAGAAGCTTTATTCACATTGACTAGATGCCTCGTTGTTTAAATGTATTGCTCTCAACTGTGATTAGCCTTTTCTTATATTAATTATCTGGTTATCAGAATGCTGTTAGCCATGTCAAAGCTTCTAATTATTATGCTGGGAAGTCTACTACTGACCTTCCTGCAGCTGCTTCATGGTATGCTCTTTTGGAGTATTGTTATTAATCCTGTTTAACAAATGTTCAGTAATGATTACTGTAAATTTATGGTTTTGTTAGGGGCTCGCGGGCTTCAAATTGCCAGTCACCTGTTGGAAGTATAACATGCACACAAACATCTATCAAACAGAAAGATGAATCAGCTGATAGTCCATCTGTCCATTCCTCAGCTATTGCACCCAAGCGGGCTTCTCAGTTTCATGATGAAGATGGTATAGCATCAAGTGTATCAGAAGGAAATCATGAGGTGCAGACGAATAGGTTATCTAGACTACCAGGGCCCCTGAAATCTGGTGTCAGTAGGGTTGTGTCCGATACATCATCAGATAGTCTCCAGGTTGAAGCTTGTGTTGCTGGTCCGTCAGCATGGGATGATGATATACCAATAGCATCGAGTGTACCTGAAGAAAGGTATACGGTGCACATGAGTGGAGTTAGGCCTGTAAAGCCTGCTGAATCTAGTGCTGTTGGGGAGTTCCTAATATCTAGGGTAGATGCATCATCGATGACCCCCTCAAATGCAAATTCTTCTTCAGTAATTTCTACAAATTGCTCGTCTATTCACTCCACATCTGTACATGGGAATAATGGAAATATGGTGCACACGAATGGAGCTAGGACTACTGAGCATGCTAGATCTAATGATGTTGGTGACATCGAAATTTCTGGATTAGATGCAGTATCGAGGATGAGCTCATATGCAAGTCCTTCATCACTAATTTCTGTAAGTTGCTCAGCCATCAATTTGGCATCTGCACCTGGTATGGAAACAGGCGTAGTTTTTCCTGGAAGCAACGGGAACTTGGTGAATGGTAGTCATGACATCCTTGATAGACAATGTATTAGTTTCAGACCTGATGAAGCCCCTTGTAACCGTACAGATGATAATGGATCTATACAAGCTTTATGCTCCAGCATGTCGTCATTAAATACTGATGGACATCTCATGGTTGATCATCCAGATCATAATGAACACTTAGTTTCAACCACTAACTTTTCTTCAGCTGACATGGCAAAACATTTGGCTTCTAGTTTTGAGCAATGCTCTTCTGAGAATAGGTTTGAAGATTTATGTACAGTGCCATGTAACCAGTCATCTGTATTATCATCAAGACACGCTTCAAGAGGATCATCTAATTGGAGTTCCGAAACTCAGAACCAGGTCCATTCTTCAGGAAATAAAACAAAAGGTCCATTATCAACAGATGATGACAAGATACACAGAATTTCACATGACAGTAATGGTGCTTCATATTCATCTTATTTAAATTATCCACTTAATGTTGCAAGTTATATTAATTCTTTTGATAGTGATGTGAGGCGGGAGGCTTCTTCATTTAATGCAGATTCTCAGACTACCTATGTAGGCAGAGACATGCTTCAACTTAGAGAAAATTCTACATTGTTTACCGAACATAACAGTTTAAGTAATTTCTGTAAATCCAGAAACATTTCAGAGCTACCTCAAAATAAACTTAATACTGAAAAGGATAAAAGTTCTTCAAGATACGATGTTGAGGCTAATTTTGATAGAAGTACAAGTTTGGATGTTCCCGAGAGCAGCATTATCTCTGATATCTTGTCACTAGATTTTGATCCTTGGGATCATGCATTATCCTCAGCTAATGATTTTGCCAAGTTGCTTGGCAGAACAAATAAAGAAGATGGTTCCCTTTTTTCAACTTCGCGGAACTCATCAATTATCAGTCAGTCTAGGTTTTCATTTGCTAGACAAGACAATCAGCTTAATCATTCTGGGTCATTCAGAGAACATCCTGATACTCACAAGTCATTTTCTTTGTTACATAATTCATATGGAGATAATCACCCAAATGGCAATGGATTCAGTAAGAGTCCTTGTGCTGTCAGCAGAGATCCAGTTGTTTCATCTGTTGGTCAAGCTGGTGAGTATTAGTTTGGGATATTCCTTTTGATTTATGGTTAATCTTATTTCATCATTTCTTCCCTAGCATGTATGGTTGATGTGCTATTGCTAGCTGTTAAAGATTTTTTTTTTCTTGTATGCAGTTTCCTTGTATAAGTTTCTGGTTATTTTACATCTGTTGAAATATTATTTATTTCTTTATGTTTTTGCCTGTCATTTATTGCATGTTTGTACATTTGTTAGCACATTACTTGTAATGTTAGTGCTGGAAATAAATGCCATGCTTTAGGGTTTTTTGCAAACTAGTCCCTTAAATATACGTTATATTCACTTAAATACCACCAAATATTGCAATTGTTTAGAACTCCCTTATATTACTAATAATTGACTTATGAGCCCCCCTATCTTAACTCATGAAAAATGGGAATATAATATTCTATTAAGTTATTCTTCTTAATCTTTTGGAAAGTTTTACTCTCCCCCCCCCCCCCCCCCCCCCCCCCCCCCCCCCCCCCCCCCTCCTCGTTCCGCAGGTAAGCTTGCTTGTGCAAGCAGCTGATGAAGAAGAGGGGGAGGACAATGAGACAGGAAGGAGTTTGAGGTGATGGATTTTGGGTGGGGAAGAACCTGGTAGTGGTGTTGGTTTTAAGTGGGAGAGGAGTGGAAGGTGAAGCAAATAGAGGAGGGATTATGAAGGTGGAAGAAAGGAGACAAAGTTGCTTCGGATGGATGTAGAGTGTGGGAAGAGGGAGAATGGAAGGGAAAAGAAATGAAGGAATGGATATGGAAATGGAGTGGAAGGGGAGGAATGGAGTTGGAGAGGGGGAAGAAAGAATAAAGGGGTAAATATTTTACGTAGTGTTGGATTACTCTAGCTGACACGGATGGGAGGGGTCTCATAAGTCAATTATTCGTGTTTCAAGAGCTTATATGCAATTAACCAGATTTTGGGGGGCTTATGTGAAATAGGGTAGATTTAAGGGACTTATTGCAATAAACCCTTAGCTTTAATATTTATTTTTCATATGTTAATTATAGAAAATTCCTTTTAGAGCTAGCAATACTAAACCAAGTCTTTTAAGTGACCGAACTTAGCTGGCTCTTGTGGTCACAAAGGAGAGGTATAACCTCCTTGGCTAGGTGGACGATCTTGGGATCGAACCGCCGGGGAGTTGGGTGTGTGTGTGTGTGTGAAAATTGGAGACAGTGGGCCCAAAATGACATGCAAAGCAGCATGCACAAAGTCCCGTGCGTTACGTCGGACATCTGAAAAATTGTCTTTTAAGTGACTTGGATTGACACTGAAACAGAACCGGTTACCTGTTGTATGCTTCAGTATTTGGTTTGCTATGTTATGGCCAAAATGGGTGACACTAATTTCTAACTTGTCCTAGTATGTTTTTGAAGTGTCTATGCTGTGTCCTCCTACAGACAATACAAACACGATTGTCTTATACTACATGTGATTTTTTGAAGCTGTGATGACTAATTTCCGTTATATCTCATGTACATGATCAAGTATTTATATTGCTCTCCATAAGTCATCCTTTTATTTTCAGTTGCCATAGATCTCATGAGCTCCTATGCAGGTCTTTCACGGGCAAAAATATCAGCCCCACCTGGATTTTCGTCAAAGAATAAAGCACCTCCTCCTGGATTTTCTTTTCAGGATAAAAGTGAACAGACGTATGCACCAGCATATTCAGGTTTCTCTCTGATTGCCCTTTGTTCTTAAGGAATTCTTCTTTGCCCCCTAATATATTGTTTTGCTTTCCAGAGAATATTCTGCATACTTCTCTTGGCAATCAGTATCAAGTACAGGAATCTCACTCTGTGGCTGATGTAGAATTCATTGATCCGGCGATATTAGCTGTTGGTAGAGGATGTATGCCTCTCGGAGTAAATAATTCTAGCACAATGGGACCTTCTTTGCCATCACAGTTTATTTCGAAATCTGACTCGAGGCTTCAGTTACTTATGCAGCAATCTGCTTCTTGCCAGCAGCAGAATCGCATAATATCTGATCATATGGGGGATATGACTTTACCTCCAAATAACGATCCATACAGTGTACCTCGGGTTTTACCCCAGGGCTTTAGCACCCAATCTCCATTGGCTCATTTTTCACTTCAACAGCCCATAAATTCACTCGCTTCAAGCAACCACCTGGGAGGTTGGAACGATGCACAGGCATTCAACGAAGTCGACAACAGGCTCAACGTGTTGAGAGATGAGAGGTCTGGGCTTAACAGAAACTACTATCCACGAAACGATGATTATAAGTTTCATGTCCCAACCGCTGATCTTTACAACAGATCATTCGGTATGTGATGATGGCTTTGACGTCCGCCACTCTCTTGAGCTGATTGCAGTTTTTTGTATGAAGAGCTTGAGTTCAACTGATTGCGTTTCGGCATTTGCCTTCCTTTCATTCATTTGGGCTTCCATCTTGACGTTGCTTGACCGTTTCCGCGTCAGTGAAGATATAAATTCCTATGCCATTTGAGTTATAATGGTATTGGTACTCAACAGGGCTGCTTCCAGGGCAACAATCGTCTACCCTAATCTGTATGGGAGCAATCATAGGATGATTTATGCCAATCTGTCTTGACCTAGTTTTTGTTTCGGCAGCTGTCACTGTGCGCTAGGGTCTTTAATGTTGTTACATACTTTAGTATTTGCATGTGAAGGCATGTTTGCTCATGATTCTTGTGTTTGGTGAGGACATTTAGAAAGAAAGAAAAAAAGATTATACCATACCTTGAAAAGGCTCCAAATAATCATACTGTTTGTTATTCTTTTTCATTGTGAGGACAGATTCTTTGTATAAATTAATATATATTTTCCCTTGCACATTGAGGTTTCGATAAGGAAAATGCTTTATGTACTCTAAAAATTCATCCCTTCATGTCCCTCTGCCACGTGGCCCCTCATTTATAGGTTCATGTTTTCCGCAACCACCTCCCCTATTTGCTTGGGTCAATAAGGGAGTGCCACGTGGCGGAGGGACAAGGAGGGGTGATATTTTTGGAGGTACATGTATTACTCCTACCGCTAGAGGGGACAGGTAAGTAAATGACATGTAACTATGTAAGTAAATTGCTGACACATTTTGATTCGAGCGTGTTCATTTCCGGGGCTCAAAACGAACCATTTCGAAACGCAAAGCTAGCGATTGTGCAATGGAATTTGAGCAGATGTCTACCCTAAACTACAAGAGCAAATCTCCAATATCGAACTACAATCCAAATAGTGCACCCCTAGTGAAAATAATAAAAATTTGTGTAAATGATACTAAAAATAATTGAGGCTAACTTCGATGTTAGAAACAAAATGGTGTAACACCATCTCCAACCATACTCCTCAAAACTCAAATTGAGAAATTTTTCTCAAAAACCTTCTCCAATCAAGCCTCAATTTCAGGGAATTTTTTCAAATTTTTTTGAGGGAAGGAGGATGGATCCTCAAATTTGAGAGAAGAGAGAAAATCCTCAAATTTGAGGATCTCATGACCACTAAACTTAATTAATTTACCATATTTTTAATTTATAATTATAAATAATAAAATAATTATACTATTGAAATATTCTTGTTGAGATTTTCAAATAGAATCTAATATTGAATATATTTGTTATTAGTATTTTTTTACTAGATTCATCTGATTAATAAAATAATATTTTAATAATTTTGCAAAATTTAATAGAATAACATCAAACTTTCTAAAATTAAAATAGTTGTAAATAATATTAATAATTTAATATTCATGTATATGATTATATTAAATAGTTGTGAAAAAAATTAATTTATGTATAGATAAATAATGGTTTTTTATTATTTGAGGATTGATGGGTTGAATATGCAAAATTTTGAGAATAACATAATATAGAAATATATTTTTTTTTTGAGTCCTTAAGATAATTTTTGAGGATGGGCTGGATATTGGCCTAAGAAGAAAAAGGAATCAACTATTTTGTAATAGCAAAGTGAACATTTGAGCGTGCTTAAATGCAAAAAAAAAAAAAAAAACCTAAAATAATCACCTACCGATCAACTAAAGGAGGAGCAACCATCAATAAAGCTGATAATTTCACGTCCGGCAATGAGCAGCAGATCCGACAATCGAGATCGAGACTCCCTAGGTCCGGCGCCGGCGAACCGGGATCCACCACGGAGCTCAGGTTCCTTCTAATCGGATCCTAATGCTACCAAAATCAAGATCCGCTAATCTTCGCCTAATTTAATTTTTTTTCCTTAATTGCAATGACTGATTTCTCAATTTTGTAGAGAGAGAGAGAGTTTTTTTTTTTTTTCTTTCATGGCGGATAAAACCCCAAAATTTGTATGCCGGAAATCCCTCTTCTTCATCTTCTCCGTAGCCACACTCTTCTTCTTCCTCTCCTGGTTCTTCCTCTTGGGCTCTACAGACGGCTCCAGTTTCATCGTCCAAAGCCCTAACCCTAACTCGAACCGTAGCCTTAGCCGAGAGGCCGAGCGCCAGACCCCCGTCCGGCAGCAACCGGAGCCCAGCAACGACACGTGTGACCCTAAAAATGCGATCTTGAAAGTGTTCATGTACGACCTCCCGCCGGACTTCCACTTCGGGCTGCTCGAATGGCAGCCCGAAGGAAATGGCGTGTGGCCGGATATCGCTCGCGGGATCCCCGCCTATCCCGGCGGCTTGAACCTCCAGCACAGCATAGAGTACTGGCTCACGCTCGACCTCCTCTCGTCGGCCCTCCCCGGCCGCGCCGCGCCGTGCGCCGCCGTCCGGGTCCTCGACTCAAGCCTCGCCGACGTCGTCTTCGTCCCCTTCTTCTCTTCGCTGAGCTACAACCGCTACTCGAAGCCGAAGCCGCCGGAGAAGGTCGGCCGCAATAAAGTGCTTCAGGAGAGGCTGGTGAAGTTCTTGGTCGAGCAGGAGGAATGGAAGCGGTCGGGCGGCCGGGACCATATAGTCCTCGCCCACCATCCGAACAGCATGCTTGATTCGAGGATGAAGCTGTGGCCGTGCATGTTCATCCTGTCGGATTTCGGGAGGTACCCTCCCAATGTGGCCAACGTCGAGAAGGACATCATCGCTCCCTACCGGCACATGATCCCGAACTACGCGAACGACTCGTCGGGCTTCGACAGCCGCACGACCCTGCTCTACTTCCAGGGAGCCATATACAGGAAGGACGGCGGGTTCATCAGGCAGGAGCTCTTCTACCTGCTCAAGAACGAGAAGGACGTGCATTTCTCCTTCGGGAGCATACGCCAGAACGGGATCGGCCAGGCCACCCGGGGCATGCACTCCTCCAAGTTCTGCCTCAACATCGCCGGGGACACCCCGTCGTCCAACCGGCTCTTCGACGCCATCGCGAGCCACTGCGTCCCGGTGATCGTCAGCGACGAGATCGAGCTCCCCTACGAGGACGTGCTCGACTACTCGGGGTTCAGCGTGTTCGTCCGGGCCTCGGATGCCATCAAGAAGGGCTACCTGGTGGAGTTGATCAGGGGGATAAGTCGGGAGAAGTGGACCCGGATGTGGGAGAGGCTGAAGGAAGTGGAGGGGATGTTCGAGTACCGGTATCCGTCTCGGAAGGACGATGCTGTGCAGATGGTCTGGCAGGCGGTGGCTAGGAAGGTACCTTTCGTGCGGCTGAAGTTGCATAGGTCGAGGCGGTTTGCTCGGTTCGAGGACGGTTCGAAGCCTAGGCGGTTCTCCCGGTTTGACATCAGGAAGCATTGATTTAGAATGGATTGTCACTTCTGAGCCTATGCGCAATTGTTTCTGAGGTATTGAAATTCTTCGACCTTAACCTTCAGAATTCTTCTGTGTTTCGCCCTCATAACTTGTTAACTTAGGCCACGTTTGGTTCACGGAATCATGACCTTGGGACAGGAAATTCATTCCTTTCCTATCCTATGTTTGGATGCCAATGGAAAAGAGTAGGGTTCAGTTCCCCTTCCAATTTTTTTTTGACTTTTCCGAACGCTGGAAAGGAAAATAGGTCAAAGGAAAGGAAAGAGAGGAATTGATTTACTTTCCTTTCCTTTCCGCGAACCAAACGAGGCCTTAGATACTGGGACTGAACATGCCAACCTCCAGTTTTTCCAAATTGATGCAATTTTGAACATTTTTGCCTTTATTTTGTCTCTATGTACACTCACACTGATGGTATGATCTATGATTTGCACTGTGTAACTTTTGGTTGTCAGTTAGTTGCTAGACGTTTTAGTTCATCAAGAAGAACACCCAACCTGGATCTATTTTGATCATACATGATCCATATGTATTTGTAGGTTCTTCTCTTTTAGCTTGTAGTTAGAGAGACGGAGGGCTAAGATAGATCAGACTGGATATTTTGGGGGCTTCTTCCCCAAGTATTCCGAAGAATTCATTGTTGAGAGGTCCTGGCCTCCAAACCAGACCCTGAAGTTTTCAGTAAAATCTCCTCAACTTTTCCACTGTTCTATGTGATCTTAAGATCTTTCTTTCCTTCATGGTTGCATTGGCCTCTGTAATTTTATTTTAAAAATTCCTCTCTTGTCTGTAAGCGATAATTACTCTTAGGCCTCGTTTGGGCCTTTAGGAAATTGTAATCCCTATCGATTTTTCTTTCCGGTGTTTGGAAAGTCCAGGGACATTGGAAGGGAGAGTGAATCCTTGGGGTGGGAAAAGTGAATCATTGGTCTGTGTTTGCATAACCATTTTTCTTTCTTTTTTTTGTTTACTTTGGGAATCATTTTCCTTTCCTCCTCCTTTCCTTTGGCATCCCATTAGGATAGGAATGGCTTTCTTTTCCCAAGGCACCGATTCTGCGAACCAAATGTGTTGTGATTTTTGAGACGATTCTTTTACATTGCTTGAGATCATATAGATTAAGTCTTCCATTTAGTGGTTCCGGTTGTTGAAGTAAGATCTCGATTAAGGCCTTATTGCCTTAATCACGATAGGTCATTAGTGATCGTAAGGATTCTCGTATGAGTGGATGAATGCTTCATTACTCCATTGTGTACCTTTAGTTGCTATAAGCATGATGGGCTTGAAAGAGAACAAACCTAATGCAGCTTGAATGTATAGAGAGGAAACTAATCTTCTAAATACGTATCAAACCAATGTCTAAGTTATAGACTAAAGGGTTGTATGTATAAGTATAACCTAATGTTGTTGTATGAGAAAGCAATGGATTTTAGCAAAACCCGTAGGCTGTGTTTGGTTTGGTGGAAATGAGTGAAAGGAAAATAAAATTTAAGTGCTTAATGTAGAAACTCGGTCACTTTTAAATGGGTCAAGTTTTATTTTTTCTTTTCCCTTACTTTCTTAGCAATCGCACAGTGTGAAGTGATGAAAGTGAAATCATTCAGGAAGAGAAGAATGATTGTTGAACGTTATAATGAGTTTGTGTTGTAGTTGCTTTTAAAATGTATTTCAGTTTGGGGAAAGAAAAAAAAAAGCTGACTTTTCTTCTTAACATAAGATGATAGTTAGCCTCTATAGTTACCAACTGGCTTTCTTTCATGTATTTCTTAAGCCAACAGTTGTACTCGCTACTTACAAACTTTAGTATGGGGTTGATACAATCTTACACAACTTGTACTCTTGGAGACTTCATGATTTTGAGCTCCATAGCAAATATTGGTATCAAGAAAGTTGGTTTTACCGATTGTGATGATTATAATGGCAAAGAAAATGTCTTGAAGTTTCTTGAGTAGTCTTTCTTGAGTCCATATTTGTTCACACACCAAAACTTGTGTGGATGTTTACCATTCTATTCAAGGATTGCCACGTGTGGAACTAGTGGTCAAAACTTGTGTGGATGTTCACCATTTACTCAAGGTGAAAATCACAATGGTTTTAGTTTCACAGGTGGCAACCTTTGAATGGAATGGTGAACATCCACACAAGTTTTGGCGGGTGAACAAAAAATGGACTCGTGTTTCTTCGTCAGATGGATTTCGTGACTCAATGTATTACATGATTTACATTATTCAGAGCAATTTTTTTTTCCAATGAAGGTAAATCAATATATTTAACTTCTGGTTTCAGTTTCAGTTTCAGTTACAAGAATTTGTTCTAATATCTTCCTGGAATTCCTGTATTATCTAAATATCACCAAGAGCTGTGTAATGAAACTCTATTTGCAGCCCAAGGTGCAAAGTAGCTTCTTTTACTGCATTATCCTCTCTTTGTAATGTTAGTGTTCCCTCAGTGGAAGAATTGTTAGAAATTCCTTGATGTACTCTTTGAAACAAGCTGTTCCTCTACGAAAGGCATTTGGAGGGCAACTATGAACTATGTATGTACCCCAGCCTGTTCTTTTATGTTCCCATTTGATGCAGCCTTCAGTTTGGCAGCCAGGTTTCTACCTTCTACTCTCTATGGGAACTTCAAAATATAGAGTATCTACTGGATAATAGCATCAATTTCTGTGTTTGCGAGGATCATTGCATCTAAAGAATGTATATTCTTGCTGCATCAATGCTCAGTATTTACAACCATGTTTGCGAGGATCAAATAGATCCTCTTTTCTTCCAGCACATCCAGGAGCGGATTTATAGAGGGTCCAAGGGGGGCCATGGCTCCCGCAATTTTTTTAAAAAATGTCCATTACTATATAGAAAAGTTATGTAATTATTAAATATATATATATATATATTAGTTTGCCCTTGTTATACACAAGTAGTAAGCTAGCTCTAGTGGTAGTATTATTGGTTTTTGTATGATAGATCATGAGTTCAAAACCCATCTTTGCTAAATGTAAGTATTTTTTACATATGTTGAATACCTTTTTAGACTTTTTATGTACAAATTTTCCCTTCCTCTTTTATAACACTAAAAAAATATTGACTTTACTTTTTTGCTCATTTTTGTTTGTATTTTACTATTTTCTTGCTATTATAATTTAATTATCAGAATAATTTTTAAGATTTCTATATGTAGTAGCACGGCCTCCTCAGTATTTAAATTCTGGCTCTATGTTGACTAGGTATCTACAACCTGTCATCAAAACCATTAGAGACTCCTGTTGCCGACCCCCTCCTCTTTGTCACGGTGACGTGACAATCATCTAGATTCGTTGGTGGAGTTTTCAGACTCCCTCAAAACAAATATACATACTACTAAATATCTGCTTGGATTTTGTAAACATATGTCCTCATATCACATGTTAATATACTGATAAATATATATTTTGTACCCGTACTTTCACCAACATATTTATTATTGCAAAATTTATATTTATCAATTCATATATTAAGTATAAAGTGTATTAATAAATGTGCTGGTGAGAGTACCCATCTAAAATACACTAAGGCATTGTTTGGTTCGCGGAAACAAAAGGAAAGGAAATTGATTCTTTGTTATTTCTTTTCCTTTGAAAAATTGTAATTCTTATCAATTTTTCTTTCCGGTGTTTGGAAAGATCGGGATTATAGTCGGTATATATCTTTACTTTTGTAAGGAAAGAAAACAAAATCAAATCAATTTTCCAATAATACCTCGTGCTAATGGAAAAAACTTATTACTCAAGAATATTTTTGTCTAAAAGTTATTATGGATAAAAATGATTAAAAAAAATACCCTTGAAAAGGGATATTTTAGTCAAAAAAAAATATAATAAATGCAGAAAAGTTGGAGGAAAAATGATTCCTTAGATGGATGGGGGAAATCACTTACCCCCCTATTTTCCTACCGCTTGAAAATCATTTTCCCTTTCCAACTTCTTTTCTTTGGCTTCCAAACACAGGAAAGGAATCATTTTCCTTTTCCAAGTTCAAATTCTGGTAATCAAACGAGACCTAAGGGCACATGTTAACAAAATTCAATAACCTTTCGAGTATATTATGATTATTTTCTTTCAAGCTACTCCTTCCCAATCCCTACTAGCATTATTCAATTTTGGATGGAGAACCGAAAAGAATAAAATATTATGTTCGGTTTGGAAAAGTTCGATTCAATTTTGGTTTTGAAAATACTAAAAATATATATTCGGTTTTGGTTTTTTATTTCGATTTTAGTTCAAAATCGCATAAGACTTATGCAATTATTAAATACTCTCAATTTTATGCACATTTTATGATTAAAGATATGTATATTTTAAAAACAACAATTATATGTATGTTTTTTAAAGTCCAGTTTTGGTAATTTAACAATTAGTATAGATATGGATCCAACTTTTTGTTTTTTTGTTTGACAATATAAGATACCCCAACTGAACAAAACTAATAAACCAATTATTGCTAATTTTGGTTCGGTTTTGATTTTGATTTTTTAGAGTTTCGATTTATTCTGTTTTCACTATTCCGATTCGATTGAAACCAAATAAACCGAACGGTCACCGAATTGAAACCGAATAAACCTAACGCGCACCCCTACATGGATGTGCTGGAAAAAGAGAGGATCTATTTGAGACAATATTAGTCTCTTTTTTTTTTGACGGGAGAGACAAAATAGTAGTCGAGATAGGAGAAGCCCACGAAATAATAAACAGCGACTTTTCAGGAAAAAAAAAAAAACTTAAAGCAAATTTATTTATGTTGTTTATGGTCTCCTAGTTAGGGGTGTCACTGGTAGTGTTCTGGTCGGACTAGCGTAAAATCTAGACGCTCAAAAGAAAAGAAAAGAAAAGAAATTAATTTTGCATCCAAACCTAGAGGTGTAGGTTTACTGTACCTGACAGGACCGGTCTTGGGGTAAGCCTAACATGTTAGAAATTTTATTGTGTCCTGTCGATTCATGAGATGAAGAACATAAATTAAATTGATTGCGGAAGCGTACCTGAATTCATTGCTTGGCTTGATGGATGTTGAAGCGATCGACTCTTTATTGGGTTCGATCTTCCAACTTGCTACGACCCTTAATGACAAAGGTGAATCTGAATCCTTTGTCCCTCTCTTTCTGTTGATGGGGATACAGAAGAGAAAAAGAGAGAACATTATCTTTGGTGGCCGTATAAGTTGGGGACCGTAACCCTAATGAATACATATATATATATATATATATATATATATATATATATATATATATATATATATATATATATATATATATATAAATGTGTTTTGATATTTCTAATTTGGCCCCTCATCAAATTAGAATTATCTCCGGTATCTACACATTAATTCCATGACAATTATACCATTAAGCCAATTTTCAAGTAGACCACTTTAATTTGGCTTAATTATTTAGATAGCCCAAACACAATTAATTTTACATGTGTGGCCCCTAATTATTGAATAATTCCAACAATCTTTCACTGGACCACATATGTAACCTTATAATTGTGTTAACCTTAGTGAGCTCATAAATTGCTATCTTAATCCTTAGGGTATATCCGGATAATCTCGTCCATTAACCATATCAACATAGGATCAAAGCGGCATTCGTCACATATAGCGTAACTAAACCATCAATGGTCACATATACCAATATAGCTAAACGACATAGATCAATCATGGATGCGTAGTATGAAAATTACACGCAATGTGATCAATACATGTCTATTTCCAACTGGTCCTCCTTAACTTTAATGAGATCAATACTTTAACATAATGAAAACAGAATGAACTGAATTTTCATATATCTGATCAGATTAATATCCAAAATACTTTAATACATAAATGTGTCCAAAATCAAATAGCACCCAAATACAAACTCCCACTATATTGTCATATTCTTAATTAACACCCATATGAGCAGTATGCTCATGAAAGACCCTGGATGATAATGTTTTTGTGAGCGGATCCGCTAACATGGAGTTTGTCCTAATGTGCTATATGAACACTATAACCATTCTAAATTCTTTCCTTCACAACTAGAAGCTTTATGCCAATATCTTTTGACTTATACAAGTTTCTGTTGTTATTGGAATACAATACTGCTGATTTATTGTCACACCATAATTTCATGTGGTCTTTCAACACCGTACTGTAGGCGCAGCCTTGTGACAATTTCGCAACCATATTCCCTGAATAGATACCCCACAGTATGTCATAAACCTTGCTTTCATGATGGAAGAAATTATGAGTGCATGTTTGACACTCATCCAAAATATATCTTCATTAGTCAGCATAACTTGATGTGGATCTCCTGCTGTGTTGGCATCCAACAAAATCGGAGTCGGAATACCTTATGATCTCTAGAATTATCTGATCTCCTACAAAGAGCATACAATTTCTTGTTCTCTATTAGTTACTTAAGTAGTTTGGCTGCTATCCAATGATCCATCCATATTTGCTTAAATATCTGCCTAACTGTCACGCCCCAGAACCAGAATACTGGAAAGTAGGGGCGAAACAAAGCCAGCTACGTGTATTAGAGTACGCCAGTACCCCAATATACGATAAAAGCTGTCTAGAAGACAAGTGGGAAGACTCTAGCATGCCACTGACGACTCCTATGGTCGAACAAATCCTATCTCAATCCAACAACAACAAGTATCAAGAGTATATCAAATATGAAAGTAAAGAGGCGTCCCAAAATACTATATCATACATGATCATGAAGCTAGTGAATACAAAATGCTACACTAGCAAAGTACCAATATACATGATCACTATATCAGTCTAGATCTAATATAATACATCATGTTGACCGAAGTCTGAGAAAGTCTCAAAATAATAGGGCTAACACATGCCCTAGCTAACACCACCAAAATGAAATGAACCGCAAGTGGTAAGAAGAGGGAACCCACTCGCGAGGAGGAACAACCGCGGATCTAAGCAGGCGGCGGGTCATCCAGAGAAAGGTATGGAGAATCCTCGGGCTCCAGCGGTAAATCTGGCCAAACAAAACCAGTGGGGTCAGGCCCCAAATAGCAAGTACCACAAGGAAGCTCGAGGTGCAGACAAAACCCAACAACAACACAATAACATAATGACAGAAGTAAATAAATGCGGATCGAGACTAGTGCGGTACCAATGCACGTATCTCAAGAATATAAATGACTGAATGGAAATACTGAACCGTATAGCAATAGAGAACAATAAGCCAATGAGCAACAAGGGACTTAGGAACTACTCGAAGTCGGAGCCACAACCCTTAAACCAAACAAGGACCGGGGTTGCAGATATTTTCCCGAGCAGAACTTAGTCTCTGGCCACTCGACGACACAAGAGAATATAAGGTAACACACAATCAAAAGTGCACGGCCAATCATTGCCTACGGCTTTCTATCATTAACTAGCTAGGGTTATCACAATCCTAATTACTAGTATGCAAGTTGAGGAACTTCACTACCACCTACGCTGCAGTAACTCGGATGGCCAAGGGGGCGACGACGGTAGAAGAAAAGAAATAAAATCAACCAAACAATCTCAATCAATAGTAGATAAACATCTACTCCAAAAATGAAACATATCAATAGTAGATAAACAACATCTACTCAATAACATATCAATAGTAGATAAACATCTACTCAATCAATAGTGGACAGGGGCCCACGCCAATCGGGGTTATCCCTGCCACTGTGGGGGCCCATAGCGATCCGAGTACGCGGTAGCATGAAGTGTCCTCCCCTCCCAATGATCTATATGAGTTTACTAGTCAATTACCTATAACATTCGTTTTTAATTCTCAAGTCGTGGACACTCAAGAATCGTCCTATAATGACGAGCCATGGGTACAAGTCATTTGCGAGATATCTCTGGCAAATGTTCTCAATACACATTACGCGCGATACAATAGACAATACTCACACTCGATTGTCCATTGCCAAGATGCAATAGATTAAACATTCAACAAGCTATATCCACGGTGTCAAGAAAGAACATGTACTCATATCTCGGGTCTAGAAATCAATAAGAAAATCAAGTCATGAGTGCGCTACTACGAGCCACTAAATCGAGCTAGGCATATACAGTAATCTGGAGTGCACCATAACAGGCCACTATCTATAATCTGGACATAGAACAATACGTGAACATAAGCATGTACCATATATAGAGTGTACAATCATTCTTTAACTATCCAAGGTCATCTAATCATGTTAAGAGTCCATTACAATCGAGAAAATATCAAAAACGGACGAAAACGGGCAAAAACGGACAAAAACAGCCTAAAACAGCATAAAACGGCATACCGGCGGTATACTGCGGCATACCGGCGGTATACCGGACTAAAGACAGTAAGTTTCTGGTGCCAAAACCGGCATACCGGCGGTATACTACGGCATACCGGCGGTATGCCGTTTTTCCAAACAGCAACAAAATCCAGATTTTTGGTAAAACTCGTTTCGGCCATAAAAACTTCATTTTAAATCGAAATTCGGACTTTCAAAAGTCAAAATTGAATAGAATTGAATTTCCTACAACATGAAAGTATTAGTTTTCACAAATTAAAACATTTGATAGATCAAAACCTCAAAATACTCAAAAATCATATCTAGAAACTCAGATCTATGCCATATTATCGATCAAAACCAAAAGTGCTATACATTAAACTTGTTAACAATTTAGAGGAGCATATTATAGAACAATAAAACTTTAATTTCTATGAAAAACAAAAATAAAGTATGGTCATATCACTTTTGAGCAAGATGTACTTGCCTAGGTTTTAGCAACCAAGCCTAATCTTCCACTCCACCACCAAGAGGGGTTTCGAAACCACACTCTAGGCCTCAAGGCCAAGCCTTCCTAAGCTTGAGGAAGAGGGAAGAGAGTGAAGAGGAAATGGTGAAGGAAAGAAAAGAGAGAGGAGAGAGAAACTCATAGGATATATATAGAAGGGGTGAATTAATCTTAGCCGTTGGATCGTGATCCGTGTCAAAATTCTAGATCAATCCTAGCCATTGAAAGAAAACCAATTGTCCATTGGATAATAGAATGCATCTACACTATTCACGAAAATATCTAAATACTATTCATCAAAATATCCAAAACACTATTCATGAAAATATCGGAAACACTATTCACGAAAATATCTGAAATCGAAAATATCTAAAATATGGAAAAATCTGTCCGGGCGACATGCCGTCGGTATACTCCGGTACACCATCGGTATGCCGGCCAAGGAAAATCTATATTTTGGGAAAAATTTTAAAGCGTTCCAAAAACCGAGAAAATACGAAATGCAATACAAAATACGTATCCGTATATAAATACCGATACTGTGAGACGAGTCTCACACTAACATCCTAATATGTACGCAATATCCTGAAGCGTACATTCTTGAGCATACATTAGACTCCCTACAACTGATCATGAAGGAAAAATCTATTGTATTTTCTTAATTTTAAGGCTAACCTTAGGGCACTTGTTTGAGACCGAATTTGTCTCCTTTAACGAGAGGTGTCACCTGATTTGCAATGAATACTTCAATCAATATACAAAACCAGAAATTTATTTCTACTCCCACTGAACTTGTGATACACACAATCTTCAACAGTGTTCATCTCAAAACCAAACGAGATAGTCACTTGTTAAAACTCAAAGTATCTTTAACGAGAAGCCTGCTTGAGTCCATAAATAGATTCTGTTAGTTTGCGAACCATATTCTTTGGGTCTTCTGACACAAAGTTTTCTGGTTGCACCATATAAATTATTTCGTCAATGTTACCATTGAAAAATACCGTTTTGACATCCATTTAATGTAATTCAAGATCAAAATGTGCAACATGTGCTATGATTGTTTTAAGGGAGTTTTTCAAAGATACCGAAGAGAAAAACTTTTTAAAATCAATCCCAAAATTTTGAGTAAAGTCACCAGCTACAAGACGTACTTTATACCTCTCCATATGACCCTTCGAATTCTTCTTGGTTCTAAATGTCCATTTGCAACCAATGGACTTCATAACTTTTGGTAATGGGACAAGTTCTTAAACTTTATTGTCTTGCATGGACTTATACTCCTTATTTATTGTATCAATCCAGTTTGAGAACTGGAACTTTCCATGGCCTGACGGAAGTTGATTAGATCATCTTCCAGTATCCACAGTCTTCCTCACGTTCCTAGAGAAATATGACAATATTATCCAAAATTATATTTCTCCTTCCTCTGATGGACCGTCTTAATATTATCGGTTCTTGAGGTTGTTGAGTTTGTTCCTTAGGAATAATTATCTTATCTTGAATGGGGTGCCACTACGTTGTCGTTGTTAAGGTATCTCAACAACGACTTATAGAGGTAATTTGACATTATCTTATTGAGGCTCCGAATTCACTTTTTGATCATGACAGGTATAGAATCCTGCACATTGTCAAAAGTGATAGTAGGAATCGTAATTGATTCATCCTCAAAGACAATGATCCTGACTTTATTTCTCCCCCAAACTCAACATCCTAAAAAACTATTACACTTCTCGTCTCAAAATAAATTTCATTTATGTGGGACCGTATAATTATTAACCCATCGATTTGTCAGCATAGCCAATGAAGTAGATGTTTACAATTTAATTTTGGTCTGTATTTTCTTTACACATTAATATAGTCATTAAAGTCTATAACGTCAATAAATCCAAATCTCATCAGACACAAATCGTTCAACTCTATTTCTAGAGATGTGACCTAACCGCTTATGTCATAACGAGATTAAAAAATATTTATTGTTAATTTTGCATTTAGTACCACATGACTCCACTTGCAAGGTATCATTGTAAGATGCAATAGTTTTAAATGAATATAGGTTATCATAAACATTAAGGAAACCGTTACCAATAATATTTGAATTTAAAGATAAACTAAACTTATTATTTCCAAATGAACAATGATAACCAGATTTGTCCATTAAGGAAACTGAAACTGAATTTCGTCTAAAAGACGGTACAATAAAAGTGTCTATCAAATTCAAATAATAACCGGTTCCCAAAAAATAACCTAAAATGTCATATTGCTTTCACTTCTACCGATTTGCCGTCACCCACATAGATGTATCTTTCACCATCAATTGGCTTCGGTAGCTCAAACAACCTTGTCTATAAACACTAATGCGGGTAGTAGCATCAGAATCTAACCACCACGTATTTTTAGGTACTAAATCTAAATTAACCTCAGAACAGACCAAATTTGGAATTGTACTTTTCTTTATACGACATGCGTGGTACTTTATACATTTCTTCTTTATGTGTCCTGGCTTGTCACAAAAGAAATAACCCTTAGTTTTATATTGTTGTTTCTTTTGAGCTGGACCCTTAGCAGCTACCGTATTCTTTTTTTTTTTTTGCCCTTAAAGTTTATCCTATTAAACATGACAATTAAAATCTTATTGGCAGATATTTTAACAACACTAACTGTAAAGAGAACAAAGCAACAAAAATAGACATGCTCTAATTAATAACTAAAGCATAAAATATAGTCAAACAAATTCAAATAATGACGAACCCCATCTCAAGATACCTAGTACATCATTAATATCAAGTCTTTGGACAGTGATATTAACTGCAAGTGGTACTCTTGGTGTAGTGATCAAATATTGACAATAAGTCATGTCAAATAATAAGCCTATCTTTGGATCGGATTATTATTCACATGTAAACCGTATAATTGTCACACATTTATCACCATAAGTATGTGTGCAATTCGGCCAAGTATTAACCTTTCTTTGGGCCGGCCAATACCCGCATGAATATACACACACAAACATCCGACATCCCTCATAAACTATCTACGCAAGAGAGATCACTTTGGCGACATCTTGTTTCAATGAGTCTACTTAGAATATTAGATAACTATTGCTAGTCATAAAAGACACCAAAAATTAATGTTGATGTAAAACCCCTAAATTCCTACTATAATTTTTTTTTCTAAATTAATCTGGTATTGATTTTTATTCGTAATTGTACATCGCGTACGAGTTTGCGTTATTCGTATTTGTACGACGCGTGCGAAATTTCATTTTCGTATTGCTTATCGAGTGCGAATATGTGCGAGGTACATATTTTTAGAAAAATTTTCATCATATAGAAATATAGCTTTCAAATAATAGAAAATAAAATATTTTTATTTATTTATTTTATTGCTAAAAGTTGCACAAGGCATCGCATTAAGGAATTTCCAAAAACATTATTTTATTCTCTTTTATTACAAAGAGGGCTATTTTACTTTATCTAATTTCGCATATATTTTGGATTTCAAAACTTATCACAATAATTTTTATTCTTGCAAAGTGTATCTCAAATAATTAAATATTTATTATGAATCACGAAATTATTTATTTATGGGTATTATTTATTATTTAAGGATAATTTGAAATTTTGAGTTAAAGATAACTATTTATGGTTACCGATTTTTGATTATGAATAGTTTAAATAAAAGATTGAATCTATCTAAAATTTACTTTGAATTTGATTTGATTAAAATGATTTTTGAATCGTTCTAAAGTAAACTAAAAATATATGTGGAATTATCTAGTCACGTTTAAACTACTAGTATTCGCACCACCTCTCCACCTATATATAAACTAAAGATCCATTCTTTCCTGCTAACTTTCTTATGGATTAAACTAAATATTCTTTAATCATATCTTTAGTTCCTTCTCACCACAGAAGCTATTCCGCGTGTCCTTGCCATAAAACCCATCAACAAAAGTTCTCATCTTCCATGTAAAAATAAAAATAAAAAAAATAGCATCACCATGTATTATTTTCATGGTGTAACCAGAGGACTCCCGGGGCCGAGGCCAAGGCCAAGCCATGCTCGTCCCACGCACGTACGGAGCTGTGCCGAGCGTTGACCCTCCAGTGCTTTCGGCAAGCCCAGCACCCGGTATCGAGCCCGTCCGACCCTTCGTGGTCTTCGGGACGTCGTTCAACCTCATTTTCATTCTCATCATTACCAAGAATTCCCTATGGCGATCGGCCTCCGACGCGAAGTCGATCGACTACAACGGAGCAGATACCCCGTCGAGCACTTCTGTCATCCATCCATATATTAATGCCAAGTCGGAAAACCCAAACAACTCACCCTGCCTTCGCCATCCACTGTCGCGCTCGACTCCGTCTTCGTGCCAACACCGGATTCCGATATCTGCCACCAATCGTCGTATGTTGTCCGGCTCTATGGTGGTCCACTATCCCCAACGCCGCGCTCGACTCCGCTCGAGTAAGCTTTCCTCCGCCGCGCCCTTGCTTCACCGAAGAACTCGGCCGAGCCGTGCCGACCTCCTCCTTTAGTCTGGACGTACGCATCGCTACCATATCCGTCGATTGCTGGTAACCCCTCTCTTACCGTTCATCCTTCAAATCTCACCCCATCTTTATCAGAGAACAATAGTTCTCTCTATCCCGAGAACGGGATTAGTAGTATTTTTTTTCTTTCTATTTTAATTTAGGCTTAATTGCTACTTGATACCCTCAACTATTACCGTTTTTCAACTTGGTACCCTAAACTTTTTTTCGTAACAACTTGATACCCGGATATTATTTTGGACAAAAATGCCCCTATCCCTAACCCCCCTCCCCCTGCTAGCTTCGCGCCCCCCTCTGCTTGCTCCGGCCGCAGCTCCCCCCCCACCCCCCCTGCTCGCTTCAGGCCACCCCCTCCCCCCCTCTCGCTCTGGCCGTCCACCCGCTCCCGCCTCTCCCCTAGGGCTCGGCAGCGGGAGGAGGGGGGGCTGGGAAGGGGGGTGCGGTGCAGGAGGCGGGGCGGGAGGCGGGGCAGGGGTTGGCCGGAAGCGAGGAGGGGGGGTTGGCCGAAAGCGAGGAGGGGGGGTCCGGCCGGAGCTAGCAGGGGGGGGTGGCTGGAGTGGGGGAGGGGGTGGAGGGAGGGAAGGGATAAGGGCATTTTGGGGTTTTTTAAAATGTTAGGTATTAAGTTGAAAAAAAAATAGTTGAGGTATCAATCTGTTACGAAAAAAAGTTTAGGGTATCAACTTGAAAAAGTGTGATAGTTGAGGGTAGCAATTAGCAATTAAGCCTTTAATTTATGTGGTACTCCTTCCAACAGAAAAAAAAAAAAGGCAAACAACATCATACAGTTGTAAAAGTATATTTGTCCCCTTTCTTTTGATTATTTCCTTTGATTGATTATATTTTTTTATTAATTATTGTTAAGTTTATGTTTATGGATGTATTCATTATATTTCTTCCTAATTATTTATTATTAGCAATTATCATTGTTAATAAATTATT
Organism: Iris pallida; assembly: GCA_029216955.1. Taxonomy (NCBI): domain Eukaryota; kingdom Viridiplantae; phylum Streptophyta; class Magnoliopsida; order Asparagales; family Iridaceae; genus Iris; species Iris pallida. The sequence goes on from JANAVB010006599.1 coordinate 3,466,850, forward strand.
AGTGTTGCTTAAATATTTATCTATCTTATAAAAGATAAGCACTATTTTTGCCTATTGGCTTCAAACTAGAGTTTAGCCCAAAGCATAATATACTACTTTATGATGTTTTTTTAAATATAGCTTGACCAAAAGTTATTGTGACAAAAGTTTAGTTGTAGCACCAAAATATTTATTTTATATCTATCAAATATATGTATGTATATATTAGACAAGTTATAGTTTTTGGCCTAAAAAGGGGCTTCTTAATATTTCTTGGATAAGTACTTAAATAATTTCATATATGAAAATATAGTTTTTTTTTGTTTATCTAAAAGTATATTTTATAAACTGAGTTTTCTAGCCCCAAAAAGTATTTTGGCTAGTAAGATTTAATCTCCAAATTGTTATACATAAAATATTTTTAACTAATAAAGTATATTTTCAACTAATATCAATATTTTCAAAACAAAAAAAATAGTAAGAGTACCATTCTTAAACAAATTCTCATTTAACGTCAATCTTGATCATAACTGATCATATTTCCTATTTTCTTGTAAATTCGGACCCTTCCACATCGAATATGGCTATTGGGTAAAGCAGGACTTGTTGGATCATTGCACCACTCCAGGCGACACACCAGGCAAGACACCTTGCCTTTACTGTTTAAATTTCCTGCTCAATATCATGCATATTTTAGTTGTTTCTTTTTTTATTATATGTAAATGCAAATTACTATATTTTATGAAATTGGCTTAGAGTTAAGGGACTACCGTCAAATTTAGTGTGTCTCATTGACTTGTCACGATTGTACACGAGTTGTGTGTGAGAGTTGTGAGTATCATGTAGTGGTCACCTGCGTGTTGGCTGATCACCCGTGCACATGCGTAGGAATAACTGTTAATAGAGGCACGTTAGAAGACTTGACAGTTATCTATTATAAACTCGTGTTGTGGAAACGACATGTGTTTGTGTGTCATGGTTACGACACACGTATAGTATCATTGGGGGGAGGGGACAGCTACTAGCGTAGGGGCTACTTTTATTTTACACACATTTGGGAGATAGTGTCTCGGATGAGCGCTACGTGTTACCCGGCCCATAGTGTCTCGGATGAGCGCTACTTGTTGGCCACTCTTTATTACATGCTTGAGACAGCCCCTGCGTAGAACGTTGTCCTCTAAATTGAATTACACATAGAATGGTTAGGAACCTTTACTCATGCTTACTTTTCTGTTGAGCTTTATTATTCAGTTTATCGGCATGATATTATGTGTCTTGTTACGTCCCTCCGAGGACCTGGTTATCTCTCCAGGTGTGTGTTTCGTGATTTCTTGCAGGTGCTCTAGCTAAGGCCATTCCTTCCTTCGTGATGATTGCTCTTGGATTCGTCACTTGCTCTCGCTTGCTAAATTCTTTCCTTGTATATTTTTCCATATTTAATTTGGTTGGTAGTGAACTTTGTCTCCGCCCAACTATTGTGTACATGACAAACTCAAAATTGCTTTATATCATTATTTATCTTTGTGGATGAGATTTAGTTTGTCTTGGAATACTACATTATACAGCTTATGTATACATACGAGATCCATGTATTTCGTATGTATACAGCTGGCATGATACGTATCTAGTCCCAAGTATTTTGGGACTGGGACGTTACATATTTTTGTGGTGGCCCATGCAGGTCAAGTTTGCCGTTTCGGTTACATGACTATACCGAGCGGGCCTGCAAAATAGGATTAAAATCTAGGAATCTCATTCACATACTTGATCACCTTCCTTGACTTCCATATTCTGACTCCCGTGGCTTCCCTTGATTTTTATATCTTGCTTGAACTCTTTCTACCAACACCCTATCATCTCGTGTTTAAACATGGTTAGAAAGATGACTACACTACTATATACTTATTGGTCAACCCTATGGCTAGAAGGATTATATTGACAAATAATATCCATTAAGGTTATATTTGAGTATAAAGGCATTTATTTTTTCTAGAGATATGATCTCAAGGATTGGTTAATTTCAAGTTGGGTAGTAGCATATTACTGCCTTCAAAGGATAGTTAGAATTTTATTATTACAAGGTGGTGTACACAAAAGGATAGCTAGATCGAGAAAACAATTTTTGGATATACGAATTTTTTTTTTGAAATGGTGAAATAGTTATGATTTATTAGGGATATGAAATCGATTGAGAAATAACTTAAGCTTTTATATTGTGACGCATGATTTACAGTTAACTTTAAAATTTTGGATTTGAATATTGTAAAGTTTATCTCGAGATTATTTAACGAGTTTTAATTATGATTTTAGACAACTAGAGAAGACGAAAGTTTAATTGAGAGAGCTTGAGGTTTAAAATTGAGTCGTACGATTTATAAGTTATTTAATTTTGAGTTGAAGAAATTATGGTAAAATTTTGTTTAAATATTTGGAGGATACGAAAGCGACTTTGAAGGAAAAAATTCAAATTTTAAATTGAGTCATATGATCTATAATTTAAAAAGTTAATTAGATTTCAAGTTTAAAGCCTTGATTATGGATATTTAAAAAGGATTTAAGTTGAGTTACATGATTACGATAGATGAAACGGGCTAAGAGTTTATCTCGAGGTACATTTGAGAGTTGAATTTTTTTAAAAGTGATAGCTTATTATGAAAGTTTAGTTGTGCCGCATTAGATATGATGAAGGTTACTTGGAATTTATTTAAAGAAAGGATAGCTTTAAGTTATGGTTAGATATTTGATGGAGTATCTTGAGATAGTATTTCGAAACTGTTGAGGAACTTAAAACTTGAAATTTAAAATTTGATCATATATTGGTAGAGAACCAAGAAGCAAGCAAGTCACCCTAATGGAATACAAGTATTCCTCATTAATTGCCATGATAGTTGTACTCGAGTGTAGTTAAGTCATCTGCCAAACTATGTGAAGATATCTCAATCTTGATTCACTCGACATTTCCTTAAACCTAGATTTTATCGTGACTTTCTCATACTCCATCTAAGTGGCTATTGTTGGTGTTTTATTCTATGTGTTGTGTGTGTTCACAACATTCTATTGTTAAAAGATAGTCCCACATCGGAAAATCACACCAATATGTATCTCTATATATTACTCATGAAGGAATAGAGAGATGCACATGGGTTGAGGCCCAATGGAGGGTGCCATGTGGGGGGATTTTACATAGAGGTGAGAATAAGAAACCAACTTTTGGCCAAATAAAAATAGATTTAAATCTATTGGAGCTAAGCCCCGAAGGGGCTTAGCGACTCGGACTCGGACTCGGACTCGGACTCGGGCTCGGGCTCGGGCTTGGGCTTGGGCTAATGGGCTTTTGAGGCTTAATGTGGCTTTTTGATGGCACTTTGCACTTAGCAGCCCATCTCGTGCCTATAATATCAGAAGCATCTCCTCTCTCCAAGGTTACAGAAAATACTCAAAAAATTTCCAGAGAGAGAGAGAAGTGCTGCTGCTATTCCGAGGAGTCGTCGACATTTTTGGCCAGCGTTCTAAAGTTCTCTTCGAACTTGCTGGTTCCTGGAGGCTAGTCCGTAAGGCGGATATAGCTTTGAGCGCCGGTGATCTTTCACCCCAGCAGGCTTTTTTCTTCCTCTGTTGCCTTCGAGAATACTGTGGCTTCTCTTTAGAAGTTATACGGTTCAGTTGCCTTCGAGAAATATTATGAAATCTTTTTAGATTCTCGTAATACAACATCACCTTCTTTAGGGTGTTGTTGCTGGAAACATTGTCTTTACAATAGTTTCTGAAATCATGTTTTTCCATCGATTGTTCGCCAAGGGACTAACAATCTCAAAGCTATATCGAAAAGATGGATAACTCACGTGCATCGCTCGTCAATACCGACTTTAACAAGTTGGAGAAATTCGACGGCGAACATTTCCAAATCTGGAAACGAAAAGTAACCTTAAACATTCAACTCGTGGAAGTTGACCATGTGCTGAATGAGGAAGAACCGATCGTTCCAACAACCGGAACCGCAGAAGTTATTGCCGCTGCTAAGTCCAAGCAGGCAAAATGGATTAGAGAAAACAGTATCTGTAAACTGTTGATTCTCAATAGCATGGAAGACTCTCTGGCAGAGTCCTATTCCAAGAAGAATTCTGCTAAAGAGATTTGGGACTCCTTGGGGAAATTATACGAAGATGACGAGAATCGGTCCAAGATCTTCTTGGTTGAAAGATACCACAAGTGGACCTTCGAAGATGAGAAGGCTATGCTGCCCCAAGTAAAGGAGTTTTTGAAGCTCCGCCAAAAATTGGATGACGAGAAGATGCCTCTTGTCGACAAGTTTGTCGTTGGAGGAATCGTCTCTAAACTTCCTGCGGGTTGGAGCAACTTCTATGCAAGGATGCACCGCAAGAAGCTGGACATATGTATGGAAGATCTCCTGCAAGAGATCCATGTTGAGGACGAGATGCGCTCTCAACAGAAGATGGATTCTTTGTCCAAACAACTGGCGAAAGCAAATCTGGTCCAAACCAGAGAGTACAAGGGGAAGCAGGCGGCTTCTCCTCATAAGAAGAAGAAGGACTTCACTAATCTGAAAGTGAAGAGTCCTTCATTCAAGAATCAGAAGTCCAAGTCCCATGTGACTTGTTACAAATGTGGCAAGAATGGCCACTACAAAAGTGACTGTAAGGAACCAGAAAAAGGTGAGCCTAGTAAGGTTTCTATGATTACTAATCTGGTTGCAATAATAGCACAGGTTGCAAATGTGGGGGTTGACTCGGACTGGTGGATAGACACTGGTGCGACATGCCATGTCTGCTCAGACAAGGAATGGTTCGACTCATATGAACCAACTTCCGAGAAAGTCATAATGGCAAACCAGGCACAAGCTGAAGTACTGGGGATCGGGACGGTGGAGCTGAAACTCACATCGGGGAACAATCTGACGCTTCAAGGAGTGAAGCATGTTCCTGCAATTGCTAAGAACCTAATCTCTGGGAGCCTGCTTTGTAACGCAGGCTTGAGGATGGACATCAATGCTGGCCAGATGGTGATGTCCAAGAAGGGTACATTCTTCGGAAAAGCTTTCCAGACTGAAAGAATGTACAAAATTTAGCTTGTTGTAACCCAACAAAATGATATTAATGCTATTTCTACTTTGAACTATTCTTTTGAGTTGTGGTATAATAGGCTAGGACATATTTATTGTAAAAGAATTAACAAAATGTCTAGCCTAGGACTTATCTCCAAGTGTGGGGGTAAGGTAGAGAAATGTGAAGTGTGTGCTCAGATGAAGATCACAAGGAAACCCTTTCACAGGGTCCATCGAAGCACAGATCTTCTGGAGTTGGTTCACTCAGATATCTGTGATTTCAAACAATTCTCTACAAAAGTCGGGATGAAGTATTTTATTACTTTCATCGACGACTTCTCAAAGTATGCTTTTATCTACCTGCTCAAGTCTAAAGATGAAGCATTCGAGAAGTTCAAGGAGTTCAGGGCCGAGGCTGAACGGCAAATTGGACAACAACTCAAAAGGCTAAGGAGTGATCGAGGCGGGGAGTATCGGTCTCATGATTTCTCATCATTCTGTAAAGAACATGGAATCATAAATGAGACGACGGCTCCGTACTCTCCTCAATCCAATGGAGTAGCAGAAAGGAAGAACAGAACGTTGACAGAGATGATGAACTCTATGCTGTTGACTGCGGGTCTTCCAAAGAGCTTCTGGGGAGAAGCTGCATTAACGGCTACTTTCATTCTCAATAGAGTACCGTATGCAACTTCGGACATAACACCTCATGAACTCTGGTTCAAAGTCAGACCTAACTTGAATGTCATTCGAGTGTGGGGGTGTCTGGCTTATGTGAAGCTCCCAGATCTGAAGATTCAGAAGCTGGGGACTTGGGTTATGCCGAGAAGAGTGATGCTCGGAGATTCCTTGATATAGAATCAAATCATATCATTGAATCTTGCGATGCTGAATATTTTGAAGACAAGTTTGCAAGGCACAAAAATATTGTTCTCGCGGATCTTCCGGAGAATGATGAGAGTGCAAAGCAGACAGAAGTCCTTAAAGAATCAGTAGTCCAAGAAGAAGCTATTGTCGAAGAGACACCAATTGAACCAGAACTTGCTGAGCCGTCAACTAAGCGAGTAAGGAGGCCGAAAGACTTCGGAGATGACTTCGTCACCTATCATGTGAAAGCAGATCCGCTTACCTATGATGAAGCGATAAAGACCAGAGATGTTGTATTCTGGAAGGAGGCAATAGACAATGAGATTGACTCAATCACCTCCAATAATACATGGGTGTTAGTTGACCTGCCAGAAGGAGCAAGACCCATCGGATGCAAATGGATCTTCAAGAAGAAGATGAAAGCAGATGGAACCATCGACAAATTCAAGGCCAGGCTAGTGGCCAAAGGGTTTGCTCAGAAACAGGGGATCGACTATTTTGATACTTATGCTCTAGTAGCTCGGATGACAACCATCAGATTGTTAATTGCTCTAGCAGCAATACACAAACTAGTGATACATCAGATGGATGTGAAAATAGCATTCCTTAATGGTGAACTAACCGAAGAGATCTACATGTAACAACCAGAAGGATTTGTCGTCAGAGGTCTGGAAGACAAAGTCTGCAAGTTGATGAAGTCTCTATATGGTTTGAAACAAGCTCCCAAAATATGGCATGAGAAGTTTGACAAAGTGATAAGGTCAAATGGCTACAAGGTCAGTAAAACAGACAAGTGTGTCTATACTAAGTTTGCTGACGGAAGAGGAGTTATCGTTTGTCTATACGTTGACGACATGCTAATCCTAGGTACGGATTTAAGCTGTGTCACAGAGACAAAGAAATTTCTCTCGACCAAGTTCAGTATGAAGGACTTGGGGGATGCCGATGTTATCTTGGGGCTCAAGATCATCCGGACAGGCACGGGAATAGCACTGTCACAATCTCATTACATTGAGAAAATGCTCACTCGATACGGGTATCAAGATCTTCCTTTAATTGATACACCGTACCGGAGTGATCAGAAGCTGGAGCCAAATTCGAGAGAAAGCGTCAAGCAGTTGGAGTACGCCAGCGTCATCGAAAGTTTGATGTACGCTACTACTGCCACAAGGCCTGACATAGCTTTTGCAGTGGAAATGCTGAGTCGGTTCACTAGCAACCCAGGCGTTGAACACTGGAACGCTGTGAAGCGTGTTATGAGATATCTAAAAAAGACTCAGACATTTGCACTATACTACAGCGGAGATCCGTCAGTAGTGGAAGGCTTCAGTGATGCTAGCTGGTGTTCAGAGGTGGAGAGCGAGTATTCTACAGGTGGATTCATATTCGCTTTGGACGGAGCTGCTATATCGTGGAAATCGAAGAAGCAGACAATGTTATCTCGCTCCTCCATGGAATCTGAATTCTTTGCATTGGATGCTGCTACAGATGAAGCAGAGTGGCTTTGGGAGCTCATGTATGATCTTCCAGTGGTTGGAGCTCAGATACCGGCAATCCCGATATACTGTGACAACCAGGCGGCAACAGCAGTAGCATCAAATGAACTCTTTAACGGGAAGAAGAGGACTGTGCGGTTAAAGCACAGAGCAGTGAACGATCTCATCAAACGAGGCGTCATTGCAGTGATCGATGTTCGGAGTCAGGAGAACCTGGCGGATCCGTTCACGAAAGGCCTCAAACGATAGCTGGTCGAGGACATAGCAAGGAAGATGGGTTTGAAGGTATTCTAATATTGTGTCATTATAATCCTATCAATAAATTTTATGTTATTGGTTCAAAGAGAAATCTACCAGATATCTAATTTTTTGAATCAAGGGAGGACTATTGACTGGAAAAATATTAGTTAACAGTGGGTACTTGTTCTGCGGAACATGGAAGGGTTTCGGACCCAGAACCACTGTTGTCTACTATGAATTTTCTATGGAAAATTGATCCTGTGGGAAGGATGGCATAATGCCTTAATGAGTTCTCAGACTGAATGAAGGTCTGTTATGCTTTACAGGAAGCATGGTAGCACAGCACTACAAGGAGTGTGACTCCATGCTATGTGTGGTGGTGACTCCACCACGAGGTTCTCGAAGAAGGTAAATCCTCGGCTATGTTAGTCAAGTCACAGCGGCGTAGCAACGCAAATAGGCAGTTGGCCTAATGTTGTATATTGAATTAAAGAGGGATGTAGTCAGCACTACAAAGAGGAGGTGTTCCTCATGTTACGGGTGGTACGACACCACAACGAGGTAAACCCGGCTAGGGATAAAGCTTCGGCCTTACAAGCCATGTCGTAGCGGCGTAACACCGCACAGAAGCGTAAGGCTTCATGCTGGGTAGTTTGGCACTACAAAGGGGCTAGACCTCATGCTACGGGTAGTATGACACTACGATGAGGTTTCCGGTGATTCGGGGTAAGGTCCTCAGCTTAAGGCCATGTCATAGCGGCGTAGCACCGCAAAGGAAGCGTTGGACGCTTCATGCCATGTCTCTTTAATAAAGAACTCACCTATAGTGTATGGACAAAGAGATATCAGGCCGTCTCTTGAGGGTAAATGTGTAGACGCCCAAAATACATACATTGAAATCCAGGCTGGCACAAGGCCTTTAATGTACAGCCAGAAGCACAGATAACTACGTTATGTGAGTGGGAAAAATTATAGCTGTGGTACAGAATTCAAGGCGTAGTCCATTCTTGTATCATACTGTTGTTCAACCCATACGGGAAGATTCAAGTCGTCAGCGATATCTATCCTAATGCATAATGGACAGTTATTATGTGGAACGCTTAACTCATATATATAGAGATATATGGGAGATTGTTGGTGTTTTATTCTATGTGTTGTGTGTGTTCACAACATTCTATTGTTAAAAGATAGTCCCACATCGGAAAATCATACCAATATGTATCTCTATATATTACTCATGAAGGAATAGAGAGATGCACATGGGTTGAGGCCCAATGGAGGGTGCCATATGGGGGGATTTTACATAGAGGTGAGAATAAGAAACCAACTTTTGGCCAAATAAAAATAGATTTAAATCTATTGGAGCTAAGCCCCGAAGGGGCTTAGCGACTCGGACTCGGACTCGGGCTCGGGCTCGGGCTCGGGCTCGGGCTCGGGCTTGGGCTTGGGCTAATGGGCTTTTGAGGCTTAATGTGGCTTTTTGATGGCACTTTGCACTTAGCACGACAGCTCGTCACAAGGCGCATTGTGCGCTTTAGTTGCACTCGTGCGCGAGCCTCTGCGCGGCCCTGCGTGGCGAGCGGGGCGTACGGAGCGTACAGAGCATACGGAGCGTACGGGGCGTACGGGTCGAGCGGGTCGAGTGGGCCGTTCAAATAATGTAACGTCCGCGGGTCTCGTGGGCTCAGATCCGAAAATGGCTCAGATCCAGAAAATCCGGATCTGGCATTAAACCAGGGCGTGCGTTCAGAATTTAAAAAGCCCATCTCATGCCTATAATATCAGAAGCATCTCCTTTCTCCAAGGTTACAGAAAATACTCAGAAAATTTCCAGAGAGAGAGAAGTGCTGCTGCTATTCCGAGGAGTCGTCGGCATTTTTGGCCAGCGTTCTAAAGTTCTCTTCGAACTTGCTGGTTCCTGGAGGCTTGTCCGTAAGGCGGATATAGCTTTGAGCGCCGGTGATCTTTCACCCCAGCAGGCTTTCTTCTTCCTCCGTTGCCTTCGAGAATACTGTGACTTCTCTTTAGAAGTTATACGGTTCAGTTGCCTTCGAGAAATATTACGAAATCTTTTTAGATTCTCGTAATACAACATCACCTTCTTTAGGGTGTTGTTGCTGGAAACATTGTCTTTACAATAGTTTCTGAAATCGTGTTTTTCTATCGATTGTTCGCCAAGGGACTAACAGCTATCATAGCTTTAAAAACTGTATTTCTAACTTATTTTACCTTGATTTACTCGAATCTGAATTATCATTATTTTATGCCTTAACTTGGTCATTTATTTTTGTGCATTGATCATTATCTCATGAACTCCCACTTTCTGTTTTAAATTCTTTTGTGTCCTTTGCCTTTACTTTGATATTTGGAGCACAACACTAGACTTTTTCTTCCCACAAATTTCACAAGCAAGACCTACACGAGCCCACCTTCATGTAGGTATATCATGTCCCACTAAAACATGTCCCCTTGTACTCTATTTTTTTATGATGCAACTTTCGAGTCAAAATGGGTTGCTATAAATCCCTCCATAATACTATGGTCCTTTATGACTTCGGTTAGAAATCAAATCTTGACTCAAATCTTTCGGTCCAATATATGATTGATCCACTTAATTTCTTACATGCTTACCTGGTGTTTTATCTTGACTGCTTAACCCTCGTCCTTTTATTTTCATGCCTTATCTTGATTTACTTAGACCCATAACACCCTTTTACTCTCCATGCAATATTAGCAACCCTTACTTCTCTCCCTCCCAATTAAATTATTTTACTCATATTTTACTATGATTCCTCCGTGGTTTATGCAACTATGTTCATTTCTTTTGTTCTAAGATAAATTTGACCATGACATCCTATGGTTAGAAAGAGGAGAGTAGTGGAATAGTTGAATAAGATGATTGAATATGCATAAGTAAAATCTTGCGGTAAAACCTATGAGGCAGAGTACATTTTATGATCAAGGGAGAGTAGGTTCTTGTTCGATAAATTGGTTCTTTATTTTACGAGATGATAAATGGAGTGTTTGAAGAATTTAAGAAGGATGTAATACCTAAAAATTAATTCAGAATTTAACTATGCGATGATTGTAAATATAAAGGTTATATCAAGATGCGATTGATTTTACTCTTGACTAAATTAAGTGAAGAAATTTTTAAAGGAAGCTTTGCAAGAGGAAACTAGTTTGAAAGAAAATATATAGGAAGAAAAGTATTAGGGATTTATTGAATTGGAAGTTTAGAATTATCAAAATCCTACGATTATGGATATAATTATCTATCGAAGTAACCTTGATTATCTTCGACTAAATTGAGTAAGGGTTGACTAAATTATTTTGGAAAATTTTGAAAGATGAGATTTGGTTTGAGAAAAATAATTGCTAGAGATTGATTGAATCCAAAATTTTAAATTAAAGGCGTTCTATTAGGAGATATCGGAGGTATATATGGGTTGACATCTAATATTTTGTTCATAAATCTCAAATTTAGGAATGTATGTTTGCAAAAAAAAAAAAAAAAAGAAGTTCGATGGAACATCAATTGGGAGGAGAAATGATTTTTGAAGATTAGTGATAAAAGTAGAATGACGATTCAAAGAGTTAACGGAATTGAAAACCCCAAGTGACTTGAGATAAGGAAGTTATTACCATTGACAAGGTTGCAAGTTTATAGGATAATGTAAGCTTTGGTTGATTTAAACACTCATAGGTTGTCATGCATTGACCATCTTCGAGCTGTTGATTCTATTCGAGTATAACTATCTAAATTATCCATTTTCCCCTCTCTCCTTGACCGAGGATTTAAATCACGATTTTATCGACTAAATTCTTCCATTCCCCTTCGCCCTACTTGTCCTAATTACTCCTAAATTTCGAGGACGAAATTCTTTTAAGTTTGGTAGGATGTAAAACCCCTAAATTTCTACTATAATTTTTTTTTCTAAATTAATCTGGTATTGATTTTTATTCGTAATTGTACATCGCGTACGAGTTCGCGTTATTCGTATTTGTACGACGCGTGCGAAATTTCATTTTCGTATTGCTTATCGAGTGCGAATATGTGCGAGGTACATATTTTTAGAAAATTTTTCATCATATAGAAATATAGCTTTCAAATAATAGAAAATAAAATATTTTTATTTATTTATTTTATTGCTAAAAGTTGCACAAGGCATCGCATTAAGGAATTTCCAAAAACGTTATTTTATTCTCTTTTATTACAAAGAGGGCTATTTTACTTTATCTAATTTCGCATATATTTTGGATTTCAAAACTTATCACAATAATTTTTATTCTTGCAAAGTGTATCTCAAATAATTAAATATTTATTATGAATCACGAAATTATTTATTTATGGGTATTATTTATTATTTAAGGATAATTTGAAATTTTGAGTTAAAGATAACTATTTATGGTTACCGATTTTTGATTATGAATAGTTTAAATAAAAGATTGAATCTACCTAAAATTTACTTTGAATTTGATTTGATTAAAATGATTTTTGAATCGTTCTAAAGTAAACTAAAAATATATGTGGAATTATCTAGTCAAGTTTAAACTACTAGTATTCGCACCACCTCTCCACCTATATATAAACTAAAGATCCATTCTTTCCTGCTAACTTTCTTATGGATTAAACTAAATATTCTTTAATCATATCTTTAGTTCCTTCTCACCACAGAAGCTATTCCGCGTGTCCTTGCCATAAAACCCATCAACAAAAGTTCTCATCTTCCATGTAAAAATAAAAATAAAAAAAAATAGCATCACCATGTATTATTTTCATGGTGTAACCAGAGGACTCCCGGGGCCGAGGCCAAGGCCAAGCCATGCTCGTCCCACGCACGTACGGAGCTGTGCCGAGCGTTGACCCTCCAGTGCTTTCGGCAAGCCCAGCACCCGGTATCGAGCCCGTCCGACCCTTCGTGGTCTTCGGGACGTCGTTCAACCTCATTTTCATTCTCATCATTACCAAGAATTCCCTATGGCGATCGGCCTCCGACGCAAAGTCGATCGACTACAACGGAGCAGATACCCCGTCGAGCACTTCTGTCATCCATCCATATATTAATGCCAAGTCGGAAAGCCCAAACAATTCACCCTGCCTTCGCCATCCACTGTCGCGCTCGACTCCGTCTCCGTGCCAACACCGGATTCCGATATCCGCCACCAATCGTCGTATGTTGTCCGGCTCCATGGTGGTCCACTATCCCCAACGCCGCGCTCGACTCCGCTCGAGTAAGCTTTCCTCCGCCGCGCCCTTGCTTCACCGAAGAACTCGGCCGAGCCGTGCCGACCTCCTCCTTTAGTCTGGACGCACGCATCGCTACCATATCCGTCGATTGCTGGTAACCCCTCTCGTACCGTTCATCCTTCAAATCTCACCCCATCTTTATCAGAGAACAATAGTTCTCTCTATCCCGAGAACGGGATTGGTAGTATTTTTTTTCTTTCTATTTTAATTTATGTGGTACTCCTTCCAACAGAAAAAAAAAAGAAAGAAAGGCAAACAACAGCATACAGTTGTAAAAGTATATTTGTCCCCTTTCTTTTGATTATTTCCTTTGATTGATTATATTTTTTTATTAATTATTGTTAAGTTTATGTTTATGGATGTATTCAGTATATTTCTTCCTAATTATTTATTATTAGCAATTATCATTGTTAATAAATTATTAGTGTTGCTTAAATATTTATCTATCTTATAAAAGATAAGCACTATTTTTGCCTATTGGTTTCAAACTAGAGTTTAGCCCAAAGCATAATATACTACTTTATGATTTTTTTTAAATATAGCTTGACCAAAAGTTATTGTGACAAAAGTTTAGTTGTAGCACCAAAATATTTATTTTATATCTATCAAATATATGTATGTATATATTAGACAAGTTATAGTTTTTGGCCTAAAAAGGGGCTTCTTAATATTTCTTGGATAAGTACTTAAATAATTTCATATATGAAAATATAGTTTTTTTTGTTTATCTAAAAGTATATTTTATAAACTGAGTTTTCTAGCCCCAAAAAGTATTTTGACTAGTGAGATTTAATCTCCAAATTGTTATACATAAAATATTTTTAACTAATAAAGTATATTTTCAACTAATATCAATATTTTCAAAACAAAAAAAATAGTAAGAGTACCATTCTTAAACAAATTCTCATTTAACGTCAATCTTGATCATAACTGATCATATTTCCTATTTTCTTGTAAATTCGGACCCTTCCACATCGAATATGGCTATTGGGTAAAGCAGGACTTGTTGGATCATTGCACCACTCCAGGCGACACACCAGGCAAGACACCTTGCCTTTACTGTTTAAATTTCCTGCTTAATATCATGCATGTTTTAGTTGTTTCTTTTTATATTATATGTAAATGCAAATTACTATATTTTATGAAATTGGCTTAGAGTTAAGGGACTACCGTCAAATTTAGTGTGTCTCATTGACTTGTCACGATTGTACACGAGTTGTGTGTGAGAGTTGTGAGTATCATGTAGTGGTCACCTGCGTGTTGGCTGATCACCCGTGCGCATGCGTAGGAATAACTGTTAATAGAGGCACGTTAGAAGACTTGACAGTTATCTATTATAAACTCGTGTTGTGGAAACGACATGTGTTTGTGTGTCATGGTTACGACACACGTATAGTATCGTTGGGGGGAGGGGACAGCTACTAGCGTAGGGGCTATTTTTATTTTACACACATTTGGGAGATAGTGTCTCGGATGAGCGCTACGTGTTACCCGGCCCATAGTGTCTCGGATGAGCGCTACTTGTTGGCCACTCTTTATTACATGCTTGAGACAGCCCCTGCGTAGAACGTTGTCCTCTAACGTTGTCCTCTAAATTGAATTACACATTTGGGAGATAGTGTCTCGGATGAGTGCTACGTGTTACCCGGCCCATAGTGTCTTGGATGAGCGCTACTTGTTGGCCACTCTTTATTACATGCTTGAGACAGCCCCTGGAGTCCATACGCTAGCTTGACCTGAGCGTACGCTGACTTGAGCGTACGCTGACTTGAGCGTAGCTTGACTTAAGCGTAGCTTGACCTGAGCGTACGCTGACTTGAGCGTAGCTTGACTTGAGCGTAGCTTGACCTGAGCGTAGCTTGACCTGAGCGTACGTTGACTTGAGCGTAGCTTGACTTGAGCGTAGCTTGACCTGAGCGTACGCTGACTTGAGCGTAGCCTGACTTGAGCGCAGCCTGTGTATATTGATATTTTATTAGATATTTAACGTCCATTTTATATCCTTACGCCTTTTTGCATAAACTTGATATAATCATGATATGCTAATATTTCTGTTAAATATAGATTGTTACGTGGGATGTACCATGTGTCGTAAATTGAGTTATAGATACCCCGATTGATTGGAATTAAACCCTGAGAGTTGTAGACTCGACCCCACTGAATACTAGTTGACTTTCATGCCTTGTCACCATTAATAAGGATTGTGACCTTGACTAATAATTGATCATGCGTTCCTAGTTGGAACTAAGAGACTGGCTAGTCGTCTTATTAAATTGAATGAATGAGACACATTCATATTAATTATGAACTATTGAAATCGACTGGCTAATTCCGAATATTGGCATACAGGCACATGCAGGCTTCAATTCATTTATTATTTATTTATCTTACCAAAGAAGCATGTGTACTTTATGGTCAAGGCATGATTTCTCCGTGGTTTGTTTTGATTGTTGCATTACGCTATGTAAGACCTACAACCTGACCGCACTGGTATCATTGTAGAGTTGTGCATATCGTACCCCGTACGAAAGTACTCATTCTGAATGACCATGATCCACGGCATGGTACTTCACTCAACGTAGAGACTATTAAGTTAAATAAAATAATGATTGCATGGAGAGAATGGATTCCCGAGTTCTTACATGGCAGCCCTCTTGGGACTAGTAGTGCCCGACAGGCCGGTTGGTCCCCACAGATGCTGCAAATCTGCCACACGGGCAGGGAGCGGTATCTGGTTATATTATCTATTGAATATTGTATATTAATGACGGGCGTCCCGCTGGGACTCGTCTAATTCATGAATGGCGCAATTGATTGACTGGGTAAACTAGCCTTGCTTGCGCATAGTAAGAACTGAGAAATCCTTTATTGCATAATTTCAGGATAACTTGGGACTCACAATAGCAAGTCGTAGTAGTTGCCTGGCCGTTTAAATTGATTTATTTATGTACTGTACCTACTCTGTTACTTAACTGAGATGATCAGAATGTCAGGACATGACGAGCCAACTTCTGTCCTTGTTTGGTTGGGAGGTTGGTTCGAAGTGTCGTGATGTTGTGTGAGTCTTAGTAGATAGCAGAGATCTATTGTCATATTCTCTTATTACTGGCTTCATTCCTCATATCGTGCTTCCTTGTGCTACTTGCTATTAGAGGTCTAACCTTTCTGGTTTTGCATGGCCAGATTTAGAGCCAGTCCCCGAGGATCCAGCTTACTTCTACCTCCAAGATGGTCAACACTAGAGGGATGATCGCAGGAGGACTCGAGTGGGTTTATTACTTCCCCGCCCATTTTGTTATCTATTTTATACTTTGCCGTTTGGCACCGACATGTTAGTCGGATTGTCTTGTACCTACTTTTGCATAAATGTAACTAAGTCAGGCTGCAGCTGCTAACAATTGTATATACTTACTACATCATCTGGCTGTATTTTGTAAAGCCAGATATCAAGAACATTTTGACTGAGCATTTGGGACGCCTTACTGCTTTATCTCACATGTTCTCTATTTCTGTTTCTTGTTTGAATGATTGAGACAATAGAAGTAAAGTGACCATATGGAGACTTTCATGTAGTATGCACCCCCTCGTCTTGTAGACAGCATTAATCGTATTATACGGTATTCATCTACCCGTAATACGTAGCTGGCTGAGTCATTCCCCCGCTCTCCAGTATTCTGGTTCTGGGGCGTGACAAGGTTTTAGTGGTGGCCCATGCAGGTCTGATTTTATACTTGTGGGGTGTTTAATAGGATGTCTCAATCACACATATTTCCCTTTGATCTCATGATTCGTTACTCTCAACTCTAGCTTGACATTCCAGTATCCTTTGACTTTATTGATCCTTCATGTCCGGTCGTTTGATTGTTCTCTTGTCCCTTTTCTTAGGGACACCTCGTCCGCACCTGTCAGAGCTGGACATCAACAACATGGACAGCAACATGGACAACCTGACCAGGATGGCCAGCAACAAGGGCCGGTACTAACTCAGGAGACTACCCAGGAAGAAGTAATAGTGGAAGCAGCAGCTGGATCGCAGTATCCAGATGTTCCACCACTTCCAACAGTTCCACCTACCCCTGTGGAAGTAGATACACCAGCCCTTCTGGAGATCATGAGAGGAATGATGGCTACTCAGCAACACCAGATGTTAGCCCAACAGCGCATGCACGCTCAGTTGCAAGAGTAGAACGTACTACTCAACCAAGGGTTGCAGACAGCTTTGGAAAGAGGGGCAAGGCCGGATTCTGGAGCATCAACCAGATTTTGCAAGTTCAACCCTCGCCGTTTTGAATGAACGGAGGATGCCATCTCAGCAGATGCATGGCTTAAGGATATTGAGGCTATTTTGACGGCGGCTAAGGTACCGGCAGAAGAACGTGTGGATCAGGTGAAGTTGTTACTTCAGGATCTCGCACGTGATTGGTAGAAATCAGAGGAAGTAGGTATCAAACGTCCCGTTGCTTGGGACGATTTCACAGCAAGATTCAAGACGAAGTACTATAGAGTTGTGGCGCAGTTTGAGCTACAACAGAAATTTATCAACCTCAAACAAGCCGGCAAGACGGTAGATGCCTATGCAGCGGAGTTCTGCATATTGAGTAGGTTTGCCCCAGAGATGGTAGCGACAGAGCGCCAGAGGGCTATGAGGTTTCAGTAAGGGTTTCATCTTGAGCTCTTGCAATTGATAGAGGGGCACAATTACCAGACTTTTGATGAGATATTGACGGCAACCCGAAGGCATGAGATCACCATTCAGAGGATCACAGTTAGGACTGGAGGTCAGAAGAGATCTCACAGTCAGATTGAAGGAGGAGGGGGAGCAGCGCCCCGAGCAACAGCACCATCCCTTGGCATTCGCATTCACGATGTGGCAATGCGAGGGCCAGCACCACCACCCAGGCAGCAGCAGCAACAGAAGAAGAACCAGCAACCCCCAGCGGGCTGTACTTATTGTGGGAAGATGGGACACACTAGAGATGTGTGTCGGGCATTACACGGACTGTGTTTGATATGTGAAAATTCAGATCATCGGGTTACCACATGTCCCATGAATTCGAGGTCAGGAGGACCAGGACAACAGTTTCCTGCTCTGCCAGCACCAGGGGCAGGACAGTATCGAGGACCAGCAGTGGCAGTGAGACCATTGGCCCAGCGTCCGTTAATGCCGCAGGCTCAGATGTTTCGGCAGCAGGGACTGTCGATACAGCAACACCGGCATAGACCACCCCAGCATCATCAAGGAAGGGGCCAGCAGCAGCACCAGGCTAGGCCGCAACATGGGAACCAGCAAGGAGGTCGAGGGCAGGCATTCACACTGTCCTTGGAGGAGGCATTAGCATCGAAAGATGTTGTGGCAGGTAACATTCTCGTCGCCTCATATCCCGCAGTAGCATTGTTTGATTCAGGAGCATCACACTCATTTATATCTGCACAATTTGCGACACGGCTAGGAATGGAGTTCGAGGCATTGCCAGGAAGGTTGAATATACTCACTGGCAATGGGCTCGTAGGAGTTAGTAGAGTTATTCTAGCGTGTAGTGTTGTAGTTTGCGTGCATTTCTTACCCGCCCGGTTGATAGAATTTCCTGTTAGAAATTTCGACGTTATCTTAGGCATGGACTGGCTGAAAGACAGTCATGCGACAATAGATTATCGTAGTGGGAGTGTATCTTTTGATATTCCAGGCATGAAGAGGTTCACCTTAGTCAGGTCAGAGGCAACTCAGCAAGAGCAGGGAGTAGTAACAGCAATGGAAGAAGTTCAAGTTCCGAAAGTAGTTGAAGAATTTCTAGACGTGTTTCCCGAAGAACTTCCAGGTCTACCACCGGTTAGAGATATTGAGTTCAGCATAGAATTGGCACCTGGAACTAAACCAATATCAGATCGGGTTTACAGAATGGCAGATTCGGAGCAGGCCAAGGTGTATCAGCACATAGAGGAATTGAAGGAGAAGAAGTTTATCCAAGCTAGCATATCACCATGGACAGCACCAATGGTACTTGTGGGGAAGAAGGATGGATCATCCAGATTATGCATCGATTACAGGAAGCTTAACGCGACAACAGTAAAGAACAAGTACCCACTACCAAGGATCGACGACTTGTTTGATCAGTTGAGCAGGGCTAGAGTTTTCTCCAAGATAGATCTTCGTTCAGGGTACCATCAAGTGAGGGTTCGAAAGGAAGACATTCCCAAGACAGCATTCAGGTCAAAGTATGGACATTATGAATTCTTAGTAATGCCGTTTGGTTTGACCAATGCTCCAGCTATATTCATGGATTTGATGAACCGCATCTTTATGCCATATTTAGATCAGTTTGTCGTGGTGTTTCTCGACGACATTCTCGTATACTCTGCTAGTGAAGAGGAGCATGAAGACCACCTCAGGAAAGTGTTGCAGGTTCTGAGAGAGAACCAGTTATATGCCAAGCTCAGCAAGTGTGAGTTCTGGACGGATCATATTTCATTTCTGGGCCACATCATATCAGGAGCTGGAGTAGCAGTGGATCCCAAGAAGGTAGAAGTAGTAGAGAGTTGGCCAGTATCCAAGACCGTAGCTGATGTACGGAGTTTCTTGGGATTGACAGGATATTACAGAAGGTTTGTATCAGATTTTGCAAGACTTTCAGCACCCATGACCCGCTTGACACGAAAGGATGTACCATTTGTCTGGTCGGCAGAATGCCAGTCATCATTTGAGAATTTGAAGCAGAAGTTGATATCAGCACCTATCCTTACATTGCCAGTTGGACCCGGAGGTTTTACAGTATATTGTGATGCGTCGGGTAAAGGACTTGGATGTGTCCTTATGCAACATGGAAAGGTGATAGCGTATGCATCTAGGCAGCTTCGAGACCACGAGAAAAATTATCCAACTCATGATTTGGAGTTGGCGGCAGTAGTATTTGCTTTGAAGTTATGGAGGCATTACTTATATGGTGACCGAGTGGACATGTACACAGACCACAAAAGTCTGAAGTACATCTTTAATCAGAAGGAGCTGAACATGAGGCAGAGAAGATGGTTAGAGCTGATCAAGGATTATGACGTGGAGCTTCAGTATCATCCAGGCAAGGCTAATGTGGTAGCAGAAGCTCTTAGCAGAAGAGGCGGCGCATTTATGTTGACAACGCAGGAGCACATCTTAGAAGACCTTCAGGAGATGGGTATCGAAGTTATACTTCCTAATGATGTAGGAGTTCTAACGAGTCTACAAGTTCAATCCGACTTGGTGGGCAGGATCAAGGCAGCCCAGGCACAGGACCCAAGGATTCAGAAGCTTAGGACAGAATGTGAGTCAGGGCTCAGAAAAGAGATGCAAATCCACGAAGATGGTACCCTTTGGTTTGGATCGCGTCTATGTGTACCTAGTGGAGATATCAGACAGAAAGTAATAACAGAAGCTCACAGTTCCCAGTATTCTATACATCCTGGAGGGACCAAGATATACCAAGATATCAAGCAACACTTATGGTGGAACGGGATAAAGAGGGAGATAGCTAGGTTTGTTTTCCGTTGCTTGATATGTCAGCAAGTAAAGGCAGAACAGCAGAGGCCAGCTGGATTATTACAACCGCTTCCTATCCCGGAATGGAAGTGGGAACACATCATAATGGACTTTGTGACCGGTTTACCGAGATCACCAAGTGGTAAAGATGCTATTTGGGTGATAGTAGATCGACTTACAAAGGTAGCACACTTTCTTCCTTTCAGAGTAGGACAATTTACAAAAAAGTTGGCAGAATTATACATGCAGCAGATAGTCAGGCAGCATGGAGTCCCTGTCAGTATTGTGTCAGACAGAGATACCCGTTTCACCTCACATTTTTGGAAGAGCTTGCATCATAGTCTAGGCACCAAGTTAAGATTTAGCACGGCTTATCATCCACAGACGGACGGCCAATCAGAAAGGATAATTCAGACTTTGGAAGATATGTTGCGAGCTTGCACCCTAGATTTTGGAGGATCTTGGGAAAGCCACCTGCACTTAGTTGAGTTTTCTTATAACAATAGTTATCAAGCCAGTATCCAGATGGCGCCATTTGAAGCACTATATGGTAAGAAGTGTAGGTCGCCACTAGCATGGGATGATATCGGGGAGCAGAAGATGTTAGGCCCAAAAATGATTGTCCAGACAGTTGAAGTGATTAAGGGAATTAGGGAGCGACTTCGAGTTGCGCAGGATCGACATCGTCATTGTCACGACCCGCACCCTAGAGTTAGGGCACGAGAAGTGAGTACGTCCAGCCTACGCCGCAGTGTCGGCGGTAGAACGCTGTCCTAGGTCTCATGCATCTAACAGTATAAGACTAAACAGTTTATACTCCCTGAATGGGGGTGACATAGCAGATACAGACTCAATCACATCTAAGGTAGAGCATGATAAGGATAGATAAAACATAAAATCCAAAAGAGGTACAACATAGAGAAATCTAAGTGTCTAAGATACACAAATCCAAAAATACATCTCAAATCTCCAAACTCAGATACAGTAATCCATAAAGTAAATACAACTCCAGACAATTGAAATAACTATCTAAACAACCTCTAATGTGTCTCCTCTAGGCTAGTAGGCAATCTCCAAGCTATCTGTAAAATTTATCAACGGGTCCAGTCAGGACAGGAGCGAGTACAGTACATCTCAACAATATCATAACAGGTTAGGAAATATAAACATGCTAGAGAGTAAGATACAGGATCTGAAGAAATAACATGATGAAAAAGAGAGAGACTGTAAGTAAATAGCTACACTATATAGAGAACTATCAGTGACTAGTGATTCAGAGCACAAGATGGTTATGTAAACGGCACGATGTTGTACACGAGTAATCTACAGAGGTTGTACACGAGTAATCTACTGGATTGATTACATAACCACTTCTACTCCCCTGCCCCAATCAATACACAAGGATCTAGATATGATATGTTATTGCACACGAAGTATAGTCGCACACGAGATCATGTGAATACATGAATATACACGATTTCACACAATTTGTACACGAATGTCACGAATACAAGGAGTACACGATGCTCACGATAAAGTACACGAACACGAATACCCGATGTATCCGCTAAGGGGATAACATCGCACAATAAGATCCATATAGTACTAATCCGTGTTTCCAACGTGTCAGCATCATGTAAAGTAATCTAAAGCAGGAAATATAATCCTAAACAATATATGAAATGATCAGATAATGTACTCTCCTGGTGTCTGAATGTCCAAAGTAAATATAATGTCCGAGGAGAGGTGTCTGGCTCCTAATCAGAACAGCACAAGTCACAACATGTCCAGAAGGGTAATATAAAGCACTACAATGCATTCTACATGAATCTAGGTCAAACTAGGCCAAAGTCAACCCTTGGTCAACTCTGGTCAACCGTACTAGTCAAACTAGGTCATGTCCTAACCCAGCAAGGCTTACTAGGCCTAACCAAGACTATCCTAGCAAGCACACATCAATACAAGGCTATACAAGCCAATATACACCCAACTCTATATAGCATGCAATTATTCAATACTCAAATAGGCAAGAATTCACATTAGATATATACTAGGTAATCTATTACTTTAAGCTATACATGTCTACACATATATACACATGCATATATTGATATTCAACATTAGGTCTATAATCATGGCATTTCAAATGGCTGTATAAACTTATATATTACAATACAATATGCTAACATATATATAATATACATACTTAGCTAAGTTAACTATATTCATAAATACTTATTTAAGAGGCTATGTGTGTGTATGTGAACATGGCAAAGGGACAAGTGAGGGTTAAATGGGCATACATAGTGTATATATATCAAAGAGTGTCAAAGTGTAAGTGAACAAAGTGTCAAGTGTGATAGTGTCAACATAGTGTAAGGGGTACATGAGGTAATATAGGATTTGTGTTAACATAGAATATTACATCTCATTAACTTGTATATTACATATATTACATCTATTATTACATTATATTCATGCTTGCATTCATTCATCATTCATTTATTCTCTTGCATTACTATATGCACCATACATTACATACTATGGAACCTACATATTCATTACAAGCCATACTTATACATGCTTACATTAGATAGGATACTTACACCTCATACATCATTTATTTAACTATTTACTCATGCTTGCATTCTCTATTTAGTTACATAATGTATATACATTAACATGGGTTAAAATCAAATAGAACATTATATTACACACAAGGGTGCACAAAATGCATATGCCGAATAGTAACTCCTACTAATAATCAATACTGTACCAACTCAGCATGAATTAAATTCTAGGATTAAAGTATGTTATAGATCTATGTGTTAGCTTTCCGAAACTTCAAACGGATCGCATTTTCGTTTTCGGAAACTCCCGAAATTGCGAAAACACCGAGAACGCGTTTGTCTTTCGTATAGCTGACACTCAAATAATTTTCCAGAAAGTTACAAAATGAATTAGGCCTATTAATACATGTTTTTGGAAAGCTAACTTCAATACGCTTCTTTTAAAAAAAAACGGGAGACTAAACCGAGCTTTGAGCTAGAAGTTATGACATTTCTAAGTTAGGGCTGAAATTAAAAACGTGGATAAAAATCATGACGGATTTAGATAGTTTGAGACAAAAGAACACAAGTATATAACATAATATATCAAGAACTCACTCTCTACACTAATATATATATATATATATGAGACACTATAGAACACATCTCCAATACAAAAATATGAGATTAAACATGTAATAATTCATTCATACATAACAACAACACATAGTGTGTCCAAATTTGAGATTTTTCCACATGGACACAACCACAACACAAAGGACACTCCTATGACCTCCAAATGGACACAAAATGGACACAAATGGAGATACAACCATGGGGGTCATTCTTATGGGTTCAAAATAGACCTATATGCATGAGGAAATGAAAATGAGAAGGGATTTATACCTCCCGGTAGATCGAATCGAAGAAAAGCCTTCCCGGAGCGACACCGACACGTAGAGATTCCAAAAGGACACGAATGAGCTCCGAATCCTCCCAAACTTGGGTAGCTTCCTCCTTGGCTAGAATGGAGAAGGAAAGAAGAAGAATTGGTGGCAAAATGGAAGGATTTGGTGGAGAAATTGCTAGGGATTGCTCTCTAGGAATTTGGGGAAGAACAAGAGAGAGAGTGTGGATGAGAATAATGAAATGAACTTGAGCCTATCCTCTCCCAAAGTGGCTGGCCATATAGGGCTATTTGTCCTATTATGGTAAGGTCCAAAATGCCCCCACTAACCTATTCTATGAGTATTAGGAAAGGGCTAATTGGTTGGGGCTAAATTAGTCATTCTAAAGTCTCTAATCACACTAACCTTATCCATAATAATTAGTCTAACCTCTAACTAAAATATTTTTATCATGTGGACTAAATTTAATATCATGTGGGCCATGCCTAACTAGTGTGTGGGTCCCACTAGAGTCAAACTACCCCCGGGTTCCCGTTTCAAGTCGGATTGAGTTGAAATTCGAACCCGACTCAAATAACCCCAAAACAATATCATAAATAATAAAATAATATCAAAATAATTCAAAGAGGTCAAATACAAAAATATCCTTAGGCCAAAAATGATATTAAAATATCATAATCACATGGTTAGGCTCTAGGTCAAACAGTCTCTAGGGTTTCACTAGCAAAACGTCAAAACCACAAGTCATTGATTTAAATAATTTTAAAATAATTTAAAATCACCAAAAATCATATCATGAATTAAATATTATTATTAAAATAATTATAAATACGAAATTTTAAAATTACCCTCATTTGGGAAACTGGGTGCTACAACTCTACCCACCTTAGAAAAATTTCGTCATCGAAATTTAAGATCGATAGTACTCCTTCTAGAGCCTCTAACCTACCCAATATCTAAGGTAACACTTCCTAACACTGGAATAATAAACGGACATCTAAAAAGTGTCAATTTAGGAATACCTCCAATACTGCTCTGCTGTACGGCGGTAATGGAACTTCAATAAAATATGGACTGGAACCTATATCCAAGGGACTGGACCTATTTTAAAGTGGTCTTAACTAAGGATGGAAAGGAACTAATCATAGGCTATAGGTGTGCTCAAACTATTATCTTCCTATTAACCATCTATTAATACATTCTATTACCATAGGACGATGCATTACTAAGACATATAGGCCCCTATCTCTTATAACACATTTATACTCACCAAAAGACTAGTACATCCTATCAAGGCTGATACTATAATCTCTCATAAATCTCATAAGCTACATGTTTATAGACACACATCCCCACATCAAGGACTAACATATATATATCTACAACAGATACTAATGGGGTGACGTCCCTATTTTCCAACAATCAAGGTCTTAAGAAAATTTATCTAAATCATGCAATTTGAAGGAATAGTATACAAGGTCAGGGCATACCATAGCAGTTGGAAGTCTCACTAGGTACACTAATCATTCTAGGTCAAAACAGTACTGTGGTATCAACACACAAACAATCTAGGGTGTCCTAATTGGAAAGGTAAGGGAACAACAATCATCAAGGTTGTAGGGCTGTCTACCATCCTATATAAAAATTGGTCATTAACAAGCAACTAAGAAATTATTAAAATGTTACTATTCCGTAAAATGGCAAAAATTGAAAATTTAGGCACAACAAATCACAAATAGATTTTTGTCTTGACACGATCTAAGTTGATCAATTTCAGGATAAAACGAGATTTGGGCAAGAAGGGAAATCAATGAAATCAAAGTATGAGCACGAGCATCCAATGATGGTGATTCAGGTCATGATTAAATTTAATTCGACTGAGTACGAATACGAGGTTCATAGGCGATGAAAAGATTTCAAGGAGAATTGTCAAGGCTGTCGCGAATGAGACTCTATGGTCAAGTTTAACTATGTCTCCATTCTCGTAGATTGATACATGAAAAAGCGAACCAAAGTACAATAGGTTGATCAAACCATCATGTACCGGTTCTGATTAGACAATATGTTAGTGGGTGGCCATCCAATAAAATATGTCATGACCAAGCTCGAAAATAGATAAGCTTGCAAAATTAAGGCTAATTTAGCAGCACAAGATATAAGGGTGGTAATGATGAAAGAAATTACATAGTCCAAGTTTCTTAACCAACGGGTCAAGTAATCAGATAAGGTACAAGGTTAAGAATCTAAGGAAACAAGCAGAACACCATCACATGTCGGGTCGAAAGAATTGAGTCAAGGCTGGATTTCTAATTGAAATAAGAAAAAATTTAGTATAATGGTAGAGGTTATAGTTTAGCCAGTTGACCAGAAAATTATATCAAGAAAATAGAGTACAAGAAGACGGGTTTTAGTGGGACATGATATACCTACACGAAGGTAAGCTCGTCTAGGTCTTGCATATAAGATTTGTTGGAGGGTAACAGCTAGTATTACATTCCGAATATCAAAGTCATGATAAGGAACGTCAAAGGATCTCAATTAGAAAGTGGGAGTTCAAGAGGTGGTAAATAATGCACAAAAATAATGAAGATCGAGTTAGTCATCTGCTTCTGATACTCTTAAGTTCATCTGGTCATAACTTGCCAATCATATCTTTACCTCACCAGTCTCCATATAAAAATTTAACCTTTACTTAAACCCTTACCATGACTACCGTAGGTAATTTCCAATTTCCAAACACCACTCGTGAAGCACAGCCCTTACATTTAGGAATCAACATTAACCATTTATTTAAATTTCCAAGTTCTTTCACCTTGTCTTAAATTTGACCCAAAACCTCTAAATCCCGTTTACGAATTCCTTGAACTTGTTCAAATTTTTCTCCTCGTATTATTTAATTTAAATCTCTAGGCCTTACAAAACTTATCTTCCATCATAAAATCAACTTTCGTATTTTCTTCGACATACACCCTTGAATATTATTATCCTAAAAATATTTCACAACAATCTCTAAACTTCCATAACTTTGTGCTCTCTCGAAAAACAAATAATTATTAACAAATTATTAACATTTAAAATATATATTTTATACCTTTATGCATAATTTTAATTATTTTCAGTGTTATTTCTTAGTAGTTTTGAAATTAAATACAATAGTAGTCATCCTTACTGATTGATTTACATGCAATAGATCAATTTTCTTCTTTTATATGCTTTTACAACCTTATTATGCTTCAAACCCTTGTTGATTTATCTTTTTTCTTTCAATTTTTTTTGCCAAATTGAACGGAAAAGAGACCCCAATGTCAGTATCGGTCAGTATCGGATATCGGTTGGTATCGGATCGGAACATGCCAAACCGTATCGATATCGGCCGATACTTTAAACTATGGTTAATAGTATAACAAACACGTATATCATGAAACAATTCACCATCTAATATAGGTCATAATTGACATTTTAAAATAAATATGACAATTGTATTGTTGCTTTCGTTGTAAAATGATAATACAAAACTTTTGTTATGTATACTATAATCACGAACAATTCCTCAAAATAGCATTACCAGTTACATTTCTAGTATGCTGAGACAATAACATGATAAAACAAAATTTTCTATTTTGTAACTTCTAATTAATCAAAATCAATATAACGAGTAGTAAGACATATACAGACTAAGTTTTGAATACTTGTCGATATATGAGAAAGTAATAGAAATTTATTGCTAAGTTGAATAAATGATATTATAATTTATCTTTATATTCTTGAGCAATCTCAAGGATTCTCCTCTGGTAGTAGTCATTTTAGAAAGAAAAAGAAAACATGATTCATACCCCTTGTAATAAGTTTTGCAAGACATATATAACCTAAATTTTGAGCATTTTCCCATAAATCAGAAGTTAACGAAATTTTATTGCTAACTCGAGTAAAATTATCTCATAATTTATCTTTTACTCTTGAGAAATTTAGAAAGCTTTTCTGTAGCCCTAGTCTTTGATATTTTAGGAAAAACATAATTCATACACCTTTTTAATAAAATTTTCAAATTTTTCATTTTTTATCAAAAATAAATGATATTTTACTTCAAAATAAATAAATAAATGATATTTCATTATTAATAAATTAAGTTCTCTTATAGAAAACTCATTAAAGCAAATAAATGTTTCAGAAAAAAAAAATGTAATTGAGCTTGTCTATTGTATCTAATGTCTGTCCAAGATTATTAGGACTCAAACAAAAAATTATCAATTTTAGATTTGATTTTCGTAATACAAAATAATTTCAGCTGCATTTGTTAACGGAAAATGCGTGTGGTGGGTTGTGAGAGGAGGATTGTTAATTTATTGTTTATGCAAAATTCATGTTGACTTAGTCGAATGGAATCTAACCCCATCTATGTAAAAATGTGAGATCTGATCCAAATATATGCAACTAAAATAATATATGTAATATTAAAAAAGAAATTGAACCATAGTGTTCCACGATCAATAAATAAATATTTAAAAATTAGTGCAAGTGCATCTTTCTCTTCTGTTTTTTTTTTTTTTTATTCCCTTTTTTTCCTCCCACTAACGTTATGGACCTCGTCTTGATTCAACCGTATGCCACGTCATCGGTCTCCGCGTGGGCTCCATTGCCATCCACCATTGACAATGGCCGGCTTCGCACATAACCCTTGTTAGCAATCACCCGAATAAAATGCATTTTATATGCGGATTTTTCCGTATATTACATAAACGTATAATACTTGCGTACGTTTGAAAATTTCGAATTTGTACGCGAATTTTAAGCCTGTGGCATTTTAAACGCGTACCGTACTAATTTTTAAAAAATTTGGCCAAAAAAATGTTACCAAGAAATCTAACAGTCTTAACTTTCTTGACTCTTGCTGCTATTAGATATTAAGACCGGCACAATTCTAAAGAATTATCAAAAAAAATGAAGAAAAAGTCTCACAGTAACCAAAAAAAGAAACCCAAGAGTCTTTGCACATTACTTGCAACAATCAAAGAAAAACCTTTCAGTTTTCCATCATCCAACATCTTCTTATTCTCACACTGAACCCTTTCAGTTTTCCATCATTCAACATCTTCTATATGTATGCCAAATTTTTAGTGCCGAATTGGTTCATATGAAACGTACTAAACATGAATTAAATCTGAACCGAATGTTTTTCGTTAGATGAATTTTTTGACCGAATTTTTGACCGTATTTTACTTATATTGTGTCGATTTATACTCGTATTTTTGTCGTTCCGAATTTTTTCCGTTTGCCAAATTGCTAACAAGGCACATAACTTGGGGAGTGCTACCGGGTTGGATCCTGGTAGTGCTAAACATGTCGTGTCACAAATCCAAGTTTTGGATAAATTATTCTTGTGTCGGACGCATCGTTCACTTTCTATGTTAGAAGTACTTCGGCACATAGAATAATTTCTTCAATTTTTGGTCTTATATTAATTATTTCAAGGAAGATCCGAAGTATTTATGAAAAATAAAAAATTCTAACTTAATTATATCTAAATATTTTACTACAATATATATAAATTTGAGTACATTTTTATATTAGTCCTATGTGAAGAATTCGTATCCTACAAGTTTACGTAGAGTTTTACAACCTATACAAATACACTTGGACGTTTTTTTGTAATTTCTATGCTTCTCATTATTACATTACATGAAGCGAGTCTGGACTTAAAAGGGGAAGTTGGAGAGTTAATAGAAAAATCAGGACTCTGATAAATTGTAGCACAATATATCAAGTCTACACTTGTATTGTATGATGCTAGAAGTAGGGGTGTCAACGGATCTTATCGGTACGGACATAGTAATATCCGTATCCGTATCCGACTTTTTTTTGTAATATCCGAATCCGATCCGATATCCGAACGGATGTCTCTTTTGATACTCCGAATTCGTATCCGTCTAGTTTAACGGATATCGGATAATATCCGATCCGATTAGCTAAAAAATTCGAATGCTAGTTTTCGAATATCCGAAATCCAAAATATTAAAAATTTAGTTATTATCCGAAATCCGAATATTAAAAATTTAGTTATTATCCGAGTATCCGAAAACCAAATTCAATTTCTCTACATATTTGAGTCATTTCTTCTTCTGTTGTAAATTGTAATTAATATATATTACTATTATATATAAATTATATTATAATTAATTTATGTAAAAGTCAGTTGAGAATAAAATACTTTAATCTTCTCTATTAATTAATATATATTACATATATATTATACTATAATATATATAAAATTTCGGATATCCGAATCTGATATCCGAATTCGATATCCGAAATTTGCAATTTAAAGTCGGATCGGATATTAACGGATTCGAATACCTTAATATCCGAATTCGTATCCGAAAAACGATAATATCCGAAAAATATTCGGATATCCGATATCCGAAATTTCGAAAAATATCCGAAAGTTCGGATACGAAATCGGATCGAATTCGAATTTTCGACTATCCATTGACAGGTCTAGCTAGAAGGACCAAAAAAAAATGTGATAACTTTTAAATGGAAGTCTCAAAAAATTAGAAAGGCAAAGTCTAGCGCTTGTACTTCGCATGGAAAGTAACACGAACACTATGCCATGCCGGCGTGATCTGAGCTTCCCAACGGTAAAGATGTATATGTGTGTATGAGTTGTAATAAAAAAAAGGAATGACTAATGAAGATATGTGATAAGTTTTGAATGGAAGTCTCTATAATTGTAGCTTTTATTCTCCTATATAGCGAAATTGATTGTCACATAAGTAGCAACTTGCACAAATAATATAATCCAAAATGAATATTTATATGTTAGACGTGATAAATATATAAATATGTAAGCCTCATCCATTAGTAATATTTTAAAGTGTTAGGAACTTTTAGTTATCTGCAAATAGATTTTTGTTATAGAATTTTTTTTCCTGCTATGAATGATGTTACACTTATTTTGACGGCGACAAAAGTTGCACGGAAAAAAATATTTAATATATCTTTTATTGCAACAAATACTCTATTTATATTGCAAAAATTTTAGTATAGGAGGATTAATTTTAACAATATTACATGATAAGAAAACAAGTTTCGAAAAATTATTGGGAACATGATGAATAGCCAACTCAGTTGGCGAAGGAGCAAAAAAATTGCTTTTCAAGCCAATTGGCGAAATGGTTTTCAAGCCAACCGAGTTGGCAAAAACTTAAAAATTCAAGTGTTGGCAGGCTATATGAAAAATCCATCCAAGTGACTTGGTGAGAATTCCCACCCACAGTCAACCCACATGGCGGAAACTCCATCCCAAGCCAAGTGATTTGGCAAAAAGTCACACCCAAGACAAGTGACTTGGCGAAAGTTCACCTTGCAGATTGTGCCAGTCTTTGGTCTTGGGTGGGAGACTATGTCAATTTGAATTAGCGAAAAGCCAAGTTCTAGCCATTTGAATTGGCAAAAGAGGTAAAGAAAAAAAAAAAGTTTTCAGCCAAGTGAAATGGATAAAAATAACTTTTCACCAACTCACTTTGCATAATTTTTTTTTTCCACGTTGACTTGAGAACTATGCTCTTGCCAATTGAGTTTAGGGGTGAGCATCGGTCCGATTCGGTTCAAACCGAACCGAATATGTAAAAACCGAAATAACCGTAAACCGTATTTCCCAAAACCGAAAACCGAACCGTTTTTATAAAAACCGAACAAAACCGAACCGAATTAATTCGGTTCGTTTTCGGTCGGTTCGGTTTCATGTGCCAATGTGCATGGCCTTCAAGTTTTTAGCAACATGTGCCTATTTAATTAACAAAATTTTAAAAAATATATGACATTATTGTATTTATGAATTGTTATATTACATAGAGTGAAAGATATTAGTATATATAGATTGATGGTAGATAGAGAGAGTGCTCAGAGAAGCACCGACATAGAATAGGAGAAGAGAGTGCGTTCAGTTAGGGGTTAATAAACATCAGTATATGTATATTGTGGATAGTTTGATAAATTACTAAATCTAAATCGGTTTTCGGTTCGGTTCGATTTTTTGGATGAAGAACCGAAAACCGAATCGTTATTTCAAATTTTTAAAATTTTAAACCGTAAACCGAACCGATAACCGAAAAACCGAACCGTTTGTTATATTTCGGTTCGGTTCGATTTTCGGTTTTCAACCGTTATATGCTCACCCCTAATTGAGTTGGCTATTCATCCCTGATTTTACAAATTGTTCAAACTTTTTTCCTTCACATGCATTTATATACAAATAAATATTAAAATTATTATAAATGATGCATCTCTACTAACAATCTTACAATCATCCAATCAGTTTCCTTATTGCAAAGCAGTGGTAGAAAATTTAACATTGTTAAAAAATTTAACATTACTATTAAAAATTTGTTTTGGATACTATTCATCTAATGTCGCATTCACCAATCATGGTCTTGAAGCCAAAATGTATAGCCCTACCCGTTAGTATAATTTTCCTCTCCCCACATTAAATTCTCTCCTCATATTAAATAGTTAATTTCATACACAACATCATACTTTAGTTAAATTATAACAGTTTGTTAAAATTCTCTTAATGTACCCAAACGCTCTTTGGAAGGATGTCTAATTGTAAATAATATAAATAAGTCTTCCAGAAGGACATTGTTCATAGTAAAAAAATAAAAACTTTTTCCTCCCTCATAATCACTCATATTTAATTGATATGAAAAAAATGAGTTTTGTGAAGCAGACGCCCTCTAGTATGACTTTTCATAGAAAAAATTTATTTTTGGTAACATAATATCCAATATTAATAAGAAAAGCCTTTACTTATTAATACCAAACGTCCTTCATTATTCGGGTAAAGTGCATTTAAATTCTCCCTAGAGTTGCCTCGTTTGCAAAATAAGACCCTTTAGAAAACTTAAGCAGTTTGCA
The DNA here is from genome assembly GCA_029216955.1 of Iris pallida. Classification (NCBI taxonomy): domain Eukaryota; kingdom Viridiplantae; phylum Streptophyta; class Magnoliopsida; order Asparagales; family Iridaceae; genus Iris; species Iris pallida. The sequence continues at coordinate 3,499,622 of JANAVB010006599.1, forward strand.
CCTCCCGAAAAACCTGTTTTATTTAGAATGGCCCTTATTCGTTAAATGGCCGTTAAGACTTAAAAAAAAGAAAGAAAAAGAAACAACCTAAACTACCCCCCACCCTTCCCTACCAGCCCCTTCCTTCCCTACCCCCCCTTCCCCCCCTCCGCCGACGACTCGACCCCGACCCGCCCTCCCTCCGCCGGCGACCAGCCCCTCGACCCCCTCCTCCCTCCGCCGGCAACCCGCCCCCCCTCACCCCCCCTCGGCCGGCGACCCCCCCTCCCCGCCAGTCATCCCCAACCCTCCCCCCCTGTCACGACCCGTTACCCAAATTGTTGGGCCGGGCCGAGCCATGTCCAGCCTACGCTTAAGATAAAGCGCAGTAAGCTGTTCTAGAGATAACAAGATAAGACTAAATGTGCTAACAGTTCTATAAGTGAAGAAGAATCATAAATGCTCCAAACACAAAAGTCGTCGTATATAGTAAAATATCCAAGTACAAGTAAACTGAAATGTAAAACTGGATACATGTCCAGTTACAAAATGATATAGTCTAATACATGACTACACTAAGTATCCCAAGCAGCTAAGCAAACTAAACGAGTTTCCCCGCAGGAACATCCTCGTAAAGCAGAGTCGGGTCCTCGACAGTAACTCCACAATACGAATCACAGAGCAACTCCTCCTCAGTAAGTATACCTACAACGTTATCCTGTCAGGACGGGAGCAAGTACAACCTCTACAACTAAAGTACTGAACATATAATGAAAGAGATGTATAACAAGGATCATGGTGTGATGAGTCTATAAAACAGGAAATACTGGAAACATGTCGTCATGGTACAACTGGGATCATAGTATCATAGTAACATAAGGAACATGGCATCTATCTCATGTCGTATCACAATCATGTCATCATAATCTATCATGGCAAGGATACATATGTCATAGAGACAGATGTATATGTAATGTTTAAAACTGTAGCAGGTACGTGATCGGTCAATAGATGTACAAAATGCAGTGGGCATATGTATATAATGTACGTTCCGTACAAGACTCAAGCGATAGATGTACAACGTACAAATAGAGCAGTATTGGCCTACGGACAAGGTATGCATATAAAATGCGACCAAGCTCGCTACTATAGGGGGGTCATGATCACGTACAATACTATCAGTTTCCCCATAACCCATATTTTAATCATGTGAGAGATACATCAAGACTGTTCTAAGCATGGTAGTAATGGAAAGTACAACATGTGACGTTTTAACTTGCTACCCCAAGGATCAGCATTTAACATGGTTAATACATGTTCTAGCATCAAAAGACAGTAAATGAGTTTGTAGATGTACTTGCCTCTAGCAAAACAAGCTGCGATAAAAGTGCTATGGATGTCCGGTAACTCGTCACTGTAGAAATACATACATAAACTTAGCTTTTACACTAAGCTAAAACATTAGGACACTAATTGGTGCGACATGACTTGTGACTGGGCACCTAGCCAATAATGATGACTTGGCATAGGAGACCAATGTGGGGTGACACACTACGTTAACTAACTTTCTAGGGTCTTTACACTAGTGAGGGATGGGGTTCAACACGACTAAAACTCCAAATAACACAAAAAGCTACAAGTCGTAATTAATCAATAAATAAATCAAAAGATCATTGTGTTCTAACAATTTTAGAGATAGGCAAAAAGTCTAGTTTTGCATAAAACAAAGTACCAAAACGATCCTTGCTAACTATAGAAATTTATTATAATTTTTCTGGAATTTATTAACCAGTACAAGTATTTTATAAAAATCAGTTTTCCTAAGTATACAGAAAGTGAGTTTTGGTTTCATATGCCAAACTAGTGGCAAAACAGTAATTTAAATACTACAAAAATTATACTAAATTTGCCAACTTAGCAAAGTATCTAAAAACTATTTTTCCATAATTTTAGCAGTACTTTAAGTATTTTTAGAAAATCAAAAACAGCATGCACACAATAATTAATTATCTGCGTATTTTGTCCATGTATATAATTTGAACCAAAGTTCAAATACAGGACCCAAGGCCATGAATCAAGTCCAATATGACTTGTACAGGTCTTGAATGTGTGAAAACACATTTGAGCCCAAATACCCATGCTAGGCTTGGACATCAAATGGTTGCAGTAATTTAAATACAATAAAAATACAAGTTGGTAATAGTCAAAATAAATATTATTATTTCAATAAGGTAAATTTATACAAAAGAATATTTACATACCTATGCAAAAAGTACATATATATATACACAAGAAAATACTTAATTTATAAAGTATATATATATATATATAATAATATATATACATATACAAGAAAATATATATATATATATATATATATATATATATATATATATATATATATATATATATATATATATATATATATATATATATATATATATATATATATATATATATACATATGTGTACATATATATATATATATATATAAATACTAACATATATACTTATAATTTACTAACCATAAAAATATATACATATATACATACATACTGTTAAAACAGTATATATACATATATACTAATATATACATATATATATATACATATATATATATATATATATATATATATATATATATATATATATATATATATATATAAACAGTAAAAGAAAAAGAAAAGAAAAAGAAAAAGAAACTGAAACAGGGGGGGGGGGCTCGAACCCTGTCCAGAGAAGCGCGCGGGGGGGGGGGGGGGGGGGGGGGGGGGGTTTAATTTGTTCGGGCTGGCCAGTGGGTCAGCCCGCTAAGTCTGTTAGGGTTAGGTTTTAGTTAACATTTATTTAGGTTAGAAATTAAATGGGTTTTTACCCGTTAATAAAAGCCCAACCCGTTAGTCTATTTCACAGTTTGTCTCGTGTCCATACAGTCCAGGACACGAGAAGTCGAATCTGACACAGAGTCGACGTGTCCGTGCCCAGCACGACACGTACGACTCGGCTAACACGTGTCCAGCACCACAGTTGAGTCCCCCGTGTCTAGGCGAGTCTTGTGTCTCAGTTTGAGATACGTACGACACAGAGGAAAGAATGTTACCCACGTGTCCGGCGGGGGGGGGGGGGGGGGGGGGGGTGGAAGTCGAGGAGGCGAACAGCGGCTGGGGGCGTCGTGGTCGAGGCGCTCGGGTGGCGATCGACCTAGCTCGGCGTGGCGAACTCGTTGAGGGTGGTGGTGGTCGATGACGTCGAGCGGTGGTCGTCGAACGGGGGTCGCCGGAGTAGAGATAGGGTTTGGGGTTCGTCGGGAAAGAAAGGGGGGTCGTGGTCGGTCGTGGGGGAGTTTTAGGGTTAGGGTTTCGTTCAGGGGGATGAGGGGAGTTTAAATAGGGGGTCGATGGCGGTGGGGGCAGCCGGGAAAGGCGGGGGCAGCGGCGTAGGTCGGTCGGGGCAGTCGAGGCAGTCGTCGGGGGTGGGTAGGGAAAATTACAGGGAGGCCCCTAGATTTTAGAAATTTACACTAAGGTCCCAACCCGTTACTGAATGCAAATATAATTTGCATAAACAAATCATTAATTACAAATCAATATAAAAACAATTCTAATATTGCAAAACCATATTAAAACATTTGAATAAATTATAAATTGATATTTTTAATATATAAAACTCATTTAAAATTATTTAAAAATTCTAGAAAAATTCCTAAAAATTATTTAAGGCTATAATTGACATTAAAAATTAATTAACACTAATTAAAATGGATTTGAAAAATCAGGGGCTTACAAGTCTTCCCTCCTTGAAAAATTTCGTCCTCGAAATTCACAAGGATTGAAGACCCGACAATATTCTAACATAGCAAGCAATGTAACAAAATAACTAAGGCTGCGATCGAAACTAACCTCCCGAAACCTGTTCCGGCTCAAGGACTAGGCTATAAGTCTTCCCCTGGGGTCCCTTGGCTACCGGGCAGTCCCGAATCTGATGGATGGCAGACCCACAAGCTAAACACTGACCCAATCTCTTCCTGCAGACGAGAAAGTCATGGCCTTGCTTCTTGCAGTATACACAAAAAGCTCTTTTCTGCTGCTGTCGGGGTCCCGGGGCTCTAACCGGCGGGGTCTGACGATGTGGTGTAGGGGGGTGGTAAGTCTGCGGGGGTGGCGTCGGTGCTCTCTGCTGGAAAGCCTGACGCTTGGACGGTCCCTTATGGTGTACAGAAGCCGGCCTCTTGCTAGACAGAAGAAGCTCCTCAATGCTCCGGGCCAATTCTAGGCTCTGGTAGAGTAGGGTAGTCTGCTCCTGATGGGTTGTTAGTGTCACGCCCCACTCCCAATTGTATGAGATTAGGGCCTAACCTGGCCAGCTGATACGACCTAGAGTGAGCTACCCAATTTAATGGACTCACTTAGGTGTACTACGCTGTAAAAGTAACTAACCAAACACAGACAATATCTAAATCTCATCCACAAATGACATAGAAAGAAAGTGCTGAATATAAACACAGAGTAGTCTGAATATCCAAATACAACTGAAAGGAAATACAGGTCTGGTGGAAACAATCCCACGGTACATCAAAAGGAAAGTACATGAATGGAAGATAACTAGCTAAGAGTATCAGCTAACTAGATATGAAACTCTCAGCCCAAGTAGCAGCATACCGAGGTCAAGGGAACTCCTCGGGGTAGACCTCGTAGTCCTCGCCAAAGTCTCCTGCCTCAGCTCCGGCACCGTATATCGTCGAGTATGTGTGCTCGTCGGGATCTGGAAAAGAACCAGGTCCTCAGGGGACATAGCAAGATACAAATAGGGACATGCCATAAAGTAAATACTGATCTAACATAAGGGAAAATGCTAACCAGTCTAAGTGAATGCATACAAAGACAACTTTGGAACGTATGGGTAGGTGAAAATAATGTCGTCGAAGCACAGGCCGACGTCGGATCACGAGCCGAAGGATTTGCGTCGGAACACGGGCCGAGCGTCGGATCACGAGCCGATTAGCTCAATACTAGCGTCCTCCCAACCGAACCTAGCGCGCAGCTAGTGGCCGCTGCCGGAGATGTACCTACTAGTAAGGGCCCATGCCAACAACGGCCATCCCTGAGGCTAACATAAAATAATGTAACTGTCTGTCCCATACGCCTACTGGTTGTCTTTCCCGCCCCGTGATGTATAAGTCGCATCCGCGACCCAACATCTACTCTCTATGAAGAGTCAGCTATCTAGGACCATCACTACCCTATATGTGCCGTCACACGAGCCACTCGCACTGATGGCCAGTCGAGAGCGACAGCGCGTGCCATGATCTGATCTCACTCAGTGCCGTATCGTAACACGTGTCATGGTCTAGGGAGTTGTAACAACAACTCCGCAGCTAAGGGTACGTCATCTAGAACTAAGCCAAGTAGGTAGTCCTAGTGTCGATGTCCACATCGACCATACCCGGGGAAATCCCGGACTCTACAAACAAGTCTACGCTAACAGGAATATAATAATGTATATGTAAAGACAGTAGATGCAAGGCAAGGTATACTTGCCTTCAATCCCGCAATGTGCAAATAGTGCTCCGGTCCCGCCTGCCTCAATCACGCCGTCCAAGGGACCTACAACAACACAACCAAGGCTCACAATGAACATCCAAGACCATACATCTATCCACACACAAGTAGGAGTACGTTATTCGTACGGGATACCACATTCAAATATTAAGTTATATTTATCCAAGGGTGCACAACCACAAGCTACATGTGACAAGTTTATACATATATCTAGGCTTAGGAATGTACAAATACAAATCCTATATTACATAATTCACTGGTATCCCTAGAGCATGTGTATATACAAGTATAGAGATTTTGTACGTAAATCCTATATTTAATATGATACGTGTACATGAGTGTACATAGAGCATATATATATATATATATACATAGAGACAAATATCTATTTTTTTATTTATATAAAATACATACATATATAGTTGAAAGAGTTTTTATATATATACATATATACATAATGAGGCTAAGAGTACATATATTTATCTATACGTACATAATGAGACAAAGTGTATATTTTTACATATATATTTGAAAGGGGGGTATATATATATATATATATATATACATTATAATTTGTGTGTATGAAACTATATTGTTACACTTATATGGGTAAGAGTATATCTATATACGTATGTATATACATACAAGAATACATACATATATATATATATATATATACACAATATTGTATATGCATGGATTCATTTCAATAATATTTATGAAAATTCCTACATTGCATTATACATGCAATAAACCATGAAAACACCACCATTACTCACACATTCACATTTATATATATATATTTATATATATGAATCATTTATTTATATAACCATATGTATATATATATATATATATATAAGGCTATTTATATATATACATGGATCATTTATATGCATGAACATAACCATTCCATTCACAAAATTATTTACAACATATTCCTCCCAAAATACAAACATTTAAATATCAAAAATTACTACACATCTATATATTCACATTTATATATATGTAGACATATATATATATATTTATATATATATGTATATATACATACATAAATATTTAAGAAAAGAGGGGGGAGGAGTTTACCATGGAGGAAGGATTGTTGATGGTGAAGGGGGTGGTGGTGCTGCCGGCCTAGGGGAGGTGGTGGCCGAACTAGGAGGAGGTGGTGAGGAGAGGGTGGCCGTGGGGGTGGTGCGGCTGTGGTGGTGGAGATGGTGGTGAAGTGTAGATGAAGGAGGGGGTGATGGTGGTGAGTTGATGATGAAGAAGGAGGAGTGGTGGTGGTGTGTTCGGTTTTGTAGGGGTGTGGGAGAGTGAACCGAGAGGTGAGAGAGGGAGGAGAGAGAGTTGAAAGAGAAGGGGGGGAGCTGCTGGTCGGGTATGGGGGAGGTGAGGGAAGAGTGGAGTATGGTGAGTTGTGTGTTTGTGTTGAAAATAGGGAGAGAGAAAGAGTGATAGTGATGTGTGTGTGTGTTTTGAATTAAAGAAGAGAGAGAGAGAGTGATGGTGACATGTTAGAAAAGGGGGGTGGGGTGAGCTTGTTCGGCTGAAAGGAGGGAGGGGTTTGTTTTAGGAGAGAGAAAAGAGAGGGTATGTGATAGTGATGGGTGATGGTGATGTGTGTGTGTTATTTGTTTAAGGAAATGAGAGGGTGTAATGGTGATGTGTGTGTTTGGTGTTTGGTGTGTTGTAGGGGGAAATTAGTGTTGGGTGTTTTGTATGGATGGTGGGGGAGTTGTCATGAGGTTTTGGGTTGGTTCCAATTGAGTTGGGTTGGGTCCAATTGGGTCCAAATGAGTCCCAATAATTAGTAAGGCTTAAATTAGCCATTTATAAATATGGTTAAATAAATAATACATGGGGACTAAATTTGATGGGACAAAAGTGGCATGCGTCTAGTAGGCTCTAAATGGTCCGTGTCCATATCTTGGGTTGACAAGTTTGGGTCAAAACGGTGTCTCCAATTCAAGTTGGAATTAAATGCGACCAGGTGGGGTAAATCAAAATTGGGTCAAATGTCCGAAAAGTTGTGCGATAAAAATGAAGCACAAGAGAGTGTGTCTGAGTGGGACAGTAAGGTCATGGGTTTAGAGCGTCTCGAGTAGATCGCGCATGACAAGTTGGTCTGGATAAAATGACTAGCCTTGTGCTCCTAATTTAAAAGTCACGGTAACGTGTCGATAATAATCAAAAATAAAAGTGGGAAATTATTAATAACTTAGAAAATCATAATTAATCATATTAAATTCCTAATTAATCTAATTAAATTTCAGAGAGCTTACAACCTATCCACCTTAGAGAATTTCGTCCTCGAAATTTAAACATATACTATAGCAGCAAATTAGAAATAACTGAACATAAATGCACGCATACCTAGCCCCATGAAGAGATGGGGAAAACGCTCGCGTATCGCATCCTCGCGCTCCCAAGTCGATTCGCCTGGTGCATGATGCCTCCAAGCGACACGAACTAGCGGGATGGTCTGACCCCGCAGAACCTTCTCTCTCCGGTCCAAGATCTCCACTGGCTGCTCCTCATAAGATAATCTCGGCCCGACAGTGATCTCTGAATGGTCCAGGACGTGACTAGGATCTGGCACATACCTCCTCAGCTGAGATACGTGGAACACATCATGAACACCCTCCAACGACTGTGGTAATGCTAATCAGTAGGCAACCTCTCCAATCCGCTCCAGCACATCAAAGGGTCCAATGTACCTTGGACTCAGCTTTCCTCTTCCACCAAACCTGATGGTACCTCTGGTGGGTGAGATCCTCAGGAAGACATGGTCTCCCTCCCTGAACTCCAGGGGTCGCCGGTGTGTGTCAGCCCAGTGCTTCTGCCTGTCTTGAGCTGCTCTCAAGTGCCCCTGGATCTGCTTCACCTTCTCTACTGTACGAACCACCAACTCTGGTCCGAGTATCTGTCTCTCGCCCACCTCACTCCAACAAACTGGAGAACGACACTTCCTGCCATACAACGCTTCGAAAGGGGCCATCTGGATACTGGCCTGATAGCTGTTGTTATATGAGAACTCCACCAGGTGCAAGTGGTCCTCCCATGATCCCCTGAAATCTAGCATGCACGCCCTCAACATGTCCTCCAGCGTCTGAATGGTGCGCTCGGACTGGCCATCTGTCTGCGGATGGTACGACGTACTAAACTTCAGTCGAGTACCAAGGCTCTCCTGTAGGCTCTGCCAGAAGTGCGATGTAAATCTCGAATCTCGGTCAGATACTATACTAACCGGTACTCCATGAAGTCGCACAATCTGCCTCATATACATATGTGCTAGGGCTTCTGTAGACTGTCCCACTCTGAAGGGTAGGAAGTGAGCTGACTTGGTGAGTCTGTCCACTACCACCCAAACTGCATCACGTCCACTCGGGCTCCTCGGCAACCCTGTAACGAAGTCCATCGTGATGTGCTCCCATTTCCACTCCGGTATGGGAAGTGGTTGGAGCAGTCCTGCGGACCTCTGGTGCTCAGCCTTAACTTGCTGACACACCAAGCACCTGGCTACAAAGCGGGCTATCTCTCGCTTCATTCCATGCCACCAATAATGCTGCCTCAGGTCTCTGTACATCTTCGTACCTCCTGGGTGAATGGAATATGCTGAACTGTGCGCCTCCGTCATCAGCTCCTGACGAAGCTCTCCATTGGGAACATAGAGGCGATCTCCGCACCTCAGAGTCCCATCCTCATGAATGCGTAATCCGGTCTGCATACCGGCTTCTGTCCTCTGTCGAAGTTGCTGGAATCTGGCATCTGTCGGCAGTGCGGCTCTGATCCTCTCTACCAATAAAGATTGCACCTGAAGGCTAGCCAACTGGCCATCTGCTCCTGGTAGTACCACCTCGATCCCCAACTCTCGTAGCTCCTCTAGAAGATGGGGCTGAGTCGTCAACATGTACGCCATAGGCCTCCTGCTCAAAGCATCTGCTACGACGTTCGCCTTCCCTGGATGGTACTGTAGCTCGATCTCAAAGTCTTTCATTAGCTCCAACCACCGTCTCTGTCTCAGATTCAGCTCCTTCTGAGTGTAGACGTACTTTAAGCTCTTATGGTCCGTGAATATCTCTACCCTCTCACCATACAAGTAGTGTCTCCAAAGCTTCTGGGCAAAGATAACCGCGGCAAGCTCCAAGTCGTGGGTTGGATAATTTTTCTCATGGACCTTCAGCTGCCTCGAAGCATATGCTACAACCTTCCCGTGCTGCATCAAAACGCATCCCAATCCCTTTCCGGATGCGTCGCTGTAGATCACAAACCCTCCTGGTCCGGATGGTATAGTCAGAATAGGTGCTGTGGTAAGGCGCTTCTTCAGCTCATCAAACGCCACCTGGCACTCCTCTGTCCAGATAAACTCCTGCTCCTTCCGGGTCAAACGGGTCATCGGCTCAGCGATCCTCGCGAAGTTCTCTACGAACCTCCGGTAATATCCGGCAAGTCCAAGAAAACTCCTCACCTCCGAGACATTGGTAGGGGTCGGCCATGTCTCTACGGACGAGATCTTCGCTGGGTCCACAGATATACCCTTTCCTGAGATGACATGTCCGAGAAAAGAGACACTGTCTAGAAAGAACTCGCACTTGCTCAGCTTGGCATAGAGTCTCTCGCTCCTCAATGTCTCCAACACAATCCGCAAATGCCTCTCATGCTCCTCATGGCTCTTCGAGTACACCAATATATCATCGATGAAGACGACCACGAACTGATCCAAATACTGGTGAAACACTCTGTTCATCAGATTCATGAACACAGCAGGCGCATTGGTCAAACCAAAAGGCATCACCAGGAACTCGTAGTAACCATAACGAGTCCTGAAGGCTGTCTTCGGTATGTCCTCCTTCCGCACCTTCACTTGATGGTACCCAGATCTCAAGTCGATCTTCGAAAACACTCTGGCTCCAGTCAACTGATCAAATAGGTCGTCGATCCGAGGCAAGGGGTACTTGTTCTTGATGGTCAGTGCATTCAGGGCTCTGTAATCAATACACATTCGGACAGTCCCATCCTTCTTCGGCACAAATAAAACTGGGGCTCCCCAAGGTGAAGCACTCGGTCGGATGAATCCTATAGTCTGCAACTCCTCCAGCTGAAGCTTCAACTCATCTAGCTCCTTCTTCGCCAACCGGTACACATTAGAAGAGACCGGTGCTGCTCCTGGTACTAGCTCGATGGAAAACTCCACTTGTCTGTCAGGTGGAAGACCTGGCAGCTCCTCTGGGAAGACGTCTATAAACTCTGCAACAATCGCCGGTGGTGCTGCCTCCATCGCCATGTAGACACCAACAGACCGGCCTACTCCTCGCTCTACGGTCCCTCTCATGAACTCAAACTCGGGACGATCTGGTGGTCTGAAGATGACGCTCCCCCTCCGGCACTCCAAGACGGCATGATACTGGCTTAACCAGTCCATCCCTAAAACAACGTCGAAGTTTGGCATAGGAAATACCAAAAATCGAGCTCTCATCTCCCTCCCACATACAACCACAGAGCACGTCCTACACGTGCTAGTGACTGGAACGATCCCTCCACCCGTAAGAATCCTCCAACTCTTGGGTAAGGGCGAGGTGGCTACTTTATGCATAGCAACGAAACTACTAGATATGAAAGACATAGTGGCTCCGGAATCGAACAGTGCAACAGCAGGCAAGGATGCAACTAAGATAGTACCTGTGATCGCCACTCCCTCTGGCTCCTCCTGCTCCGGTGCCATAGCAAAGATCTGCCCTCTCCTCTGAGCCTCTGTCTGCTGACGGTACTGCGTCTCCTGTGGGGGCAGTGGTCCCCGCTGATATCCTGGTGCTCGCTGGGCTGCAGTCGCCTGTGCTGGTGGCCTGGGTCCTGGAGGAGCTGGCCTGGGGGCCAACTGCTGAGCTCTGTCATTGCGCTGTGGGCAATCCATGGCCTGATGCTGTCCCGATCCGCACCTCAGGCACTGGTTGAGCCTCTTCCTGCACTTCCTCTGAAAGTGTCCCCTCTTGCCACAGTGGTGACAAGTCGGAAGCTCCCTCTGCTGGTACGGTGTGGCTCTCTGCTGCTGATGGTGGGTCCCCGGGCGCCTGGTCGGGCCTCCAGTCTGAACTCTGGCTGGTGCAGCTGTCTGAGTAGGACGCCTCGCGCTCAACGGATCCCGGTTGATAGCTTCTTGGACTCTGGCCTCGGCTAGTACCTCCTCGTAGGTAGTCCTCGACTGTGCGCTCGTATACCTCTGAAGCTCCTTCGTGAGGCCATGATGGAACCTCCGGGCCTTCTCCCTCTCGTCTGGTAGCAGTAGTGTGCCGAACCGGCTGAGACGACTGAACTCTGCATCATACTCGTCTACTGTCATGTTCCCCTGCTTGAGGTGGAGGAACTGATCGTAGAGAGCATCTCGGACGGTAGCTGGAAAGTACTTCGCCTCAAAGTACTCCAGAAACTGCTCCCAAGTCTTGTTCTTGCCGACCTCACGCTCCTTCGATTCCCACCAATGATGGGCATTCCCCTCCATCTGAGTCCTCACGGCAGTCATCCACAAGTCAGCAGGTAGCTGCGAAGCCTCCAAGTTCTTCTGTGTGCTGGCTATCCAGTCTGATATCTCCTCCGGGCTCTCGTTTCCCTTGAAGGGCTTCGAGTTCATCTGACAGTACCTCCAAACCGTGCCCACCTGTTGGACTGGTGCTGGGGCTGGGGCTGGTGGTGGTACCGGTGCTGGTGCCGTCATCCTCTCCAAGGCAGTCATCAGAGTCTGCCTCATAGCCTCCGTCTGCTGCCACTGCTGCTGCATCATCATCTGGAAGAACTGGAACATCTGGGGCTGTCCCTCCGGCTGTGGCATCTGCGGCAGAATAGGTGCATACGGCATCTGCTGCGGGTACGCTCCCTGCGGCATCTGGGGAGGATTGGGTGCATAGGGCACCTGCTGCTGGTACGCTCCCTGCGGCATCTGGGGAGGATGGGGTGCATACGGCATCTGCTGCTGGTACGCTCCCTGCGGTATCTGGGGAGGGAAAGGAGGTGGTGGCGGCAATGGGTTCTCCTCCTGACGCATCGGCGTCTGAGATGTCTGGCCCTCCTGGTGCAGGGGGGCTGGCTGTGGTACGAACCCCGCATGGATGGATGGAGTCATCGGGACGGCCTGAACTCATCCGGAAGTCTGGATGTCCGTAGGATCTGGAGTCCTATCATCGCTGGGCGAGGTGTCGGATGCCTGGGCAATGCCATAAGTCGTGCGTCCACCGTGCAAATGCATCTCTCTGAAAGAGACAAAACTTCCATAAAGATAGGTGCAAGAACCAAGCAGGATGCTAAATTTCAATATTAAGATTTAAGAATCGGAAGTCAAGGCGATAATCAATTTATGGATGAGATCCTACATTTCATAGTCCTAATTGCAGGCTCGCGTCGGTTTTACCCTAAGCGATGAACAGAGACCTGCATGGGCCACCACTAAAACCATGTCACGCCCCACTCCCAATTGTATGAGATTAGGGCCTAACCTGGCCAGCTGATACGACCTAGAGTGAGCTACCCAATTTAATGGACTCACTTAGGTGTACTACGCTGTAAAAGTAACTAACCAAACACAGACAATATCTAAATCTCATCCACAAATGACATAGAAAGAAAGTGCTGAATATAAACACAGAGTAGTCTGAATATCCAAATACAACTGAAAGGAAATACAGGTCTGGTGGAAACAATCCCACGGTACATCAAAAGGAAAGTACATGAATGGAAGATAACTAGCTAAGAGTATCAGCTAACTAGATATGAAACTCTCAGCCCAAGTAGCAGCATACCGAGGTCAAGGGAACTCCTCAGGGTAGACCTCGTAGTCCTCGCCAAAGTCTCCTGCCTCAGCTCCGGCACCGTATATCGTCGAGTATGTGTGCTCGTCGGGATCTGGAAAAGAACCAGGTCCTCAGGGGACATAGCAAGATACAAATAGGGACATGCCATAAAGTAAATACTGATCTAACATAAGGGAAACGCTAACCAGTCTAAGTGAATGCATACAAAGACAACTTTGGAACGTATGGGTAGGTGAAAATAATATCGTCGAAGCACAGGCCGACGTCGGATCACGAGCCGAAGGATTTGCGTCGGAACACGGGCCGAGCGTCGGATCACGAGCCGATTAGCTCAATACTAGCGTCCTCCCAACCGAACCTAGCGCGCAGCTAGTGGCCGCTGCCGGAGATGTACCTACTAGTAAGGGCCCATGCCAACAACGGCCATCCCTGAGGCTAACATAAAATAATGTAACTGTCTGTCCCATACGCCTACTGGTTGTCTTTCCCGCCCCGTGATGTATAAGTCGCATCCGCGACCCAACATCTACTCTCTATGAAGAGTCAGCTATCTAGGACCATCACTACCCTATATGTGCCGTCACACGAGCCACTCGTACTGATGGCCAGTCGAGAGCGACAGCGCGTGCCATGATCTGATCTCACTCAGTGCCGTGTCGTAACACGTGTCATGGTCTAGGGAGTTGTAACAACAACTCCGCAGCTAAGGGTACGTCATCTAGAACTAAGCCAAGTAGGTAGTCCTAGTGTCGATGTCCACATCGACCATACCCGGGGAAATCCCAGACTCTACAAACAAGTCTACGCTAACAGGAATATAATAATGTATATGTAAAGACAGTAGATGCAAGGCAAGGTATACTTGCCTTCAATCCCGCAATGTGCAAATAGTGCTCCGGTCCCGCCTGCCTCAATCACGCCGTCCAAGGGACCTACAACAACACAACCAAGGCTCACAATGAACATCCAAGACCATACATCTATCCACACACAAGTATGAGTACGTTATTCGTACGGGATACCACATTCAAATATTAAGTTATATTTATCCAAGGGTGCACAACCACAAGCTACATGTGACAAGTTTATACATATATCTAGGCTTAGGAATGTACAAATACAAATCCTATATTACATAATTCACTGGTATCCCTAGAGCATGTGTATATACAAGTATAGAGATTTTGTACGTAAATCCTATATTTAATATGATACGTGTACATGAGTGTACATAGAGCATATATATATATATATACATAGAGACAAATATCTATTTTTTTATTTATATAAAATACATATATATATAGTTGAAAGAGTTTTTATATATATACATATATACATAATGAGGCTAAGAGTACATATATTTATCTATACGTACATAATGAGACAAAGTGTATATTTTTACATATATATTTGAAAGGGGGGTATATATATATATATATATACATTATAATTTGTGTGTATGAAACTATATTGTTACACTTATATGGGTAAGAGTATATCTATATACGTATGTATATACATACAAGAATACATACATATATATATATATATATATACACAATATTGTATATGCATGGATTCATTTCAATAATATTTATGAAAATTCCTACATTGCATTATACATGCAATAAACCATGAAAACACCACCATTACTCACACATTCACATTTATATATATATATTTATATATATGAATCATTTATTTATATAACCATATGTATATATATATATATATATAAGGCTATTTATATATATACATGGATCATTTATATGCATGAACATAACCATTCCATTCACAAAATTATTTACAACATATTCCTCCCAAAATACAAACATTTAAATATCAAAAATTACTACACATCTATATATTCACATTTATATATATGTAGACATATATATATATATTTATATATATATGTATATATACATACATAAATATTTAAGAAAAGAGGGGGGAGGAGTTTACCATGGAGGAAGGATTGTTGATGGTGAAGGGGGTGGTGGTGCTGCCGGCCTAGGGGAGGTGGTGGCCGAACTAGGAGGAGGTGGTGAGGAGAGGGTGGCCGTGGGGGTGGTGCGGCTGTGGTGGTGGAGATGGTGGTGAAGTGTAGATGAAGGAGGGGGTGATGGTGGTGAGTTGATGATGAAGAAGGAGGAGTGGTGGTGGTGTGTTCGGTTTTGTAGGGGTGTGGGAGAGTGAACCGAGAGGTGAGAGAGGGAGAAGAGAGAGTTGAAAGAGAAGGGGGGGGAGCTGCTGGTCGGGTATGGGGGAGGTGAGGGAAGAGTGGAGTATGGTGAGTTGTGTGTTTGTGTTGAAAATAGGGAGAGAGAAAGAGTGATAGTGATGTGTGTGTGTGTTTTGAATTAAAGAAGAGAGAGAGAGAGTGATGGTGACATGTTAGAAAAGGGGGGTGGGGTGAGCTTGTTCGGCTGAAAGGAGGGAGGGGTTTGTTTTAGGAGAGAGAAAAGAGAGGGTATGTGATAGTGATGGGTGATGGTGATGTGTGTGTGTTATTTGTTTAAGGAAATGAGAGGGTGTAATGGTGATGTGTGTGTTTGGTGTTTGGTGTGTTGTAGGGGGAAATTAGTGTTGGGTGTTTTGTATGGATGGTGGGGGAGTTGTCATGAGGTTTTGGGTTGGTTCCAATTGAGTTGGGTTGGGTCCAATTGGGTCCAAATGAGTCCCAATAATTAGTAAGGCTTAAATTAGCCATTTATAAACATGGTTAAATAAATAATACATGGGGACTAAATTTGATGGGACAAAAGTGGCATGCGTGTAGTAGGCTCTAAATGGTCCGTATCCATATCTTGGGTTGACAAGTTTGGGTCAAAACGGTGTCTCCAATTCAAGTTGGAATTAAATGCGACCCGGTGGGGTAAATCAAAATTGGGTCAAATGTCCGAAAAGTTGTGCGATAAAAATGAAGCACAAGAGAGTGTGTCTGAGTGGGACAGTAAGGTCATGGGTTTAGAGCGTCTCGAGTAGATCGCGCATGACAAGTTGGTCTGGATAAAATGACTAGCCTTGTGCTCCTAATTTAAAAGTCACGGTAACGTGTCGATAATAATCAAAAATAAAAGTGGGAAATTATTAATAACTTAGAAAATCATAATTAATCATATTAAATTCCTAATTAATCTAATTAAATTTCAGAGAGCTTACAGTTAGGAACCCCTGGATCAGTGTGAGCAGCTGGATCCCGTCGAGTGTGACGGAAGCCTGGGTGGGTATAGTGATAGGGGGTGGTAGAAGTATCGGGTCCTGCTGGGCCTGGGATGTGGAAGGTGGTATCTGGGTCTGTGGATCTGTGGAGTGGGGGAATGTGGTAGGTGGAGATGCATCAGTCAACTGATCAGCTGACTGGATATGGAGGGCCCCATTCTCGGGGGTAACATGCTGGGACGAACGAGTAAGCACCATCTAAATTACACATAAAAAGACTTATAAGGACTTGTTTAAAGTAAGCAATCATATGCAAGGAAATCTAATTATAATAGCAGACATGTGATGTGTTTCCTATGTTGCAATCCTAGCATTCCTCTAAGTGTTCTAAGCGTCTTTCCTAATGTTGTCTAATTACCTTAAGTTCCTAATTGCAGGCATGTTTGGTACAATAACGTAACCAAACAATTTAGTCAGGACCTTGCATGGGCCGCCAAAAAAATATGTCACGACCCGTTATCCAAATTGTTGGGCCGGGCCGAGCCATGTCCAGCCTACGCTTAAGATAAAGCGCAGTAAGCTGTTCTAGAGATAACAAGATAAGACTAAATATGCTAACAGTTCTATAAGTGAAGAAGAATCATAAATGCTCCAAACACAAAAGTCGTCGTATATAGTAAAATATCCAAGTACAAGTAACTGAAATGTAAAACTGGATACATGTCCAGTTACAAAATGATATAGTCTAATACATGACTACACTAAGTATCCCAAGCAGCTAAGCAAACTAAACGAGTTTCCCCGCAGGAACATCCTCGTAAAGCAGAGTCGGGTCCTCGGCAGTAACTCCACAATACGAATCACAGAGCAACTCCTCCTCAGTAAGTATACCTACAACGTTATCCTGTCAGGACGGGAGCAAGTACAACCTCTACAACTAAAGTACTGAACATATAATGAAAGAGATGTATAACAAGGATCATGGTGTGATGAGTCTATAAAACAGGAAATACTGGAAACATGTCGTCATGGTACAACTGGGATCATAGTATCATAGTAACATAAGGAACATGGCATCTATCTCATGTCGTATCACAATCATGTCATCATAATCTATCATGGCAAGGATACATATGTCATAGAGACAGATGTATATGTAATGTTTAAAACTGTAGCAGGTACGTGATCGGTCAATAGATGTACAAAATGCAGTGGGCATATGTATATAATGTACGTTCCGTACAAGACTCAAGCGATAGATGTACAACGTACAAATAGAGCAGTATTGGCCTACGGACAAGGTATGCATATAAAATGCGACCAAGCTCGCTACTATAGGGGGGGTCATGATCACGTACAATACTATCAGTTTTCCCATAACCCATATTTTAATCATGTGAGAGATACATCAAGACTGTTCTAAGCATGGTAGTAATGGAAAGTACAACATGTGACGTTTTAACTTGCTACCCCAAGGATCAGCATTTAACATAGTTAATACATGTTCTAGCATCAAAAGACAGTAAATGAGTTTGTAGATGTACTTGCCTCTAGCAAAACAAGCTGCGATAAAAGTGCTATGGATGTCCGGTAACTCGTCACTGTAGAAATACATACATAAACTTAGCTTTTACACTAAGCTAAAACACTAGGACACTAATTGGTGCGACATGACTTGTGACTGGGCACCTAGCCAATAATGATGACTTGGCATAGGAGACCAATGTGGGGTGACACACTACGTTAACTAACTTTCTAGGGTCTTTACACTAGTGAGGGATGGGGTTCAACATGACTAAAACTCCAAATAACACAAAAAGCTACAAGTCGTAATTAATCAATAAATAAATCAAAAGATCATTGTGTTCTAACAATTTTAGAGATAGGCAAAAAGTCTAGTTTTGCATAAAACAAAGTACCAAAACGATCCTTGCTAACTATAGAAATTTATTATAATTTTTCTGGAATTTATTAACCAGTACAAGTATTTTATAAAAATCAGTTTTCCTAAGTATACAGAAAGTGAGTTTTGGTTTCATATGCCAAACTAGTGGCAAAACAGTAATTTAAATACTACAAAAATTATACTAAATTTGCCAACTTAGCAAAGTATCTAAAAACTATTTTTCCATAATTTTAGCAGTACTTTAAATATTTTTAGAAAATCAAAAACAGCATGCACACAATAATTAATTATCTGCGTATTTTGTCCATGTATATAATTTGAACCAAAGTTCAAATACAGGACCCAAGGCCATGAATCAAGTCCAATATGACTTGTACAGGTCTTGAATGTGTGAAAACACATTTGAGCCCAAATACCCATGCTAGGCTTGGACATCAAATGGTTGCAGTAATTTAAATACAATAAAAATACAAGTTGGTAATAGTCAAAATAAATATTATTATTTTAATAAGGTAAATTTATACAAAAGAATATTTACATACCTATGCAAAAAGTACATATATATATACACAAGAAAATACTTAATTTATAAAGTATATATATATATATATATATATATATATATATAATAATATATATACATATACAAGAAAATATATATATATATATACATATGTGTACATATATATATATATATATATATATAAATACTAACATATATACTTATAATTTACTAACCATAAAAATATATACATATATACATACATACTGTTAAAACAGTATATATACATATATACTAATATATACATATATATATATATACATATATATATATATATATATATATATATATATATATATATATATATATATATATATATATATATATATAAACAGTAAAAGAAAAAGAAAAGAAAAAGAAAAAGAAAAAGAAACTGAAACAGGGGGGGGGGGGGGGGGCTCGAACCCTGTCCAGAGAAGCGCGCGGGGGGGGGGGGGGGGTTTTAATTTGTTCGGGCTGGCCAGTGGGTCAGCCCGCTAAGTCTGTTAGGGTTAGGTTTTAGTTAACATTTATTTAGGTTAGAAATTAAATGGGTTTTTAACCCGTTAATCAAAGCCCAACCCGTTAGTCTATTTCACAGTTTGTCTCGTGTCCATACAGTCCAGGACACGAGAAGTCGAATCTGACACAGAGTCTGTCACGACCCGTTACCCAAATTGTTGGGCCGGGCCGAGCCATGTCCAGCCTACGCTTAAGATAAAGCGCAGTAAGCTGTTCTAGAGATAACAAGACAAGACTAAATGTGCTAACAGTTCTATAAGTGAAGAAGAATCATAACTGCTCCAAACACAAAAGTCGTCGTATATAGTGAAATATCCAAGTACAAGTAAACTGAAATGTAAAACTGGATACATGTCCAGTTACAAAATGATAGAGTCTAATACATGACTACACTAAGTATCCCAAGTAGCTAAGCAAACTAGACGAGTCTCCCCGCAGGAACATCCTCGTAAAGCAGAGCCGGGTCCTCGGCAGTAACTCCATAGTATGAGTCGCAGAGTAACTCCTCCTCAGTAAGTATACCTACAACGTTATCCTGTCAGGACGGGAGCAAGTACAACCTCTACAAC
Organism: Iris pallida; assembly: GCA_029216955.1. Lineage (NCBI taxonomy): Eukaryota > Viridiplantae > Streptophyta > Magnoliopsida > Asparagales > Iridaceae > Iris > Iris pallida. Next base: position 3,519,670 of record JANAVB010006599.1, read on the forward strand.
TAAAGTACTGAACATATAATGAAAGAGATGTACAACAAGGATCATGGTGTGATAAGTCTATAAAACAGGAATACTGGGAACATGTCATCATGGTACAACTGGGATCACAGTATCATAGTAACATAGGGAACATGGCATCTATCTCATGTCGTATCACAATCATGTCATCATAATCTATCATGGCAAGGATACATATGTCATAGAGACAGATGTATATGTAATGTTTAAAACTGTAGCAGGTACGTGATCGGTCAATAGGTATACAATGTGCTGTGGCACATAATAAAATGTACTTCCGTACAAGTGATAGGGTGAGAGATGTACATACGCACAAATCTGCCTTGGTAAGTAAGGCCTACGGCGCTGTAACATATAAAATGAAACATTGCTCGGTACTATATAGGGGGGGCATGATCACGTACTCTACTATCAGTTTTTTCCATACCCATATTCTAATCATGTGAGAGATACATCAAGATGGTTCTAAGCATGGTAGTAATGGAAAGTACAACATGTGACGTTTTAACTTGCTATCCCAAGGATCAGCATTTAACATGGTTAATACATGTTCTAGCATTAAAAGACAGTAAATGAGTATGTAGATGTACTTGCCTCTAGCAAAGTAAAACAAGCTGCGATAAATGTGCTATGGATGTCTGGTAACTCGTCACTGTAGCAATAAATACAATAAACTTAGCTTTTTACACTAAGCTAGAACGCTAAGACACTAACTGGTGAAAACACGACTTGTGACTGGGCACCTAGCCAAAAATGATGACTTGGACTAGGAGACCAATGTGGGGGTGACACACTATGTTAACTAACATTTCAGGGTCTTTACACTAGTGAGGGATAGGGTTCAATACGGCTAAAACTCAAAAATAGCACAAAAGCTACAAGTCGTAATTAATCAATAAATAAATCAAAAGACTATTGTGTTCTAACAATTTTAGAGATAGGCAAAAAGCCTAGTTTTTCTTAAAGTAAAGTATCAAAGTGATCCTTGTTAATCATAGAAATTTATTATAATTTTTCTGGAATTTATTCACCAGTACAAATATTTTATAAAAATCAGTTTTCCTAAGTATACAGAAAATAAGTTTTGGTTTCATATGCCAAACTAGTGGCAAAATAGTAATTTAAATACTACAAAAATTACACTAAATTAGCCAACTTAACAAAGTATCTAAAAACTATTTTTCCATAATTTTAGCAACACTCTAAGTATTTTTAGAAATTCAAAAACAGCTATGTACAATAATAATTAATTATCTGCGTATTTTGTCCATGTATATAATTTGAACCAAAGTTCAAATACAGGACCCAAGGCCATGAATCAAGTCCAATATGACTTGTACAGGTCTTGAATGTGTGAAAACACATTTGAGCCCAAATACCCATGCTAGGCTTGGACATCAAATGGTTGCAGTAATTTAAATACAATAAAATATAAGTTGGTAATAGTCAAAATAAATATTATTATTTTAATAAGGTAAAGTTTATACAAAAGAATATTCACATACCTATCCCAAAAGTACATATATATATACACAAGAAAATACTTAATTTATAAAGTATATATATATGTATATAATAATATATATACATATACAAGAAAATATATATATATATATACATATGTGTACATATATATATATATAAATACTAACATATATACATATAATTTACTAACCATAAAATATATACATATATACATACATACTGTTAAAACAGTATATATATATACATATATACTAATATACATATATATATATATATATATATAAATATATATATATATATATAAAAACAGTAAAAGAAAAAGAAAAGAAAAAGAAAAAGAAAAGAAAAGGGAAATGAAACAGCAACTAAGGGGGGGGGGATTCGAACTCGGGTCAGCCGAGCGCGCGGGGGGGGTTGGGGGGGGGGGGGTTTAGGCGGGGATGGGCTGGCCAGGGGGTCAGCCCATCAGTTGTGTTAGGGAAAGGGATTTAGTTTTATTTAATAGGTTTTAGTTGATTAAATAATAAAAAAAAATATAAAAACACAGTCCTGTGTCCTGACAGTTAGGGACACAGGAGTCTGTGTCTAAGGCTTGGCACGACACGCACGAGTCCTAGCTCGCGTGTCCAAGTACGGGGCTGGGGTCGTCGTGTCCTGGCGAACATCATACACGAAAACGAGACACAACAGGACACGGGGGGAGTAGATGACACGTACGTGTCCAGGTCGGGGCTGCTGTCGGGGTGGCGACTGGGCGGAGGAGCGGTCGGGGCGGGTGGCGCTCGGGTGGCGCTGCGTCCAGCACGTCAGGGCGAACCGATTGGTGGTGGTGGTTCACGGCGAGGTCGTCGGGATGGGGAGAACGGGGTTCGTCGGAGCTAGGGTTCCGGCGAGGGTGATTGGGGAAGAAGAGGGTCAGGACGGGGTCGTGGTGGTCGGGGGAAGTGGTAGCTAGGTCGGGGGAGACGAGGGGAGTTTAAATAGGGTCTTAGGTCGGTCGGGGGGCAGCCGGATTCGGCGGGGGCAGCGTAGGTCGGTCGTCGGGGCAGCGTCGAGTCAGGGGAGAGAGAGTGTGACGGGGGGGGGGTTTGGTAAATTACACTAGGGCCCCTAGAAACTTAGGATTTACAAATAGGTCCAAATCAGTAGTAATGCAAATAATAATTTGCATAAAAGAATTAAAACAAATTCTAAATTGCAGACTGCTATAATAACAATTCAGTTAATTGCATATTGATATTAAAACAATTCTAAAAATTGCAAAATGATATTAAAACATTTAAATAAATTACAAATTGATATTTTTAATATATAAAACTCATTTAAAATTATTTAAAAATTCTAGAAAAATTCCTAAAAATCCTAATAAATATTTTAAGGCTATAAATGACATTAAAAAATTAATTTGCACTAATTAAAATGAATTTGAAAAATCAGGGGCTTACAAGTCTTTCCTCCTTGAAAAATTTCGTCCTCGAAATTCACAGGGATTGAAGACCCTACAATATTCTAACATAGCAAGCAATGCGACAAATGACTAAGACTGCGGTCAAAACTAACCTCCCGAAACCTGTTCCGGCTCCGGCTCAAGGACTAGGCTATAAGTCCTCCCCTGGGGTCCCTTGGCTACTGGGCAGTCCCGAATCTGATGGATGGCAGACCCACAAGCTAAACACTGCCCTAACCTCTTCCTGCAGACGACGAATTCATGCCCTGGTCTTCCGCAGAAAGAACATATAGCTCCCTTCTGCTGCTGCTGTCGGGGTCCCGAGGCTCTAACTGGCTGGGTCTGATGATGTGATGTAGGGGGATGGTAAGTCTGCTGGGGTGGCGTCGGCGCTTTCTGCTGGAAAGCCTGACGCTTGGACGGTCCCTCATGGTGTACAGAAGCCGGCCTCTTGCTAGACAGAAGACGCTCCTCGATGCTCCGGGCTAACTCTAGGCTCTGGTAATAGTCAGTCGTACCGTTCGCCACTATAAGAATGCCAATGTCTGGAACTAGACCATGGCAAAACCTACGGGTCATCTCCTCTGGATCAGCAACCAGACTAGGAGCAAAACGGCTCAAGCGACTGAACTCTCCCGCATAGTCATCAACAGAACGGTTCCCCTGCTGGACGTTCTGGAATCGTAGCCCCATGGCTACTCTAGCAGCGGTCGAGAAGAACTTCTTCTTGAACTGGGTCTTGAACTGGTCCCAGGTGGCTCTACCTCTCGCGAACAACGGCTCATTTCTGAACCAGACTCCGGCTAAGTCTATCAGCAGAAATCCTGCTGCCTCGACCTGAAGGTCATCCGGCATCCTAACTCCCAGAAGCTTCCTCTCTACAGAATCTAGCCAGTCATCAGCTACTACTATGCCCTCAGTCCCTGAGAACTCCTTGGGATTCAGACCCATGAAGTCCTTGACCGTCCCCGCTCTCTGCCGCGGCTCTACATATGGTGGGGCCACGGGACGTCTCTCAGAACGCTCCATGCTCTGGCGGAGTAGGGTAGTCTGCTCCTGATGGGTTGTTAGGAACCCCTGAATCAGTGTGAGCAGCTGGTTCCCGTCGAGTGTGACGGAAGCCTGGGTGGGTATAGTGATAGGGGGTGGTGGAAGTATCGGGTCCTGCTGGGCCTGGGATGTGGAAGGTGGTATCTGGGCCTGTGGATCTGTGGAGTGAAGGAATGTGGTAGGTGGAGGTACATCAGTCAACTGGTCGGCTGACTGGATACGGAGGGCCCCATTCTCGGGGGTAACATGCTGGGACGAACGAGTAAGCACCATCTAAATTACACATAAAAGACTTATAAGGACTTATTTAAAGTAAGCAATCACATGCAAGAAAATCCATTTATAATTAGCAAACATGTGTTGTGTTTCCTATGTTGCAATCCTAGCATTCCTCTAGGTGTTCTATGCGTCTTTCCTAATGTTGTCTAATTACCTTAAGTTCCTAATTGCAGGCATGTTTGGTACAATAACGTAACCAAACAGTTTAGTCAGGACCTGCATGGGCCGCCAAAAAAAAACATGTCACGACCCGTTACCCAAATTGTTGGGCCGGGCCGAGCCATGTCCAGCCTACGCTTAAGATAAAGCGCAGTAAGCTGTTCTAGAGATAACAAGACAAGACTAAATGTGCTAACAGTTCTATAAGTGAAGAAGAATCATAACTGCTCCAAACACAAAAGTCGTCGTATATAGTGAAATATCCAAGTACAAGTAAACTGAAATGTAAAACTGGATACATGTCCAGTTACAAAATGATAGAGTCTAATACATGACTACACTAAGTATCCCAAGTAGCTAAGCAAACTAGACGAGTCTCCCCGCAGGAACATCCTCGTAAAGCAGAGCCGGGTCCTCGGCAGTAACTCCATAGTATGAGTCGCAGAGTAACTCCTCCTCAGTAAGTATACCTACAACGTTATCCTGTCAGGACGGGAGCAAGTACAACCTCTACAACTAAAGTACTGAACATATAATGAAAGAGATGTACAACAAGGATCATGGTGTGATAAGTCTATAAAACAGGAATACTGGGAACATGTCATCATGGTACAACTGGGATCACAGTATCATAGTAACATAGGGAACATGGCATCTATCTCATGTCGTATCACAATCATGTCATCATAATCTATCATGGCAAGGATACATATGTCATAGAGACAGATGTATATGTAATGTTTAAAACTGTAGCAGGTACGTGATCGGTCAATAGGTATACAATGTGCTGTGGCACATAATAAAATGTACTTCCGTACAAGTGATAGGGCGAGAGATGTACATACGCACAAATCTGCCTTGGTAAGTAAGGCCTACGGCGCTGTAACATATAAAATGAAACATTGCTCGGTACTATATAGGGGGGGCATGATCACGTACTCTACTATCAGTTTTTCCCATACCCATATTCTAATCATGTGAGAGATACATCAAGATGGTTCTAAGCATGGTAGTAATGGAAAGTACAACATGTGACGTTTTAACTTGCTATCCCAAGGATCAGCATTTAACATGGTTAATACATGTTCTAGCATTAAAAGACAGTAAATGAGTATGTAGATGTACTTGCCTCTAGCAAAGTAAAACAAGCTGCGATAAATGTGCTATGGATGTCTGGTAACTCGTCACTGTAGCAATAAATACAATAAACTTAGCTTTTTACACTAAGCTAGAACGCTAAGACACTAACTGGTGAAAACACGACTTGTGACTGGGCACCTAGCCAAAAATGATGACTTGGACTAGGAGACCAATGTGGGGGTGCCACACTATGTTAACTAACATTTCAGGGTCTTTACACTAGTGAGGGATAGGGTTCAATACGGCTAAAACTCAAAAATAGCACAAAAGCTACAAGTCGTAATTAATCAATAAATAAATCAAAGACTATTGTGTTCTAACAATTTTAGAGATAGGCAAAAAGCCTAGTTTTTCTTAAAGTAAAGTATCAAAGTGATCCTTGTTAATCATAGAAATTTATTATAATTTTTCTGGAATTTATTCACCAGTACAAATATTTTATAAAAATCAGTTTTCCTAAGTATACAGAAAATAAGTTTTGGTTTCATATGCCAAACTAGTGGCAAAATAGTAATTTAAATACTACAAAAATTACACTAAATTAGCCAACTTAACAAAGTATCTAAAAACTATTTTTCCATAATTTTAGCAACACTCTAAGTATTTTTAGAAATTCAAAAAAAGCTATGTACAATAATAATTAATTATCTGCGTATTTTGTCCATGTATATAATTTGAACCAAAGTTCAAATACAGGACCCAAGGCCATGAATCAAGTCCAATATGACTTGTACAGGTCTTGAATGTGTGAAAACACATTTGAGCCCAAATACCCATGCTAGGCTTGGACATCAAATGGTTGCAGTAATTTAAATACAATAAAATATAAGTTGGTAATAGTCAAAATAAATATTATTATTTAATAAGGTAAAGTTTATACAAAAGAATATTCACATACCTATCCCAAAAGTACATATATATATACACAAGAAAATACTTAATTTATAAAGTATATATATATGTATATAATAATATATATACATATACAAGAAAATATATATATATATACATATGTGTACATATATATATATATATATAAATACTAACATATATACATATAATTTACTAACCATAAAATATATACATATATACATACATACTGTTAAAACAGTATATATATATACATATATACTAATATACATATATATATATATATAAATATATATATATATATAAAAACAGTAAAAGAAAAAGAAAAGAAAAAGAAAAAGAAAAGAAAAGGGAAATGAAACAGCAACTAAGGGGGGGGGGATTCGAACTCGGGTCAGCCGAGCGCGCGGGGGGGGGGGGGGGGGGGGGGGGGGGGGGGGGGGGGGTTTAGGCGGGGATGGGCTGGCCAGGGGGTCAGCCCATCAGTTGTGTTAGGGAAAGGGGTTTAGTTTTATTTAATAGATTTTAGTTGATTAAATAATAAAAAAAAAATATAAAAACACAGTCCTGTGTCCTGACAGTTAGGGACACAGGAGTCTGTGTCTAAGGCTTGGCACGACACGCACGAGTCCTAGCTCGCGTGTCCAAGTACGGGGCTGGGGTCGTCGTGTCCTGGCGAACATCATACACGAAAACGAGACACAACAGGACACGGGGGGAGTAGATGACACGTACGTGTCCAGGTCGGGGCTGCTGTCGGGGTGGCGACTGGGCGGAGGAGCGGTCGGGGCGGTGGCGCTCGGGTGGCGCTGCGTCCAGCACGTCAGGGCGAACCGATTGGTGGTGGTGGTTCACGGCGAGGTCGTCGGGATGGGGAGAACGGGGTTCGTCGGAGCTAGGGTTCCGGCGAGGGTGATTGGGGAAGAAGAGGGTCAGGACGGGGTCGTGGTGGTCGGGGGAAGTGGTAGCTAGGTCGGGGGAGACGAGGGGAGTTTAAATAGGGTCTTAGGTCGGTCGGGGGGCAGCCGGATTCGGCGGGGGCAGCGTAGGTCGGTCGTCGGGGCAGCGTCGAGTCAGGGGAGAGAGAGTGTGACGGGGGGGTTTGGTAAATTACACTAGGGCCCCTAGAAACTTAGGATTTACAAATAGGTCCAAATCAGTAGTAAATGCAAATAATAATTTGCATAAAAGAATTAAAACAAATTCTAAATTGCAGACTGCTATAATAACAATTCAGTTAATTTCATATTGATATTAAAACAATTCTAAAAAATGCAAAATGATATTAAAACATTTAAATAAATTACAAATTGATATTTTTAATATATAAAACTCATTTAAAATTATTTAAAAATTCTAGAAAAATTCCTAAAAATCCTAATAAATATTTTAAGGCTATAAATGACATTACAAAATTAATTTGCACTAATTAAAATGAATTTGAAAAATCAGGGGCTTACAGAGTCGACGTGTCCGTGCCCAGCACGACACGTACGACTCGGCTAACACGTGTCCAGCACCACAGTTGAGTCCCCCGTGTCTAGGCGAGTCTCGTGTCTCAGTTTGAGATACGTACGACACAGAGGAAAGAATGTTACCCACGTGTCCGACGGGGGGGGTGAAAGTCGAGGAGGCGAACGGCGGCTGGGGGCGTCGTGGTCGAGGCGCTCGGGTGGCGATCGACCTAGCTCGGCGTGGCGAACTCGTTGAGGGTGGTGGTGGTCGATGACGTCGAGCGGTGGTCGTCGAACGGGGGTCGCCGGAGTAGAGATAGGGTTTGGGGTTCGTCGGGGAAGAAAGGGGGGTCGTGGTCGGTCGTGGGGGAGTTTTAGGGTTAGGGTTTCGTTCAGGGGGATGATGGGAGTTTAAATAGGGGGTCGATGGCGGTGGGGGCAGCCGGGAAAGGCGGGGGCAGCGGCGTAGGTCGGTCGGGGCAGTCGTCGGGGGTGGGTAGGAAAAATTACAGGGAGGCCCCTAGACTTTAGGAATTTACACTAAGGTCCCAACCCGTTACTGAATGCAAATATAATTTGCATAAATAAATCATTAATTACAAATCAATATAAAAATAATTCTAATATTTGCAAAACCATATTAAAACATTTGAATAAATTACAAATTGATATTTTTAATATATAAAACTCATTTAAAATTATTTAAAAATTCTAGAAAAATTCCTAAAAATTTCTAAAAATTATTTAAGGCTATAATTGACATTAAAAATTAATTAACACTAATTAAAATGGATTTGAAAAATCAGGGGCTTACCCCCCCCCCCCCCCCCCCCCCCCCCCCCTCCGTCGGCGATCCCGCCCCCCTCCCCCCCCCCCCCCCCGACCCGTCCAGGAGGGGAGGGGAGAGGCAAAATCGTCTTTTAAGACGATTTTAACGAATTTTAACAGAGGGGGTGATTTGAGCATTTTCGTAACGGACTGTCTTTTTCGAATCAACGAGTCTTCATTTGTATTTTTTTGACATCTAAGGAGGGTTTAAATGTACTTTACCCTTCATTATTCTAATTCCAACTTTTGACACAAATCTAATCGTCGGATGCGGTAAGTGGGAGTTGGGTTGATGAGGATCACTCTACACACAGAGTCCAATAAAATTTGTGTCAATAAAATTTTATTACTATTTTAATACCATGTTATGAAAATATAAATTGATTTTTTGACATGAATACTTTTTTCTGATGGACATATTTGTTGATCCATTTTAAAAAAAATAAAGTTGTATTGTTTAATACGTTAATATGGACGTTTTGGTTCTTTCACATCACTAAAATTCAAACTTGGATACTATGTATGCATATTAAATGCGGAGGAATCATTTGATCCCTACTTCTGTTCACACTAGTCCATCCAAAATACACTTACAAAGACCTATCTACCCTCCACATCTACATATGAGAGTCATGAGACCGCTCCTCTGTGCTGTAGCCATTCATCCGTGAGGCTACTTAAGTAAACGTACAATTATTTCCCCTCATAAATCTCCACCGTTGATTACATCCGAATCAACGGCAACGATCGTATTTCTAGAAGATTCACAGGGGTTAGGTAGAGCTGCTATTTAAATGGTCATCATCGTCACTGATCACCCACAAGGAGTGTGGCTGCCTCGTTCCATTTCCTCATTGAAATTAGGGTTTTAATGTAAGAAGAAGAATATTTTGACTCTTTTTTTTTTGGTATTAATTGATTATTTCTTGATCGGATGATCGGTGATCTAACGGCTGTGGCTCGATCTCGCAGCGATCAAGAGCAGATCCGACGATGGTGAAGGCGTATCCGACCGTGAGCGAGGAGTACTTGAAGGCGGTGGAGAAGTGCAAGAAGAAGCTCCGTGGATTCATCGCCGAGAAGAACTGCGCTCCTCTGATGCTCCGATTGGCGTAAGAATCTCTTGACTTTGTGGATTTTTTGTGGTGTTTCTCGATTTCTTTGTGTTTTTGTAATATTTGAGGTTTTTTGGGGTATTTTTTGGTGTTGTGATTACTTTGTTCAGGTGGCACTCTGCCGGAACCTTCGATGTGAAATCGAAGACCGGAGGACCGTTCGGGACGATGAGGCACAAAGCTGAGCTCAGTCACGGAGCGAACAACGGGCTCGACATCGCCGTCAAGCTCTTGGAGCCGATCAAGGAGCAGTTCCCCATCATCTCCTATGCTGATTTCTACCAGGTGATCATCATCTAAACTTAGTTCAACATGTTTTATTTTGTTCCCTTTTTTAGTAGAAATTTTGGAAATAGACCGATTAAAGAAATGATCCGAAAGAATTTATAATTCTACAATTTTTTTTTTTAATTTTGATCTTTAATCCAAAGCCTGATGACCAAATAAACTATATATTCGATGGATCTTATTTTAAAATGATTGTTATCATTTGATATACGAAAATGCCGCGCGCGCGACTGCCATGTCAGTGCGGTCAGCCGTTCTGCAATTGAATATAGATGTGATATGTTGCACATGACGGATACCACGTGGCACAGTACGGCGCATGGACATGGATGTTTTTTTTTGCGTGTCCTACTGTACTTTGAAGTGTGTCTGTGTCCCATGAATGTCTGTGTTTTTTATGTACCATTGAACTTCCTATATGTTATCTTTTGTTATTATTAGCAGTTGTGCACTAGTGTATTTTATCCTAATTTTGTTGTATAATAAGTTTTTTTTTAAAGTAGATGGTTACAATAAGTTATAATTATTTGGAGAAAATATTTTATATTTTACCAACTTTTATTATGCTACTTTTTTCTTTTTCAAAACTGGAATATTCTTAATAATCTATTTTGTGATTTTTGATAAATAATCAGAAAATTTCTATAGAAGTTTGTCAGAATTGTAAAAAAGGGAAGAAATTTGGGATAATTGCATAGGGGGATCACACGCAAGTAAGTTGACGCGGATGGGTGTGGCTGCCAACTCACCTAGTGTGGCCAAGGAGAAGTGGCGTCCGCCAACAGAGTTGGCGTGGGCATGGGGATGCCAATCCAGTTGGCACGGCAAAGGTAACCCAACAGTAAAAAAGAAACAATAGTGAGATGACAAGTATCACTTTCCAAACAAACCATCAAACTAAAATCTTCAGCCGAAAATTTTGTACATGGTAAAAAAGTTTGTCGGAATTATAAAAAACTGAAAAAGTTTAGGATAATTGCAGAGGGGAGATCACACGCCCAAGTGAGTTGGTGCGGATAGAGGCGGCCGCCTACTCACTTGGTGTGGAAGGAGTAGCCGGTGTCCGCCAACTGTGTTGGCGTTGGCATGGAAACGCCAACTGACTCTTTTCAGAACAACAAATATAATGAACCGAGAGATTGGTGGGTGAAGTAGACAGACGAGACATGTTCAGAAGTGAGTAAGAAATGTGTGGACAAAGGCATTGTTAGCGCCGCACCTTTCTTTTCTTGGACTCAGCAGAGAAAGTATGTATGTAGATGATGTGATGGACTGAAGATTTCAGAAAATTTTGTACATGGTAAATAGGTTTGTCGAAATTGTAAAAAAAGGAATTTTTTTGGGATAATTGCAGAGGGGGATCACACGCCAAATGAGTTGACGCGGATGGGTGTGGCTGCCAACTCACTTTGTGTGGTCAAGGAGAAGTGGCGTCCGCCAACTGGATTGGCGTTAAAGCTAACCCAACAATCAAAAGGAACAATAGTGAGATGACAAGTATCACTTCCCAAACAAACCATCACACTAAAATCTTCAATCCATGCTAGTTACTCAACAACATTAGTCAAACACAAGAATTCACAATGGATTTTCTCTTCTTGGGAAATTTGCACTGCACCTACTCTCTCTTTGGCTCAACCACAGAGTCAAACCATCACATTATCTACATACATAAGAAAGATGTGGCGCTACCAGTGTCTTTGTCCACACATTTCTTACTTCATCCCATTTTTGAATTTGTCCTGTCTGTTTGTCTACTTCATCCACCAATCTCTCGGTTTATTATATTCGTTGTTCCGAAAAGAGAACACTAAAACTGTGCTCTTTCTCTATTGGAAGAAATGACAAAACCAAAATCAAACAGAATGGCCGCGACAATTGAGTTGGCGTTCCCATGTCCACGCCAACACAGTTTGCAGGCGCCATCTACTCCTTGGCCACGCGGCCACTCCAAGTGAGTTGGCGGCCACCCCTATCCACGCCAACTCACTTGGCATGTGACCCCCCTCTGCAATTATCCTAAACTTCTTTCGTTTTTATAATTCCGAAAAACTTTTTTACCCTGTACGAAATTTTCCGATAAATAATTGGTATTTGTACAATTATATTTTATAGAAAAAAAATAATGATGGAAAGAGACGTGATAGTGGACAATAAGTATTTACTATTGTAGAGGATATTAATGATAGTGGTGGACATTGATGACGATTATATTAAAATTACGACTACACCTTGAATTATGTTTCTAAACTAATTAAATAATCTAAGCTAAGGCATGGGCATTGTAGGAATATTGAAGGTTTTATGGTGAAGCCTTTCAAGTTTTCCTATTATATAATAATATAGATTAAGTCTATACTTTATCCAATATTCTTATGAAATAAGAAAAAACAAGAAGCTTAAGCTTTTTTTATCTTTTTCTGAAAAACTACTGAAATGTACTTGAATGAGAAATAACTTATCAAATAATGTTCATCTATTCATTCATCTGAATGCTTCTAGCTATATTATGTTGGTGGAATTCTTCTAGCTATTAAGATGATCAACTTTCCGTCATTTATTCATTCATCTGAATGCTTCTAGCTATATTATGTTGGTGGAATTCTTCTAGCTATTAAGATGATCAACTTTCCGTCATTTATACATTATATAGTTTGCTAATATTTGTACTGGAGTGTGCCGATTTGGTTGCTATTGTTCCTCTTTTGACAAGAAATCAGTGTTAATCTAAATTACTTAGTCCAATAAAATTTTGAGTTGATTATCCTGTACTCTGTTGATTTATTAAGAAATAACTTATTAATGTCAGCTTGCTGGAGTTGTTGCCGTGGAAGTTACTGGAGGGCCCGAAGTTCCTTTCCACCCCGGCAGAGAGGTATTACTTAGTTCTCTTTTTTGCAGAATTAATTGTTTATTGTTACATCTCACAATGAAATGGTTGGATGGTTAATTGTTATATCTCACAAGCCTTGTTAGCAATTCGGCAAACGGAAAAAATTCGGGACGACAAAAGTACAAGTATGAATTGGCACAATATAAGTAAAATACGGTAAAAAATTCGGTCAAAAAATCGTTTAACGAAAAACATTCGGATTAGATTTAATTTGTGTTTAATACGTTTTATATAAACAAATTCGGCACTAAAAATTCGGCATATATATATGGCCCACCCACCTCTAATCTTTCATAAACAAGGGTTCAGTGTGAGAATAAGATGAGGTTGGGAAACATTATATAAACAAGGGTTCAGTGTGAGAATAAGATGAGGTTGGGGAACATGTGCAAAGATTCTTAGGTTTCTTTTTTTGGTTACAGCTGTGAGATTTTTTCTTCTTTTCTTTTGATAATTGTGTCAGTCTTAATATTTAATAGCAGCAAGAGTCAAGAAAGTGAAAAGTGTTGGGTTTCTCAGTCAAGTTTTTTTGGCCGAATGTTTTAAAAATTCGTACGGTACGTGTTTAAAACTCCACAGGCTTAAAATTCGCGTACAAATCCGAATTTTTCAAACGTACGTAAGTATTATACGTTTATGTAAGATACGGAAAAATTTGCGTATAATACGCGTTTTATTCGGGTGATTGCTAACAAGGCTCACAAGTAGCCATCCTCTGGAATAAAATATTGTCGTATTGCCAGCCCTTTTGTAGTCCAATTGTCTAGTCGACTGTCTTTTTTATTATTTGGTTCAATGTTATTTAGTTATTAGTTGGTTCAGTAATAGAGATACTATTTGCTACTGTGCTTCCATCATATACATCTTGCCATTACGTTTTTAGTTGGTTCAATGGCTACAAATTTTCACAGAGGAGTTGGACAAGTTTTTACACTTGGTTGTTACTAGCCCACAAAGTTTTGCAGTTGGTGTTAGGTAGCGAACACATCCAGAAAGAATTCTAATAATCCTTGAGACAGAATACTGAGTGGTTTAGAATGTTTCTCTTGGGAGATCTGCATTAGAAGCTAAAGAGCCCTAACTGAATCTTACTATTCTGAATCTCTTCATACTATCATATGTTTTCTAACAGTACTGTTTGGAATTTGATTATCTAAAAGGGTTTTTAGGTGTATGAGAAGAAGCTATGTTCTTTTGGTAAGGAGGATTTCTAATATCGGGTAACTAATTCGTTTACGGTGTCTCAAACAAAATCAAGGAGATGTATTCACAACTTAAAGGCTTTTAACCAGCACATCTGTTGATTCATTCAATATACGAAGTTTTTTTAAGCTACTTTTTAGTGGAGTAAATGTCATATTCTGCTCATGTGTATGGAGGAGAATATTAGTATTTTTCCTGGTCTCTTCTTTGCCATGAAATTAGACTGACAGGACATGTTATATCTACAGAAAATTTTATTGTACGAAAGGAAATTTTAAGAAATAGGCTGAGGGAAAAAATAGTCCGACTGGCGGAATTTCAACATGCTTTGAATTTCACCTTCCCATTGACCTCCAAGCTAAGCATAGGACAATACAAATAATTCCAGTAGTAAGCATATGATGTCCTTGCACTATAGACAATAGAATCCTCGTGACCTTAAATTATCAACATACCATCACAAAAAGTTCTCTGTTTTTATTGGTGGAACCGGAGTAAAGTCCTTATCTGATTTGATTGCATGTTTCCGCATGAATAAGATTTTGTCCCCAACCCAAGTTTCAATACATAATTATGTTCAAGTAAATTGTGTTAATTCCAAATTAGCCGTTGGATTTCCTTTCCGCCAAACACGTTGAAATTGCGACAGTCTGACTACGCCAGTGGCGGAATATATTGTTACTTCCAAGTTTCCTCAAAAGAAATTTCCCTCACCTATTTCTTTTTTTTTTTTGAAAGGACCTCACCTATTTCTTATAATTTCCTTTTGTACTCTAAATTATTTTTGTTATATCTATCAGGACAAAGCTGAGCCTCCAGTGTCAACTTTATGCTTTTAACCAGCACATCTGTTAAAGCATTGAATATAAGTATTTTTTTAAAAAATACTCTAGTGGAATAAATGTCATATTGGCTCAGGTGTATGGAGGGGAATATTAGTATTTCCTGTTATCTTTTTTTTTTTTTTGGCCATGAATGTAAACTGACAGGACCTGTGTTAAATCTTTCAGGACAAAGATGAGCCTCCGGTAGAGGGGCGTCTACCTGATGCCACCAAAGGTACGCTTTAACCTAATCCCAGCCCCACCCTTCGGTTAAACATTTGGGTTTTATGATTTCAGTCTGTGATGTTAATTATCTTTTTTCCCCTTCTTCTCACAACACTCTCTCAATCACTTGCATCTAGAATTTGTTCACCTTTCATATCTCAATTGTATGATTGTGAAATTTGTTGGTCTTCAAATGCTTGAAAATCTGCCAAACTGCTTTTGCCTTTATCTTTAAAGGGCACTTCTCTTTAGTGAATACACACCTTTGGTACCGTAGCACTGGCTTGTTGCTGGTGGATGTTGTAGTTCTACTCCTACGTACTGAGCTATTGGTATAATTACATACTGTGAATTATTTATGCTGATTTGTTTTATGAGTTGTAGGATGGTTCTTTTCGGTTCTAGTCTGAATTTGCCTGTTGCAATTAAGAATTCGTAAACTCTTTCTATTCAGTTACCTAAAATCATCTCTCAAATCCTTGTGTGCTTGTTGAACTCTATTCTCAACATGAAAGGCATGTGGCAGTTTGTTTGAACGTGTTTAATTTGCATTCTACAGTAAACTCAGTTCTTGCTGAACAGTTATTCTGTTTACACCCACTTTCTATTTGTACATGTTTGTATAACTTGGATTTGAAAATGCAAACAGCATTTGCATCTCACAAGTTGATTGTATTTATGAAGCTCTCATAATAGCCTTAGTTTTGATTATTGCTGGAGTTTGTCTATAATATTTCTTTTGTTACATCAGGTTGTGACCACCTGAGGACTGTATTTGGTGAACAAATGGGATTGTCTGACAAGGATATTGTTGCTCTGTCCGGGGGTCACACCCTTGTAAGTTTGATTCTTCTATATTTATATCGATGTTATTCCCTTGTATGTAGTACTTTATTGATATTCTCTCTAACCCTTGTTATACTATCCCTTTTGTATGATGCAGGGAAAGTGCCACAAGGAGCGGTCAGGGTTCGAGGGAGCATGGACATCAAACCCTCTTATTTTTGACAACTCGTACTTCAAGTTAGTTACTTTAAATCTTACTCTCGAAATTTTGATCTATATATTAAATTCGTAGCCTTCCTATTCATAGCTTGCCTAGACGATGCCATTCTGTAATGTTTGGGAAATGTTTGTAACAGGGAGCTTCTTAGTGGTGAGAAGGAAGGCCTTCTCCAGCTGCCATCAGACAAGGCCCTCCTGAGCGATCCTGTCTTCCGCCCCCTTGTTGAGAAATATGCTGCAGTAAGAATTTCAACCTCTTAACAGTTTTTTTATTGACTTGAGACCTGCATGATCTGTCAGGAACCTTTTATTACATTGTGTCAAAAAATTTAACTTCTATTTTCTGATTGCTTCTAGGATGAGGATGCTTTCTTTGCTGACTATTCTGAAGCTCACTTGAAGCTTTCTGAGCTGGGGTGAGTTTTGATGACGCACGTGGATGCCAAACAAACGATATCCGCATGTGTTTATAGAAATTGCATTTCTAATTTGATCTCCGTTTTTGTATATATAGGTTTGCTGAAGCTTAAGGTGGACTTGTTGCATGGAGGATCATCCTGCTTTTGTTGTGGCAGTTTTGGGGATCTACTTAGAATATGTTCAGGGTTAAAGACATGTTCTGTAATAAGAACCTGCTGTTGTTGCCTATTAGTCTATTTTCGTCTTTTTTTGTTGGATTACTACTACTTTTGAAGTGTTTCCATTTCATCTAAACTCTTTTACATGGCTTAAGGTGGTTTACTTTCTAGTGACATCTCAATATATTTGAAACTAATCTCTTTGTCATTGTGGAATGGAAGGGAAAGGAAATCAATTTCTTGGCATTTTCTTTCCTCTGGGAAATTACGATTCTCATTGATTTAACTTTTCGATGTTTGTAATGCCAAAGAATTTGGAAAGAAAAGTGAATAGTTTAATATGGGGAAGTGATTGCTTGCTTGGATGGATGATATCACTATTTTTCTAATTTTTTTTTTTCCAATTGGGAATCACTTTTCTTTTCCAACCCTATGATTCTGCGGACCAGACGACGAGGCAGAAGAGTAATGACAAAAACCCAAGCACCGGTTGCACAGTGGAAAATATGGTACTGACTCACGCTTGTGTGTTTGCGTCTCTGAACTATTGTTTAAATTAGGCTTTGCCAGTGTTTTTGCTTATTTCACTTCCTCTTACCATATATGGTTGGGTTGGGTTACGCAAATGCAGATAATTGTATACAAAAAGCTAAAATGAGCGGCGATTACCAGATGCAGAAGGAAGGGTCCTACTCTTTAAATTAGATTCTGCCATCCACTAGCTTTTATACAAAGCAGTAGCCGGACCTCCTTGTCTGCAGTGGTGGTGCACAGTTAACTGTATATTTCTAATTTCTTAGCTAGAAACCCTAATTTCAGTCTCAAACACTAAAAACTCCCATCTTAAAAAACGTCGTGTTCCAAATTATACAAAATATTGTTATAGAATTTGACCTAAAACTCTAGAAACTGTGCTACGACAATAGCATCTTGAAACTAACTTCTGATATCGTTGATGGATCACCCTATGCCCTGTGGACTGACGCACGCCATTACTGTCTCAGCAATCTTCCAGACCACCTATATATCTATGTCATAATCATCCCAGAGAGAGAGAGAGAGAGAGAGAGAGAGAGAGACTCGTACATTCCCGCTTTCGATATAAGATCTTGCAGATCTTGCAACATGCATCCCAGCTTCATAAATTGTTCTTTTAAAACATTTTTCGTTAATTTTGAAATACATCGGGACCATTTCATAAATATATGACAATACAAATATTTGCATGATACTTTTGTGCTATAAGATATGCTTTTGAAATGGTCTCGATGTACTTCAAAATCAAATTATTTCAAAAGAACAATTTATGAAGTTGGATGCCAAAATCAACCAGTGAAAAGTTAAGGAATCAAAAATTCTCGAACGCTATAATTGGGGTGCCATTAGGGTAATTTAGCACCTAATCTATCTATATCTATTATACTATACAATAAGAAAAGGTTGGCTTCGTCGTGTTTTTCTTTATCTAACTTTAAAATTAAAGTTGTTCATTAGATTTATTGGGGACGGCTTGTTTTACATATAATTTTTTTAAGAAAAATATAGTTTGTACTTCCTTTTCTTTTGATCTTCCAAATAGAAAAATAATTTAAATAAAATTTAAATACGCACATGCTTATATACTAGAACAAAGAAATACAAAACTGAAAAAGTAAAAGAAAAGAGAAGAGTGAAAAAATTGAATGTACTGGCTTTTTCGGTCAGTCCATTTACAGTCAACTGGGCCTGGGCCATCTTTCTTTTTCCCGCTCCATACGTATCGGCTTTCTTACAAACCTCTTTTCTTTGGCGGGAAAGACATTCTCTTCTGCTCTTCTCAAACCCTAATGGCGACGGATCCCACCAGCCGAATCCTCGCCGCGAACGGCGTTCTGCTCACCGCTGCATCATCGAGTCCCGTCTGGGAGGTCGCCGGCGGTGTATTTCTCGCCCCGCCTCGGCTACTGCTGCGTCGCTACGGTGAGCGAGCGTCTCCTCACCGTCGCGGTGAAGAGATCGCCGTCACCGGTCTGGTACGAGGAAAATAAGACGGTAACCGTAGGAATCAACTTTTATCTCCACCTAGGGTTTTATGTGCCCCCATTTTTCTCCGGCGGTGGGGCCCACATCGACGAGTTCGCCGGAAAATGGCTGGAGGTGGTCGATGACAAGTACACTGATCGGTTGCGGCGAGGAGGAATCGACCATACAGGTGAATTATTTGTTTACTTTGTCGGAATGTTGATGATTTGTTTGCTCCCTTTTATTTGAAATCTTAGGGTTAGGAAGGATTCGAAGAAGAAGAAGGCACTGGAGCTGCAATCATGGAGATCATATTGGCAAGGTATGATTATTTGCTTATCGTTCTTTATCGGTTCGCCACAAGCCCCTCATTATTTAACATGCACTTGAAGTTTGAGTTTGAATTTGAAGAGCAATATTAAGTAGGTTTATATGCTTCTAATGAACCCATGACCTACACAGAGGAAACAAAGACACAGTTGATTATGATGAAATTGACACTACAAAATGCTTGTGCTTCTATTGCACCAATGAAATTGCTTCCTATTTGTAAGTTAACTCGTGCTTCCGTTCATTTCAATGAACAAAATTCCCTGTCCTATATCCTATGAAAGATTAGCAAAAATCCTAGAGGGACTCGTGAGTTCCTATTTTTTCAAACTCATCAACTACAAACCGTTGGATTACATGCATCTCATCCCTTGATTGCAAGTTCCTAAAATGTCAAGGACCTAAATAGAAAAATTCGTCCATGTGTCATAATCCTATTGCAAGTTCCTATTTTGAGTCTCTGTTTGTGTTTCTGTAGTTGAACTGAAAGATTAGTGACCGTCACTTCAAATTTTTTCGTTGGTACCCATTAAGTTGTAAACACATGCACCAACTTATCTCTAGCTTTCTCTATCATGAACTTTTTTTTTTCCCTTCATTACTTGAGTTGTGAACGCATTATTTACTTGGGGAGGTATATGTTAAAGCTAACTGGGGAGATATTGTGGTTCATTTATTAGTTTTACTAGCATGTGTGCACGTGCCTTGCACGTATTTTAACATTCTTTTAATTAACTTAGGAAGATTCTTTAGGAAGACCAAAGGGTAGTCTTCATAATTACTAAGTTGTCCTTATTAAATTTAATGAACCATTTTTAATTAGTATAGACATGTAAGGGTATTTTCGGAATTCAAAAGTTTCACCATCAAGTTTTCCTATTATATAGTAGAATAGATTGTATAAATGTTATTTGATCTCTAAGTGTTTTCTATAATTGGAAGGTTGTGTGGTCTGAAACTGATGATGACATATCAGTATTACTTTTCACTTTTCTTCGACAAGAGGGTGCATGTGGGGTGGGGTTGGGGGGGGGGGGGGGGGGGGGGGTTAGGAGGGGCCATGGGCCCCTTGACATTGTAAACGTTTAGCTTTTTGTAACTACACATAACACATGTTTAATTAAAGTTTTACATTAAGTGGGCCTCTCTCCTAGGCCATTATAGCTCATGTCAATGAAATGAAAGAGGTCATTTTATTATATTGAAACTTAGAATCATTTTCCGAATTCCTAGCTTACGGCTCTAAATGAGCAAGGCTGCTCTCAAGCTCAAACCGACTTGACTCAACTTCCTATTCTTTTTGACCCTCTGTTGCATAAAGTCTTGGATTCACCACTGTATTTGGATGTGTGGCTCAATATGGGAGCATCATTCTTTTTTTCGCTTTTGACTTAATCTGCCATGGATATGAATGCAACTTCCTATAAGGAACTTTCTTCATGACCTAATCTAATAATGATGCCAATTAATATTGAGCATGATAATGTTAGGAACCCTTAATCTCATTATAGCTGCTGGCATACATATGGAACTTTCATGAGTAACTGAATTTTGAAATAGATATGTAAAACTACAAATTTATCTGTACTTCTTCAGTATCAGACTACAGCGAATTGGTGAAGCTTGCTTATCTGCCTGCCATTCGTAAAGAATCTGATATATGATTTTTATGCATTTTCAGTTTTAAAAGTTAGCTTAATTGTTTTCTTACTTGTCCCTACTTGTTCGTTTTAATAAATTAAAATATAACCCAAAAGATTACTTGCATTAAGATATCTTCATCACATATGGTTCATTTAACAAGACAATTATGTACAGTCTGATGATTCTGTAGGTGAAGGATGGGTCCTTGCTGTAGTATACCATGTATAACACTTAATATCGGGTATAAATGAAAATGGAATTGTGAGTTTTCTGGACCGTACAACAAACCAAATCTGACATTGTATTTGTGGTATATGCTGAAGTAACTTCACTAATTAGTGTTGAATATGATGTCATGGAACACAAACATAAACGACAAGCTTCCTTGCTTAAAAAATCAATCGCTACTATTAGGGTAAGTAGATCGTTTTGGAAGTTTTTAGTTTGAAGGAGGTGGCTGGATCAGGCCAAATGTCACATTAAAGCTGCATGTCTACAATGTCATTTTTGCTTAAATTTGTTTGGTGCATTGTTCTTTTGTATCCCTTCTCCTTCCAGGAAGTGTAAATTATGACAGATGATCTAAAACATCTAAACTTACCATCAATCCTTCAGAAAAAACAAAAGAACTTTTTTATCTCTTCTATCCCACTTCCAAACAACCACTATTTTTTTTCCTACTAAGTGAGATCGGGAATCTTAGGCAAAGGAACTTGGCATGTACTTTTGGGTAATTCGCGGTTCAATTCTGCACAACAGCAAACTGTGGAAGGGGTTGAAATGACTCAAAGTGGCTCACTTTAACCACTTTGCTTCTATCGAACCAAAGATGGCCCTATTGGGGCTTTCTTCAAAAAACATCTCAACTTATTTTCTTTTTGGTCGACACATAGTACTAAAAATATGAACTAATTGTATTCAAGGGTATATAAAGGTTTTGACCCCCTTCCCTCCACACTTCCATTGTACTAACTACTAGGTTTATTTCAATGTTGAACATCAGTTGTGGATGCGTGCTACTTGGTTACTGGATGTTGTAATAATGTTTAGTTCAGATCCCTATACTAAGATGGGGCTGGCCAAAATGGGCTTTGGCAACACTGAAAACAATGGTTGGAATCAGTATCTTTCTTGACTAATTGTATCAACTTCTCTTTATGGCGGTCCAGACAACACATATTAGGTTTTTAAGCCTCTTGAGAAACTAATTCTAACTGCTTTGATGAATGTTGAGATTCTTCTTGGTAATGAAATGAAATGTGCCTACTAGATAGTCTTAATAGGAGAAAACTCTCGAAGGACTCTCACTTCAGCTTCTGAGTTCTGGCATTATACTTCAGGGAAGACCACAATTTCATCTATCTCGTTCTTTGTGACTATCTCAGCTGAGGTATATTTGAATTCTTGGTTGCATGAGCCGACTGGGCCTATGAGATATTTTCCCCACGTACCAACTAGCCTTCTAGGTTTATGGCAAGCCAGCCTTATTTGTCCATACTTTCTGATATCAGGCATTTGGGTACTATCCGAGAGGGTTGATGTTAGATTAAGAGCCTCCAAAGCATCTGTTCAGTATTGTGAAGCCTTATCAGTTAATAACTGTGCCCCATAGAGCTACCTAGTTCTGATAGTTTTGGCATAGATGATGACCACGAAAGAAGATGAATGATGGCACATTTGAGAACTTAGCTGGAAGACACATTTGGTTATCGCTGATCTCATAAGTATGGGTAAATGGAAACCTTCGAAGAATTTTCCAGTAAAAACTAATGGCTAGGGAATTCAAATTGAAAAATATGGACATATTTGCTACAATCACAGACAATTCTTTGAAAATTTTGACACTCACTTTAGAAGGCATCTGGCTAGGTGCTCGTTGAGAGCTCAAATCTGTGTCAGGTGTCTGATTACATACTTATTTTTGTGCAGTGTTATATGAATTTAGTGCTGTAAATGCTTCTTCTGGGGTTTGCACACAAACTAGATTCAGGTATTTTATATTCTTAACTACATTATACTCAATTTCAGATAGATGGACTTGTCAGACACCTTATTGAAAGTTAAAACTGCAAAGTAACTAGCAATTCAGAGAATGATACAGTCATGTAGCATATTGATGATTCTGGTTTGAGAGGTGTATGAGACTTTGAGATGGCAGTAGCTATAAGTTTTATGTGCCCACTTCTTACTCTTTCGGAGTTCTCAGAAGTCATGGAGCTGTGAGACAATCTTTTGGATGGTAACGGTGGGGACCAAGTTAATTTAGTTTTGTTCTCTGGATGATGGGGATGGAGGATAAATCATGATGATCATGTTACTTAATTTTGTGGCAAAGTCGTAACAATGCCAAGGTTAAGGTTATTGTACTTCACATTGATGCATCAGAACGAAAAATAAAGAAAAAGATTTATATAATTGTGTGACAGCTATTGAAAGCACAAAATGTCCTTTACGTAAGTTTGATTTGGTGAATGAAAGTGTTGAATATGTACACAGGTGTATGTTAGATACGACAGTATTTGTCGAGCAAAGAGTGTAAAGTTTATTTATGGTCTATGTTGTAGGGGTATGTCTTGCGGTGACATATCCATATTCAATTTATTGGTACTTGGACTATGTTACCTCAAAGATTTGATTTAGATGCTTTTCATAATGTATCCTGCATGTATATATAATCCCGCCCTCCCGCCCCCCCCCCCCCCCCCCCCCCCCCCCCCCCCCCCCAACCCCACCCCACCCCCACCTCCCCAATTTTTTTTTCTCTTGTACCTTTTTGTTGAAGTTACATTTCATATACTCAGTTTTGTCTTACTAATTTTAAATCCTTAGATTCAAAAACTTCTCTCCATACTTCTATTTTGCATTTAACTCTTCTTTACTCTCATCGACCAACATAATATCATAAACAAACATCATATAACATGGGACCTCCTCCTGGATATAATTAGTAATTTTATCCATAACTAGTGCAAAAATGTATGGACTTAGTGTTGATCCTTGAAGTAAGCCAACATTAATATGAGATGGTTTACTATCTCCTCCAATGATTGTCACGGTCGTCGTGACTCAAAAAATACATTACTAGGCTCAATATATCTACTATGGACTGTTTCTTCTCCCAAGCCCACCACATTAAATCCCTTGGAACTTTATCATAAGCTTTCTCTTAAGTAAATGAAAACAATATGCAAATCCTTTTTTGTCTTTAAATATTTTCATTAATCTTGTACACAAGTAAATGGATAAGATATTCAGTTGATAAAGTGTTTTATATTATTCTAGTAATATATGTCTAAAAAAGTTTAATTTAGGCAAATTATATGGGCACAGCCAAAAGTGACCGGGGCTATCCCATTGTGGCAGTCCTAGGACTGCTCACTTTTCTGACAGTCCAGTCTACAGACTGGACTACCAGAAAAGTGGGCAGTCCTTGTTAGATCCTGGCAGTCCTTGTTAGAAACTGGACAGTCCAGTCTACAAACTGGACTGCCAGAAAAATTGAAAAAATGGGCTAGTCCCGATCACTTTTGGTTGTGCCCATATAATTAGCCTTAATTTATGATGGAACATTATAGGTGTCACTGTTAGGGGTTGGTACTACTTTTTGGTCTCAAAGATCGGGTTCCTAGTTCTTGGGCATTCATCCCTTACTTCAAGGAAAATGTGTGAAGGAAGGAATCGATATTCTTTTGACTGGAAATTTTCAGGTAAGGGTAGCTATCCACCTATGTTTGGCACTACATGGGGGTGGATAGTAAAGAAATTGGCCCTTATTTGCAAAAAAAAAAGTACTAATAACAATAATATGGTAGTAAATGTTGTGAGTGCGTTTTTAACATGGATCTGGTGATTCTTTATAGGTACTTGGGGCATTTAGGCAATTCTGTTACATGTGGAAAGGCCAAGGGTGCTTGCAGGTTGGACTTGGCGATGGTACTGGGAGCCCAAGCAAATGTCTCATTACACCAGGTGACTTTTTGGCAGTTGGCAAATTCAAAAGTTACGTCTAACTGTGTTATTCCCTAGTCTATTTTGGTTATAGTTTGAAATTTGTTACAGCTGATTTCTTTCTTCTTAGCTTTGAGAAATTTGCTCAGCTAATATATCATTATTTAACAATACCTAGTATATATTATGGGCTACTTCAACTCGAGCTTTGACAACACCAACAACCATTTGCTTATTCTCAAACTGCCTTTACTCTGCATAGTAATCATGACTTCACATATGTTAGGTTGAGTTTTTTCTTCATGTTCATGATGTCTGTAATATGATTGTAAGATTTGATAATTTTAAATGCTATTTACAGAATGGAACAATGTCAGTAGCAAAAACTCATTCATATCACTTGACTAATTTGATTTGAAGAATAAAATATTCGGCACTTGATCATTACATCTGCTCCAATGGGGGGGTCTATCCAGTTGTTGTCCAGATAAATAGGTACCCAATATTATAGAGGTAAATTTGCTCAGGTCAAGTCCGATAGGTCTATCTATGCTTTCATGCTTGCTCAAGAAAAGAAGGAAAGGAATATTTCTTTGGTCGGTTTCCTAACATTATTTATTTAATCGTCTTTGGAAAAAGAGAGCAAGGAATCATTACTGCTAGTGGATCAATTTGAAGTTGGAGTAGGTCATCCTCTACACCATCAATCAGACTCTCCAGTCATTATCCTTGTGACAAACATTAGTATGTAATCTGTACGAAATTCTCGTGTCAATGTCAAATGTTTGAATCCTTGTTTTATGAACTTAGACCTTGCTTGGTTCATATTTTTTCCTGTGTTTGGATGCCAAAGAAAATGAGTATGAAAGGAAATTGATTTTCAAGAGGAAGGAAAATAGGGGAGAAATGGTTCCCCCACCAATCCAAGGATTCACGTTCTCCCTTTAAGTATTCACATTCTCTCCCAATTTCCTTGACATTTCCAAACACCGGAAATGAAATTGATTGGAATTACAATATTCCAAAGGAAAGGAAAGATTAAAGAATCAAGTTCCTTTCCTTTCCGTGAACCAAACGAGGCCTTAATACTGGGAATCCTCTTGTGAATGTGGATTTCTCGATGTACTTTATTCTTCCCAGCATGTGCATAACAATTAGTAATATATGTATGTGATGTTATGATGAGAATAAGAATTTGTATAGAGCGACTCCTGTAAACAAGTCCATTGAGAAGGAATAATGGAGCAGATCGCGACATCTTTTGACTACAACCTCCAAAGCAGCATGTGGTAGCCTCTTAATATGTGTAACATGTTATTATAGCATGCTGATCACCATCAGTGTTATACTATATTAGATAGTGATTGTCCATATTATTCCTAGTTCAGCTACACAAGTAGAACTCATGAGGACCATTCATAGAGTTGTTAATATAGGACAATAGAACTTGTGCGAGTAGGCTATATTTGGTTACAGATGACCATAACTAGTTATGTTTGCTAATTTGGCAGGCCCTGTTTTTACCATCAACTGTGAGATGTTCCGATCATATATTTGCTACATCAACCCTGCTATGTTTTTATATATGGAAACATCATGCAACATTTATTGTTATAAATCGACAAATTGAATTGTAAACACAATGTTTCCACTCATAGTTATTTATTTCTTCAAATTCTGCAGTCAAGATCTGGCGGAAAGAGCTCAAAGACAAAAAGCAAAGCATCTGTTGCACTGTTTTCTGATAATGGACGTATGCGGCTTCCTCTTCTTCCACCACTAACCTCGTAAGTTACACTTATTCGGAAGTAAAAACACGATGACAAATTGATTCGAAGTCTGTGTTATTTTAGTCGTCCAGAAGTCTCCTCCTGTCATATTTTGCGTCTTGTTCCCCAGCTGATCACGCGCTCATTCTCTGGGAATACTTTTGATACTTCGCTTCTGGGCGAGGGGGAGGGATGTTGATATATATATATAGTGTTATTGGGCTTTAGTCCCACATTGGCTAGAATGATAGGAGAGGAGGCTAGCCTCTCCTATATATATGTTGTTACTCCATTCAATAAAATCACTTCAAGTCTCAACATGGTATCAGAGCCTAAAATTGCTTAGCATACCGTTAGAGACCCCTCCTCCACACAAACCCTAACCCTAAATCCCCCTTCTACGCCGCCGCTGCCGCCCGCTGCCGCTGCAGCTGCTGCCGCCCGCTGCCGCTGCAGCTGCTGCCGCGCCGCCGCCGCCGCAGCGCCGCCCCGCTGCTGCTGCAGCTGCCGCGCCGCCGCCGCCGTTGCCGCGCTGCTGCCGTTGCTGTGCCGCTGTTGCGGCTGCAACTGCTGCTGCTGCTGCCGTTTTTACGGCTGCAGGATTCATTGTACCGCTATTGCGGGTACAAGATTCACGCTCGTTTCTGTACCGTTTTTACGGCTGCAGGATTCATTGTACCGCTATTGCGGGTACAAGATTCACGCTCGTTCTTGAGATCAATCTCAAGGAGATGCCTATAATCCCTAGATCCGATGAAATCAGACATATTCGGATTTAGGAGAGGACGGCAAGGACGAGCGTGAGTCGTGGAGCAAGTGTGAAGTGATCGAGAAGAAGCATCGATGGAGGAGATTCTCAAGAAGCTGGATGCTGACGATGTGGCGACATTGCTGAAGTTGATAAAGGTGTCGGCTGGTGAAAGCACGACACGAGCACCGCCAAAGTTAGAACTACCCTCCATCGATCTGAAGTTGGATGGACCAGCCACCTATTTGAGTTGGTCACGGCGGGTGAGAAGAACCCTTGCAGGTAAGAACCTGGAGGGATTCTTGACAGGCGAGAAGACAGAGCCGGAAGAGGGCTCGACAGGACGCGACGAGTGGAAATCCACTCATATGGTGATTTATATCTGGCTTCTCAACTCCTTAGTCCAGTCTATTGCTTCCACAGTAGATGGCATTGAGATGGTGAAAGACGTATGGGAGAAATTGAGAAGAACCTATGATGGCATAGGTAACAATCTACGGATCTTCCAGATAAAAGGGGAGATCGACGACACCGTACAAGGCGAGAAGACGGTGCAGGAGTACGCTACGGAGTTGGAACGCCTCTGGCTGGATTATGATCACCATTCCAAACGGGCAAGCTGCGGGGACCCAAAGTGCAAGGAGAGACAGGTGTGTCTGCAGGAGAGGACGATGAAATTCCTTAAGGGACTGACTGCAGCATTCACACAGAGAACAGCCTTACTCCTCGCCCAGCCAGCGATCCCTAGTCTCGAGGAGGCTATCTCAGCCATGATTCAGGAGGAGACGCGGATCAGATTACAGACAGGGACAGGCGCATCATCGACAGGTGCTTTACCCGAAGTGAAGTCAGCACTAGCAGCTACCGGTTCGGGGGATACAGGATCCAAGGGAGAGCTCTGGCAACAGAATCGGCAGTGCTACAACTGTGGGGAGATGGGCCACCATCGATATGCTTGTACCAAACCACCTAAGGAGGGAGACTCAGGTGGTGGACGTGGACGAGGATATGCTGGACGTGGACGTGGTCGAGGAGGCCGACGAGGCGGTCGAGGAGGCTATCGGGCAAACCTGCTGGTGGCAGATGGGAATGGAGGAGCTGGCGGCGCCTTTACTGAGGAGGATCAGGCGCTACTGGATCTGCTGGAGAGAAAGTAAAAAGCGTCAATCGAAGGAGACAGGAGGAGCGTAGCAGAGGAGGCATCCACTCCATTCTTCAACGCCGCTATGTATGCCCATCCATCAGAAGGTACTGACGAGTCTCACGCTCTTGCATCTATGTCTTCCCTTAAAATGTCAGACTGGATTATCGACTCAGGAGCATCTCGGCATGTGACCGGAAATGCTAGTAAGTTTTCCTCGTACACTCACCTAGCATCGACAGACACCATTCAGACTGCGGATGGTACTTTCCAACCAGTGGTCGGTAAGGGTACTGTTAATTGTACGGGTTCAGTAAGGTTATCCAATGTTTTGCATGCTCCATCCTTCCCAGTCAGTCTCTTGTCTATTAGTTCTATAATTCTCCAACTAAAATGCATTGTTTCTTTTGATATTCCTAAGGTGATCTTCCAGGAGAAAGGGACGGGACGAAGACTTGGGACTGGCACTTGGCATGATGGACTGTGGTACCTAGATCAAGACGGACTGGACTCAGCATTGGTGTCTATGGCAGAGAAGGCTGGAATGGAGGAGCTGCAGCAGAAGACTGAAGACACTTTGATACTTCATCATAGGAGGATGGGGCATTCTTCCTTTGATACTCTAAATAAGTTGTATCCAGATATGTATGCAAAATCAAATAAAAGGAAATTAGTATGTGATGCATGTGAGTTAGGAAAACTTACTAGGAGTTCATATGTTGGAAATGGTCATAAGAGTTCTTCAGTCTTTGAGGTAGTTCATTCTGATGTTTGGGGCCCATGTGCTACTAACACTATGAATGGGTATAAGTATTTTGTTTCGTTTATCGATTGTGCATCTCGTGTCACCTGGCTGTATTTGATGAAGAACAAAAGTGATGTATTTGCTTGTTTTCGGGACTTTCATAAATATGTCCAGACTCAGTATAATGCAGTGGTGAAGATACTGAGATCTGACAATGGGACGGAGTATACCAATAGGACACTTGCAGAGTACTTGTCAGCACATGGAATACAGCATCAGACCTCTTGTGCATATACACCAGCACAAAATGGAGTAGCAGAAAGGAAGAAACCGACATCTTCTGGAGACCGCAAGAAGTATGATGATCGACATGAATGTCCCACAACACCTATGGGGATATGCGGTGTTGACAGCAGCTCAACTTATAAACAGGATGCCTTCAAAAGTCCTGGGATGGAAGTCTCCATGTGAAGTATTACAAGGTAATAATAGTGGAATACTTCCACTAAAGGTGTTTGGATGTGTGTGTTTTGTGAAGGACAACAGACCATTCGTTGGAAAACTTGACCCTAGAGCAGTCAAGTGCATCTTCGTGGGCTACTCAGCAACTCAGAAGGGGTATGTATGCTGGAGTCCAGTAGAGAAGAAGAAATTTGTTAGTATGGACGTCCACTTCCGGGAGCATGAGCCATATTACCGCCAGGATGGAACTTCGTATAACACGCCTCATACTACAAGTATAAGGCGAGAGGGGGAGATAGAGAACTTGGAGAACCTGGTGGTAACCGATTTAGAAGTTTGGCATAGAGACACGGTTGAGGAGGAACATGAAGGTGAAGCGGAACAGAGGGAGGAGACGAGAAGTGTTACACCTACGGCTCAGGGGGAGTTACTGACCTACAACAGGAGAAACAACAAGCAGACTACAGGACCAGTACCTACAGTGTCAGTGCCAAGTCCCTTGCCTGTGCCTGTCCCAACTCCTGAGACACCTATACCACCATCCTCCTCATCTACACCACCATCCTCCTCATCTACACCACCACCCTCCTCAGGTGATATCGTTCCTCCCATACCACTACCTACACGAAGGACTACTCGCAGCAATGCGGGAAATCCTCCGGACAGATATGGTTGGGATCTTGCTAAGTTTGTTTCTTATGATCATATATCTTCTTCTCATGGAGCATTTATAGCATCTTTGGATAGTATTACTGTACCTAACAATTGGCAGGTTGCCAAGAACGATCCAAAGTGGAAAGCGGCAATGCACGAGGAGTTGGGAGCTCTTGAGAAGAACCACACTTGGGAGCTGGTGAGACTGCCAGAAGGGAAAAGAGCAGTTGGATGTAAATGGGTTTTTACTGTGAAACAGAACCCAGATGGACAGGTTGAGCGCTATAAAGCTCGACTGGTGGCAAAAGGATACAGTCAGACGTACGGCATCGACTATGACGAGACCTTTGCACCAGTGGCGAAGATGAGCACTGTCAGGACCTTGATCTCCCTGGCAGCCAATGGAGGGTGGAAGCTACACCAACTGGATGTGAAGAATGCATTTCTTCATGGAGATCTAGTAGAGGAGGTGTACATGGAGATACCACCAGGATTCGGCACAAAACAGACAGAAGGCAAGGTCTGCAGACTGAAGAAGTCTCTCTATGGACTGAAGCAGTCTCCTCGGGCATGGTTTGACAGGTTCAGGAGAGCAATGATAGGGATGGGATATCAGCAGATCAATGCTGATCACACTGTCTTCTTCAGACGGAGTGGAGGCCATATCACCATGCTTGCAGTATATGTAGATGATATGATTATCACAGGCAATGATGAGCAGGAGATCGCCCAACTCAAAGTAAAACTTGGCAAGGAGTTCGAGGTGAAAGATCTTGGCCCCCTTCGATACTTCCTTGGGATTGAGATTGCTCGAGATAATGAGGGAATCGTTCTTTCTCAAAGGAAGTACGCACTGGACCTGCTTACGGAAACAGGGATGATGGGATGTAAACCAGCTACGACACCGATAGACCAGAAGTTTAAACTGGATGCTGAAGCTGGAGAACCAGTTGACCGGGATAGATATCAGAGATTGGTGGGCAAGTTAATCTACTTAAGCCACACTCGACCTGATATCAGCTTTGCGGTAAGTGTAGTAAGCCGCTACATGCATGACCCCCGGAAGGGTCACATGGACGCAGTGTACCAGATTCTGAGGTACTTGAAGGGAGCCCCCGGGAAGGGACTGATCTTTAGAAGAAATAATCATGTAGGCATTGAGGGCTATTGTGATTCTGACTGGGCTAGCTGTGCTGACGACAGGAGATCCACATCGGGATACTGCATATTTGTAGGAGGCAACTTGGTCTCTTGGAGGAGTAAGAAGCAGTCAGTAGTGGCCAGATCAACAGCTGAAGCAGAGTATAGAGCGATAGCCTTGGGAGTCACAGAACTACTGTGGTTGAAGAATATGCTGACGGAGCTAAAGCTGGACCAGGGAACAAAGATGAAGCTATGGTGTGACAACCAGTCAGCTATTAATATTGCCAACAATCCAGTGCAGCATGACAGGACCAAACATATTGAGATTGACAGATTCTTCATCAAAGAGAAACTGGATAAAGGAGAACTAGAGCTGGGCTATGTTCCAACCAAAGATCAGGTAGCAGACGGACTGACAAAGGGGCTTAGTTCTATCAACATGATGAGAGGATGTGACAAGATGGGCTTAGTGAATATCTTTCGCCCATCTTGAGGGGGAGTGTTGATATATATATATATAGTGTTATTGGGCTTTAGTCCCACATTGGCTAGAATGATAGGAGAGGAGGCTAGCCTCTCCTATATATATGTTGTTACTCCATTCAATAAAATCACTTCAAGTCTCAACAAGGGATAGAATTAAGAGTGGGTGGGTATGTTGGACCACTTGTGGATGGATGCCTGGATGGGATGTCAGCCTTGGCCCTTTCCTTTGTTTTGTTTGGCATGAGAGGGAGAGGCTCAGAGGCACTTGTAAGAGAAAATAAACAAACATTATGGTCCCATCAACTGTTTCCGAATTATAGTCCATTCTACCACCCACCAAAATTAGTATGGATGTTCACCATTTCGTTCAAGCCTTATCAAATATTATTTTCATCCAGTCTAAAAGTACTTTGAGTGTGGTTTGGTGAACATCAATACTATTTTGACCACTAATTTGACACTTGACAGTCCTTGAATGAAAAATGGTGAATATCCGCGCTAGTTTTGGTGGGAGCAGATTTGATGTCCCCATTTTTGGTGTACCAAATCAGATCCTACCAGTTTGGGGCGGACCCATATTTTTATAGGAGGAAAATTGGTTTGGTACACAAAAAATAGGGACATCAGATCACATCTGCTCTGAATTTTAGTGGATGAACAAAAATGGACTCTCCAAATAATGTTACATGAAAATGGGAGAGAAAAAAAAGTCAGCAATATAATTTTGCTTCTCTTAACATTTATATATATTTTTGTAAAAATTTACAATTGATAGTTGTCCAGTTGAGCTTGGAGATTTTTGAATTCAATTCTGTTTAACCACATTATTTATCATTTTTTAATTTATTTTCTCCATAATTCTATGCACCGTACCTCCTCATTTGCAAACAGGTCACCAGTCCGTCATCATCGTCATCGTGTGTGTAACGGAATGGATCGCCGCATAAGATCGACGAGGTGGAACCCACCTACTGACGGAGCTGTTGCTCTCTCCACGCCGATACGTGGGCCCCCTGTTGTCCCTTTACGAGGACCTGCAGTGCATTCTCGAATTTTCCATGCTTCCTCCTCTCCTCCCTAGCCAGCCAAAACGCATATTAAAATCGTTGTTTTCATACTGAGACCAACCAACCATTCCCTCTCTCTATAAGGAAGGGCCTTCAGTCCTCTCCTCTCCGAAACCTTGAGTTGTATCAATTAGTGTCACATCTCTGTTAATTAGTACTGTCCTTGATTTCTACAATTACGAAGCCAGAGATATTGATCAGTAATTTTGCATGGATGGAGGTTTCTAATGCACAGCTACACCAGGTACGTAACTCTGAACCAAGTGTTTTGGTGTTTTTCTTCTTGAACCTAGTATGCATCTTGGTTGCAATATCATATAGTATCAAATCATTACTTGGGTTTGATTTATACTGTTTTTTTTTTTTTTTTTGTTAGTTATGATGTGGCTTTTATATCACCTAGTTGTTTCTCTTGAATAATTAACCACACTTTGTAGGCTTGGAGAACTGTGAAATTTGCCCATGAGTTCTTAATTTCTTATTCAAGTTCATGGGGGTCTTGCACTGTCGTACATGTGCATACTAGATAGGAATTTTAATTTGCTCAATTCAGTGCAATTTTTTTCCACTTCCTCTTTTATCTACTCCCCACTTCAATTGTTTCATCTTTGTAAAGAAGGTTTAGTTTCATAAGCTACTTTCTTCTTTCACTCTTGTTTATTAAGTGGATACCTGTGTAATTAGTCTTTCTTCTTTGTAGTGATTTCTGAAGGGGTTTTTTTTTTTTTTTTTACTTTGACCACATATAGTACTATTTAGATTCTCACTTTGTAATCTGTTGTTATAAATATACTAAAGAAATTGCTCTTTGTTAAGAAATGGTGACCATGCTAAAAATATCTGAATGTTAAGTTGTGATCATGTTATATTGTCATTAATTGTCTTCTGATAGGATTGATCCACTATGCTATCACTTCAATGCTTCAACATATGCAGAGCAATACAAGTTAACTTCCCATGCAATGCATTTTGTGAATTTGCAGACAATGGCCAGCCAATTTGAGGATGCCATGAACTTTCCCAACACCCAACAACAACAACAACAACAGCAGCAGGAGAAGAAGCCGAGGCCTAACCCAGAACGAGCCCTCCCCTGCCCGAGGTGCGACTCCTCCAACACTAAGTTCTGCTACTACAACAACTACAGCCTCACCCAGCCCAGGTACTTCTGCAAGGGCTGCCGGCGGTACTGGACCCAGGGAGGCTCCCTCCGCAACGTCCCCGTCGGCGGCGGATGCCGAAGGAACAAGAGAGCATCCGCCCCATCCAACTCTTCTTCTTCTTCGAAGATATCGCAGTTCGATCAAGATTTCACCAACCACCCCAACCCCTTCCTTCCTGCCCTTCTGCCATTGCCACCCCTCCCCTATGACCCCAATGAGCTATCCTTCACCCTTGCCACCCTCCAAAACCCTAACCTTAATCCATCACAGGCCTTAGCTGATCTTGACAACAACATTAACGGTGGCCTCTACTATTATGGGTTTGGTAATGCTGGGGAAGGAGTGATGATGAACAGCACTGAAGCAGTAACTACCGCTGGAGAAGAAGAGGATAGCAAGTTGTTGATGATGGGATCAGTACCACATCAGTGGCCAGGTCATGTCGGTGGGGATGAGCATCATGACAACTTGATGATGGCAACGGACCCAGTGCTTAGAGATTACTGGAAGAATGGGGCTGGCTCTGCTTCTTTGCATGGACTAATCAACAGCTCTCTTTATTAGAGAAATTGTACTGTCCAAGATTCCTCTCTTGCTAATCCGTTTCTTGGTGTGTGTTTTAAGTGTGTTTTCATATTTGAAATCCTATATAGTTTAATCATGTCATTATGAGAATAGAACCAATTCCTTGTTTTCAAGATTACCATTTCGAAAATGATATTAGGGTGACCGCGTTGGCATGTGTCCACGTGGTGGCCAACCATTGGCCCCCCTCTCTAGCATGGGCCCACCTTGGATTGGGGGCCAATGGCGGTGTGCCACGTGGCTGCTGACTGGTGCGTTGACACCCTAAGGTCTCGTTTGGTTCGCGGAATCAAGAGGTCGGAAAAGAAAAGTCATTACTTTCCTATGATTGGGAGCCAAAAGGAATTGATGAGAAAAGGAAAGTGATTCACAATAGAAAAAAAATTAGGAGAAAAATAATTTCATCCATCCAAACAAAATAAGGAATTATTTTTCCACATTGAAGTATTCACTTTCTTTTTTCAATTTTCTTTACATTTTTAAACATCGAAAAGAAAAATTAATGGGAATTGTAATTTTCCAAAGGAATGGAAATATCAAGGAATTGATTTTCTTTCCATTCCTTTCCGCGAACCAAACGAGGCCTAAGGGCGGACAACGTAGCACAAATCTTACCATTTAACACCTAGATATGATAAATCTTGAGGG